>OX336388.2:559524382-560124382 GCA_946902985.2 Meconema thalassinum | reverse complement strand
CAGTTATTGAGAAATGGGTGGATTTTTTAAAATTATATAGCGTGTTTCTTTTCAGATCGGAAAGATAAAGGGGAATAAATCTTAAGATAAGTTAACTACAGAAAATATTATGTAGACTATATTTTCAAGATGTAACTTACATTTCTTGCTGAACTCTCTTTCTTGTTCATCTCCAGTTTTTTATAGTTTTTTAAAATAAGATTTATTATGAGCTTGGAACTTCGTGATCATCAGCCACATTTACTTGGTTGTATGTGCAATCATTTTGACAACGTGTGTTAATGTTATGTCCGAGAAGTCGACTGTAAACTTAAGGCACGCCATTCTCAACTTGGAACGTATTCAATATTTCTTTTACGACGTTGTGACCAACTTTGAAGCTCGTTTGAACCTATTTAAAAGATTAATTTGAATTAGCCTTCTTGTCTTCTCAAAATCTCTTCATTCTCTTACTATAATTTTTCTTCCTTTCTTCTGTCCATGCCGTTGTGGGGTCTCATCCAAAGGTTTGCAGAAAAATTATGTTTGTTCAATAACGATCTGAAGTTAGGCCTGACCCATACAATTTCGGAATTACTCATCGCATATTCTCCGTACACCTCGAAAATCTGTCGATGAATGTCGACTGATTTAGTGTTCTTCTTATTCAGAAAACACATCTAATCTCGTAAGTGGCGGAATTTTAAATTAATATCGCCATTCTAACCAATCTTAAACAACAGACAGCGATCTCAAAATGACGCCATCTCCTTCGCCTTGACTCAGAGCAATTACCGCACAGGCACCGAACTGTGATTGCAGCGATACCGGTGCATCGCTAATAAAACGGAACTTACTTTCTGGACGTGACCATTATTATTATCATTATTAGGCTATTATTATTATGGTATTATTATTATTATTTTTATTGTCAGTCTGTGAGGTATTCAGCCCGGAGGCTGGTCGGATATTCAAAAGGTACCACCGTAGGCTATGTGGGTAGAAACCCACACGGTGTCTCTAAAAGCCTGAATAGTTAAAAGGGACGTAAAACCAATAACATTATTATTATTATTATTATTATTATTATTATTATTATTATTATTATTATTATTATTATTATTATTATTATAGAAACCCACACGAAAACAAACAAGGAAGCGCTGTATTGAGGCGTAATAAGCAAGGTGAGGAGTGAGGTAGTTTGCCATTATTAGACTATTATTATTATTAGTCTATTATTATTATCATTATTATTAGGTTACAATAGTTGCTAAGAAGTATTTTCAAAACATGATCATGATTATCTGAGCGCAAAATATCAACACAATTTTCACCATAAATATTCAGTCGGCGGCCGTCATTGAAATGGTTTTCCGTGGTTTCCCATTTTCAACTACAGGAAAATGCTGGGACGGTAGTCTACCTTCTGATAGGCAACGGCTGCTCCCTTCCACGTCGTTGCCCAGTTTCATTCTTCATTCATTTCATCATTTATTAATTCACCTCATGAGGTTGGCGTCAGGAACGGCATCCAGGTGTAAAAACCATCCATCACATAGAATTTAATCGCATCTCATTCCCGACCCCGTTGAAATCGGTAATAATAATAATAATAATAATAAGAAGAAGAAGCGTTAGACACACATACACATTCACAATAATTCAGTCTGATCCTTGACATAGGCCTACCACTATTGATAAAAATGCTTCAAGCTGTAGTCAAGCAGAATCTTGGAAGTACTCAGGTTGTAAGTTATAGGCCTATAGTCTGTTCTAATCTTAGTTTTCATTACAGAAAGTGTTGAAATGCTGTTGAAAACGAACGATATATTTTCATAACTTCGTTGCCCAAAATGCGTTTCTGTAATCTCAGTTTTAAACGGCTTCAATGACGTAGTCGGTAACATGTTGAAATGCTATGCCCAAGACCGCAGCCGAAGTCGTCAGAATTTTAAGAGCGTTATTATTAAGGTTGGGATGTTAAGGAAAAGTGATATATTTTTCCTGAGCTTATTTTAACCGAAATCTGAAAAATAAGTTTAAATGACAGGTCTCTGACCACGTTTAAAGCAATTTGATGTTGCCTATAAATGCATTATTCGGCCATTTTTATTGCTTTGGTCATATTTGGTCATATTTGAGTAATATAAGGTCAGGCCTATTTGGTTATAATTTCAGCATTTTTGTTTAAATTGAGGCGTCGTTAAAAAGGTAAGTGTTATCTGCGTCGAGTTTCAAACACAGGATTTCAGAATAGTGTAGTAAATAAACCGAGCAAGAACTACATCTCAAGGTTATGATACTGAATGAATGTGGAACATTTCAATGTACTGTAGCTCTCTGTCAGTTTGTATGATTAAATGTGTCTGGTGTATTATCGCTGATCACGTTTTGACACTTAAGACGTTTACTGTATGTTAGTGATACTCTACCTATCCCAAAAATTCATGTCATATTTCATAGTTTATAGGACATATTTTATAGTTTTTAGGTCATATTTAGCTAGTTTTTAGGGCATATTTGCTTGCATAGTTTGTAATTCTTTAGGTCTTCAACTGCCGAACCCTAGTTATTATCATTCAGTAGGCCTATGCCTTCCTTCTGAGGTGAAGTAAGGCAGGTGGGCCTATGTTATAGAATTGTGGCATGTGAAAGAATCTACCACTACAATTGGTAGTGTGTAGCCAAAATTGTTAGGTTATTTGGTTAGTAACGCTCTATCAAATTCCAACGTTCGCCGCTGGGTGTCAGTGACAGTGGCATCTGGTAGCCAGAGTTGGACCTACTTGAAATTGAACTTGTTGGTGGAACCTACGGGAGTTCAATTGAAATGCCCTGTTATGGCCATTGGGTGCAATTCAAATATAATAATCTCTGTTGTATCCAAGATAAACATAGCAGCTCTGTTTGCGTTAGGAAACTTTGATGCAAAGGTTCGTCACTCACAACTTCCATCAATTCCAATTCTCTGAAAAGCTATGGTGCCCTACCCCTGAAAGTGTGACCCAAAGTTGAGTCGCGACCCATAGATTAAAATAAAGAGATCACAACGCAAAGTCAACATTTACAATCTAACCCACTGGTCTGTAGGCCTATGTGTTTACCGACTGATGTTGAAGATTTTTTTTTCTTTTAGTCGTTTACCCTCCAGGTTGGTGGAACCCACGGACTCAGCGAGGGAACTCACCACTACCGCCTCTACGGGCAGTGTCCTAGAGCTGGGAACATCGAATCGAAAGTGATACAACTGGTGAGGTGGGATTGGCACCTCGCCCAGGCGGCCTCACCTGCAAAGCGAACAGGGGCCTCATGAGGGAAGGTAAGGGATGGTTAGGATGGATAGGCAAGGAAGAGGGAAGGAGGCGGCCGAGGCCTTGAAGAAGGTACCATCCCGGCATTTGCCCGAAGACGAAGTGGGAAACCATGGAAAACCACTTCGAGGATGGCTGAGGGGGAATCGAACCCCCTCTACTCATTTGGGCCACCCGAGGCTGAGTAGACCCCGTTCCAGTCCTCGTACCACTTTTCAAATTCCGTGGCAGAGCCGGGAATCGAACCCAGGACCTCCGGGGCGGCAGCTAACCATGCTGACCGCTACGCTACGGAGGCGACGAAGAATTAATAATTTCTTAATTAATTTTGTACAAATTATAAAGAGGGCGTGATGGTACGGTGGTCAAGGTGCTTGTCCCTCACCAAGGCAGGGTTTGATTCCCGGTTAGTGCATGCGAGCTTGGAAAGCTTCAAAAAATTTATAACTTAAATTGTTAATGAATACGGCACAAATTAAAGATCGTTACGGTTCACCCTGACAGTAGGGATCTGCGTTTATCGAATTGTTTGTGAAGATCGGCGTTATTTTTTAAAGGAATTTCACGTTGTTTAAAAAAATCCATATAACCGTTGCGCAATTTTGGTGAACTGAGACGTCCTTTGGGTAAATTCATTTTAATCACCTGTCCAGTCTATCCTTTATATGTTTATTTATTTAAACCTACGGAGTTATTCTTGAAATACCGTAAGTTTCATTTTGAAGAGTACCCTGTATCAGAGGGACTTTGTACCTCAGCGCCAATAGCTAACCAATAAGAAAAAAAAAAATAGAAATAAATGTATAATATTTCTTTCCTAGCTTTATAACACATTCAAACCAGGCGTCCAAGGTTTATAAATAGCAGTGTTTTCATCACATCGGCGGCTCTTATGTCCTGTAAATAAATAAATGAATAATTTAATGAATGAATAAATAAATAAATAAATAAATTAATTAATGATTAAATGAATAAATGAATGATTGAATAAACCAATAAATGAATGGTTAAATTAATGAATGCAGAAACGAATGATTGATTGAATGAATAAATGAATGATTGATTTAATTAATTAATAAATGATTGATTGAATGATCGATTGAATAAATAATTAAATAAATAAATAAATAATTGAATAAATAAACGATTGAATAAATGAATAAATGAATGAATGAATGAATGAATGAATGAATGAATAAATTAATTAATGATTGAATAAATAAATAAATGAAGGAATGAATGAATGAATGAATGAATGAATGAATGAATGCATGAATGAGTGCATGAATGAATGAACACAAGAATGATTGAATGAATGTTTGAATGAATGAATAATTAAATAAATTAATGGTCTTTTACCTGATGCCAAGCTTGGGTTTAATAAATGAACAGCCATATCAGCCGTGCGCTGGCTCGTAATTCAGGGGAGTATGAAATACTGCCGTGTACTTGCATGATATTTCCTCATTAACTGGCTCGCGATTCTACTGGAGGGCAATATTTCGTGAAGATAAGTGATGCATATGTTTTGGCTTCTCTATGTAATGTTACACTGTTTGGTGATATTACTGGAAAAAAAATCAGTTACTTCTAATTGATCGTTTGTTAAAATTACTTTTTTTACCCTAGAAATAGGATTATGATAACCACGCACACGCTGCCACGATAGATTCTGTAACGGCGGTACACCGCATGCAGGCCGTTACGCAATTCACAACCTTGGCCTTCGCTTTGAATATAATTTAACATTTACAATATTGTTATACAGCACATTGCATTGCAATTTGACCACTAAACAGATATAGTGATTATTACATTTGAATTGAGCCTCTATGGACAACGTATCAACAATCAATTTCATTTGTATCTAGATCTTGTTCTTTTGCCGGCCTATACATCCTCCCAGTATTTCTTGAGTGCATCGATCAGTACCTTCTTTCTTACTTCTGGCAGATGACCTCGTAGTTCTGCCCCTTAAAACAACAATAACAATAATCATTTATTATTTCTGGTGGAGGCCCACTCCGTCTCCTGGGCTGAGATTCCAATTTAAAATTTTGATAAGTTTTAACCATTTGTCGAAATTTAAATCTGTCGTGGATTTTCGATTCTGGAATGCCAATTTACAACAGGTCTTTCTCACATTCTTTGGTTGCCTTCGGCTTTGTGAAATTCCAGATTTGCTTAATCGGTCATCACACATACGGAAGATGTGTACGTAGAACAGAAATCTTGTCTTTTTGATGGACATTATTGGTTCTATCTTGGTGTATGTTTCTTCATTGGATCTCAATCGCACCTGCCCATCAACCCAACTGTTGCTTAAAATCTTACGTAATATCCTTCGTTCTAGTTTTAATAATTTGTCGACTTGTACTTGTCTACACAAAGTCAAAGTCTCTGATCCAAATGCCGGTTTTATTGACTGCCCCGTAGATCATCCTGAGAATTTTTTGTTCCTGCTTTTCTATGTCCTTAATTTTGGAATGACCAACGATCAGCACTATTATTATCTTTATTTACTCAACTTACAGTTGGTAACATGACTCATATCAGTACATTACGTGCAAGAAAATGAGTAAAGCCTATAGCATACATTTTCAAACTACCTAGGTATATAACATAGACGTTGGACAGTTTATTTTCTTTTTTGTAATGTTAACTTCCACGTCTCTTTTCCACAAGAGGGTCCAAGAAAATCCTAGTGTGTATTCAAAAATCCTCTAACAATGCTGCAGGCCTTCAGAATTGCAGTCTTTTGTGCAATAGTGTGGGTGTATATGGGACGATTTAGTGCGGTTAGATTTACAGAAAAGGATTTAGGTGTCAGGCCAGTGGGAGAAAGGAGAAAAGGAAGTATCGTCACATCTTTTTGTTACCAGATTTTAGCCACTTCCAGAGCTAGAGGGGTATATTTAGCAATCTTCTCTCTGTATTTATGGTGGATATTATGGTCATTCGGAACAGATATGTCAATTAAGTACGTGTGATGGTTCTTCTTATCAGTTAAAGTTATGTCTGGTCTATTATGAGGAGTTGTTTTGTCATTTTGAATATTATTATTACCATTATTATTATTATTATTATTATTATTATTATTGTTACCACTATGATTATTATTATTATTGTTACGTGGTACATCCAGAAAGTAAGTTCCGTTTGGCAATGAAAACAAAACGAGTTCAGTTACAGAGAAACCATTTATTACATAACACATTACAAATTGTAAACTATAATCTAATTCCACAATGCTCCCACCATTTTTGAGCCACTTGTCATAGTGTTGCACATGTTTAGTGTGCCTTCTTCATAAAACGTTACCGACTGTATTATCAACAATTTCATGAAGAAGTGATCTTGAAACTTTGCGAAAAGTTCGCAGAACGATTTTCCTTGACGCGTTCTTCCACTGCACGAGCCAAGTCTTCATTAACCAGCGATGGACGCCCATCGTGCACTCGTTCACGTCCTTCATTGAACTGTCGGACCCATCTCCTCGACATTGAATCACTGGTCGCATTTTCTCCGTAGCCTACACCTCGCTAATATATCAATGAATGTCGATTCGCATTCAGAAAACGAATGGCAGATCTAGTCTCACTAGCGGCGGGATTTTCAATCAATGTCGCCTTTCTAACCAAGCACTATAAAGCGTAAACAACAGACAGTGATTTTAAAATGGCGTCATCTCCTTGACTCAGAGCAACTACCACGCATGCGCCAAATTGCGATTGCTGCGATGCCGCGGCAATGTATAAAAACGGAACTTACTTTCTGGGCGTGCCTATTAGTCTGGTTGGTTCCTCAGTTTAGAGGCTATGACAACGCGGTCATGTAGCCCCGTGTACTTTGGTTGTGTGTAGTAGCCTATCTGTCTGATAACCGGTGTTAATTGTGATGGCTGTATTAGTGTGTGTTATTTGTAATTCATGTAAGGACTGCAGACGATCAATTTCAAGTAGTTCCTACTTTTGCTACCAAATGCTACCGTCAACGACACCTAGCTGTGACACTGGCTACTAGATACCACCGCAACTGGCACCGGGAATCTTAATAGAGCATTAATCAAATCTAACCCACAAGTTTAGCTTCACACAATTGTAGTTAGTGGAAGGTTCTTTTACATACCATAAATCTGACAAGGGCCCACCGGCTTTACTTCACCTCCGTAGGAAGGCATACTGAGGGATTTTTAACGCTCTTTAAAAAATCCGACGACTTCGGCCGGGTTTGAACCCGCGTTCTTGGGCAAAGAAGCTCAGCATGCTACCAACTACGCCACCGAAGCCGATGTAGCAAAGTCCCAAAATGTATCAACAAAAACGACGATATCTATTCTTTTGATATTTGTTTTAATGTTTATTTACTGAAAACCTAATGATTATTATTCATAAACAACAATCACATCGAGCTACAGAGTGTTTCTAAATTTCCATTCCAGACTTTGAGGGCTTGTAGTGGAGACCAAGACGGTTAAGTTTAGCATAGGAACTTGTGTCCGGAAACGTACCGTCTTCCCGCTAACCGCAAAATACCACCACAGCACACGTTCACAGCTTCCACATTTTCGGCGCTCTGTCCGACTCCTGCAGACTGCTCGTCATCTGGGTCCAATTACAGGTGGGGATCGATGTGATAACAACCGACATCAACACAGACACGGTACATCTGTACCATGTTCTGGTGCACACGATCACTTATCCCTGGTCTACCAACATCCACCGCTGCCATAACCCACGCCAGTAGGTCTTCCTCGGATTCCACAGGGGTCTCGTAAATCATAATTTTCATAAGACCCCGGTGTCAAGTCGGGTGAAAGTGCAGACCAAGCCATCGGGCCACCACGACCTATCCACTGTTGACTAAACCTGTGGTGCACACGATCTCGTACCGCAAATGAAAAATGAGGTGGTACACCATCGTGCTGGAACCACATGTTTAGACGCACATGCAGTGGCACATCGCCTAAAAACTCATGCAGTACGTATTCAAAGAATACCAATTACGCGGCACCCGTGAGATTTCGTGCAAGAAAGTATGGAATGTCAACAAACCTGTATGAGACATCAAGTGATCGTTCAATGATGCACGTACTCTAGTCAGTGGCGCCGAAAATGAGGAAGATTTGATGTATGTCAAGGTGTATTTTGCGGGTAGCGGGAAGACGGTACGTTTCCGGACACAAGTTCCTATGTTAAACTTACGTGTCGTGGTCCCCACTACAAGTCCTCAAAGTCTGTAATGGGAATTTAGAAACACTCTGTATATGTTATCGGCTATTACTGATTATTCTGAAGCTTACAAACGTGGCACCATTTGCTAGCTTGCTCGGACGTTCCTCCAAAAATACTCACCTACGAAAAGTATAAAGTCAGATATTTTGAAAATACAAACAGTAAAGAAAGAAGGTGGTTAGAATTATTTGTTGTCTTTAGAGCTCCCCAGAGGCTCACATCTAGTGGGACGTAGGTTGGTGACCACGGGGCCCCAGCTGAGTCCGGCATTGCTTCCACTTACTTGTGCCGTGCTCCTCTCCGTCTTCTTTCCTGTCGACCTCACTTGGTCAACTCTTGTTCTCTTCAGACCCCGACGGTATTAGGGTATCCGAGGCCTAGGGAGTCTCTTCCTTCCCCGCCTTAATTGGCCCTTGTCTCATCTTCTCTGATACCCCCTTCTGCGAGGACCAGCCCTCTTTTTCTTTTCATGATATCCCCTGCCTTCTGCTCAAGACCCTAAAGGAGACAGAGTGTGTGTAGCCCCACCACTTCTGGTGCACCCTGGATAGTGCTACACCCTCAGGGGCTCACGGCTGGTGAGTTCGGGGGTTGGCGACCCCGAGGGATTCCTGAGCAGGGTCCGTTTTTTCCCCTTTTTCCATTGCCTTTGAGGAGGACCCTCTCCTCTTTCACTTTCCTATCTGCCTTTCATGGCTCTCCTTCCTTCCAAGTCCCTCAATCCGCATTCTTCGAGGGTTGTGGGCATTTCTTTTCCTCCTGTCCTTTGTTTGCCTTATTCTCCTTTTGTTTTCCATTTCTTCTTCTAGTATATAAGTTAGTAGTTAGTTTTAGTTATGCATTTCATTATCATCTTCACGATCACCCTCACCATTAGGGGCCGATAACCTAGATGTTAGGCCCCTTAAAACAAAATTATCATAATCATGTCTTTAGAGGGAGGGGGAGGAGAGGTCAAGTTAGTCTGTCCGTGTGAACACGAAGGTTACGTTGTTTGTCGGAAGGAGGAGATACCCGAATTCGTAGCATTAGCCTACTGATTAATTAACGAAATACTTTATTTTAAGCTAATACTTGTTTAAATTTGTAAAGCATCAACGAGGTTTCTTTCCGTTGAGTCTTATCGATCAAGCAGCTAGTCTCGACTTGTGTTCAAATCAATTCATGTGGGGACCCCGCGGCGTGGCTGTGCGTGTTAGATCATTCACCACGACCATGAAGGTTTTTTTCAGCAAGTCTGGAGAATGGAGGTTCGGATACCGACACTGGCAGTGATTATCCTGTTGCTAGACCCACGTTTTCCCCACTCTCCCTCGAGGAAAATGCCGGAGTATTACCTCATTTCGAGTCCCGAGGCACCTACCTAATCTCTGGACCTACCGTAATACATACAATTACGTTATTTAAATCACCACAAGTTTTCAGAAATAATCTATACACACGGGGCTTATGACCAAGATTTCTCAAACCCATAAAATGATTTAACAAAAACAAACTGTTGTTGAGGAGAGAGCATATATTTTTGTTAAAATCCTTCAGTAGGCTATGCCCTCCTTTGGAGGGGAAGTAAAGCCGGCGGGGCCATGCCATAGATTTATGGCATGACAAAGAACCTACCACTGCGATTGGTAGTGTGCAGCTAACTTTGTAGGTTATTTGGTTAGAAACTCTCTATCAAGTTCCAACGTTCGCCGCTAGGTGTCAGTGACAGAGGGTTCTCTGGTAGCCAAAGTTGGAACTACTTGAAATTGAACTTGATGGGGAGCCTATGGGCGTTCAATTAAAATACCCCGCTATGGCCATTGGCTGCAATTCACATAGGCCTATTATATATTTTTGAAATAAGTAGCCTAAAGCCTATTAAAAGATCAGTCTGGTTGCAGCAAATAAGGCATACTTCACAATGAGTAACTTATTCCGGTCATCACACTTCAGCCGCTCAACAAAACTCACTATTTATTTGTTGTTGATGATTATTTAGGGCCTTTACGAAATCGTGTTCATTTAGCGCCGTGTAATTGGGTGTGTGTAGAATTTGTCTGATGACCTGTGTCACTGTTTGTAATTTAGTAGGACTTGGGTAGGATGCGTAGCTACCGTCCCAGCATTTGTCTGGAGTAGAAGTGGGGAAACAACGGAAGACCACTTCCAGGATGGCTGCGGTAGGGATCGAACCAACATCTTCTCAGTTTTGTTCACGAGGCTGGGTGTACTCAGTTCCAGCCCTCAGACCAGAATTACATTTCTTGTTAGAGCCGGTATTCGAACCCGTGTCTCTGCGGTGACAGGCAAGAATGCTAGCCGCTACGCAACGAGGTCGCTATAAAATCCTAGTTAGACTACTTCTTACGCCTCGGAAACGAGGGTCTTGACAGAAGCCGACTCAAAGCTGCTTAATGGATTTCAAAGGAATGTTCTGTGGAGAATAATTGGCCCCGTGTATGGTAAAGAACGATTGAGGAAAAGGTACCATACAGAATTGTATACTATTTATTCCAATGTTCCAGTAACAAGAGTCATACGAACGGGAAGACTAAGATGGGCAGGCCATGTGGTGAGAATGGTGGAAGCTGAGGTGACAAAGAAGATTCTCTTGGAGGACAGGAGGACAAAGAGGACGAGTTCTTACCTCGAACAAGATGGCTGGACGGAGTGGAAGAGGATGTACGGAATTTGGGATGCAGAAACTGGAGGAGGACAGCATGTGACCGTGAGGGATGGTGGAAGCTCGTTGGAAAGGCCACGGTTCACCCCGGATTGTAGCGCCACAAAAGAAGAAGAATACAAAAAATAGGTCACATCGAAATTCCACTCGCTTCATTGCAAAGAGAGCTGAACGGCGTACCGCGTTAGCTCAATGGTAGAATTATGAAGTGTAGAGACTTTATACTCAGATTGTGATAATTAACATCAATCCAATTTGCAAAGAAATTAAAATTGGTAATAATCAGCTTACTCGGAGTATAAACTCTCTAAGTTTCTTCGGAAATATACACCATCTACTTTGGCATGTCAGGGAGGCAATTGTTTGAAATTGAAAATAAAGAGAGCTGTGTCTCACATAGTTCGTTTGCATAGCTCGTGGCAACATAGGATCATTGCTGTGGAGGGATGTACTAGTCAGCGTGATGGTGAAGTGTACTAGTACCAGCTGATGAGCCTAATGCTACTCCGAGGTAAAATGAGAGAATAGGGCCTATTGAAGGCCAAACTCAAAATTGCAGGTCCGTTTCTTGCACCCATCTTAACATTTTAACTCTCTAGTCTCTACATTACATCAATATGGCTTGTACAATACACAACCTTACAGCGAAGGATCGAAACGAATTATTTCTCAGTCGGTTAGCACATGTTTTTGCCCTATTAGATTAGGTGGGAGAAAGAAGCTCGACATGTATTTGATTAATTAATTTTAATGATTACACTGCAATTTTTATTTTAACTAAATTGATTCGATATGATAATGATAATAATAATAATAATAATAACCCCTGGCCTAGGCCTACCAAGCGAACGCTGCCATTTGGCCTTCAAATATTGGGCTGACACTTGGTCAGGGCATCGGATCCCCTCGGCCATTAATCTTGGTTTTTGTGACCGGGGCGCTGCCTCACTGTCAGACAGCTACTCAATTGTCCTCACGATGCTGAGTGCACCCCGTTCCAGCCCTCACATCAATTTCTAAAATCCCTGACGGAGCCAAGAATCAAACCCGGGGCCTCCGGGTGAGAGGTAGGCGTGCTACCCCAACACCATGGGGCCGGCAAATTGATTCGATGGCCTTCATTAATGATACGCCTATGTGGTATATGAAGTGAATTAGAAATCAGACTTGGAACTAAAGGCAACAAATCTCGCATGGCTGAGGTCAGACTCGAACCAGCAACAGACGGCACATTGCTCATTTCCTTCCATTGTCCCGTGGCGTAGCCGTGCTAATTGAATCACACACCACGGCCACGAGGGCAACTGCAGCAAAGCCGGAGATTGCTGTTCGAATTCCAGCGCTAACAGCGGTTATCCTGGGGTTTCCCCACACTCCCTACAGGCAAATGCTGGGATAGTACCTTACGTCAAGTCCCGGAGCACATACCTCATCCCCGTCCCTAATATAGCTATACACACTACTAAACGGAGCTGATGACCAAGATGTTCCAAGCCCTAAAAATGAATTAAGCTCTTCTCCAACTGGGTCTGAGTTGTCTGGCTTGAGCTCTGATTATTATGTAAACTGCTCTAACAGAAAAGTATCTGAAGAAGCTTCCAATTCCGCTAGATTGCTGAAATTATCTGATGGATTGAGGCTATGAGAAGCAATACACTTAACATGATTATGTTATTGATTCAGTTATTACGCTACTGCCTGCACACCTTGGTGTAGAAATCACCGCAACTTCTCTCTTTACCCAAGTGACTTCAAAATCTATCTTTTCTTTTATTATCCATTGTTCTTAAAATGTAATACATTCTAACACCCAACAACCTATCCCAAGGGACCAGCTAACACTGAAAGTAAGTAATTGCTCATATAGTAAAAAGTAATGGCTCTTCTATCACACTCTGGAACGTAGATGTCTCTGTTCACTTTAAACAAGCCCACAGATGGTATTATCATCTGCTAATTTACGATAGTATCACCATTCTGTGCTATTCCCTATATTTAATGAACATAGTCCAAACGGAAGGTTTTGTTTACATAACAATCTTGCCTCATGTCAAAAGACTGTGGAAAGTTGATAAAATCGAAACCATTAATATCAGATTAAGAAAATTGGGGCTTTAGTAAGTGGTTGTCTTCAGGGACAGAAGAGGGAGTTATCTTTCACATCAGCCCATGCTAATGTAATGAAGTATTCTTCCATGAATCGAATCTTTTTCAGTGTCGTCATGTTCGTAAGTAGAGCCATTCTTTTTTCATGGTGTTTAAAATATTCCAATGTAAGAAATGTGCAAGAATTAAGATAGTAATGTTTAAGAGCCCCACCGTTTAAAAACTCAAACTTCCAAGAGTAGGATTTTAATTGGAACACGTCGTAAGATGAGCTGAGCTGTCAATATCAGCGGTAAACGTTTCATACATACTTACATTTTCATTTGAGGCTGTTTTGCTATTTAGAGTCCAGTCTAGTCTGCAAGCTACTGCTTGCGAAGAAGTTGCCTCCAAGATTCCCTATTAGCAGTTAGCACTGTGGCCTCCTCTGCTTCAACACCTCTCACTTTTAAATCGTTCAACAGTGAATATAACCATCGACTTCTAGGTGTACCTCTGATTCACTTACCCACTACAGCCTAACTCATTAACCTCCCCTCCCCAATTATCATCACATGACTCCACCATCTGAGTTTTATTTTATAGTTGAAAGAACTGATTTAAAGGAGATTTATGAATATTCTTTAAAAGCTAAAAGAGACGTATTAATGCAACATATATATTTTAAAATATAGGTCTATCCGTGATGTCAGCCAAAATGTGAACTTACATTGGTGTCAGAGATTATAAGCATGTACAGTATTAACCCTTTATAAGGGCAGAATAATATTGAAGATATTTCATTTGTATATTTTCATTTCATTTTAATTATTGTAGCCTAATTGTAATTATTATTAATTTTAATTTTCTTTAACATTTTAATGTTCATATTTATTTTCAAAATTCAAATTTTTATATAATGTTTATAATCTCAAAATTATGACATTATTTTTATGAGCGTATTTATTGTTAAATTTTACAAACATATTCATTTTTAGCCTACTTTCGATTTTTGCAAAAAATGAAAGTAGACTTATGAGATCACTACAGGGCCAAAAATTGTGTGTCTGTCTGTGTGTGTGTATGTGTGTGTGTGAGTCTGTGGGTGTGTACTCTGAATGTCTGTCCCCCCTATCAATTCGAAAACGGTGAAACCGAATTGAACGAAATTTGGTACAGAGGTAGAACAAGCAAAGGGCACCTCAGTGTCATGTTTTATATCGCCGCCATCTTTACCAGAACTGAATGGCGGCCACTCAAACGTTCAAAACGTAAAATCAAATAGCGACTAACCAAATTATCCGATCTCTACCAAATTTGGTAACAACATACCTTCATATAGGACAGGTCTTGTGACCAAACTACAAGGTCATCCGCCGTACCATTTCAGGATGGCGGCCGTGCGAATTATGCAAACTTTATAATCCATATCATGGGACCCACCAGTTCCGATTATCGAGCCGAGAATCGATTTAACTGTTCTAAAGGAAGAGGCACGTTCAAAATTAATAGTTTATTTTGTAATACTATAGTGTAGAAGTGATTTTGAAAAGCTGAGCCGTCTCGGTAAGAAGACAAGATGGCAGCGGATATCTTGTGCCTGACTTATATTTCACTAATTTGAGTATTGCATGCAATATAGCGTGCTGATACAAAATAAATAAACTTTGTATGAAATGCTTTATAAATAAATAATATACTCCACTGATGAAATCGTTAGGTCTAAATCATTATTTGCTAACAAGTTATTGGTAAGTCATTTTATATAGAACGATATTCAATGGCACAAATGGCTCCGTGGTAAAGCGTTGGCCTATCACTCATTTGCCTATGGTTCAAACCCCATCAGAGTTATTTTTTTTGCTTGAAATTGTATATATTTATTGTTTTGTAATGATTCAGACGTTTTAAAATTAAGCGTTATATTGTGGATATTACGGTGGGAAAAAAATATAATTGAAACATAATTCACCAGCAGATTTGCTCGAGACATCTAGCAGCCAAAAAGGTAACTGCACGCCGGCCTACTTATTAACTTCAAGATTGTATTGAAAAGTTTCTTCTTATGGCCACTAGAATGCACTCACCCTGTTAGGGTTATATTGTTCGCTACTTCTCCACTAGATGTCACGACTGGTCTACGTGGGACTCCATTGGTTAGTACCGTATAACATTGGCATTCTATGCGCATCGAACTTGAAGAAAGGCAAGATGATACTACGATAAATTTTTACTTTTTATTTTAAAGGGTTTGTAACAGCCTATTGTGCGTTATTTGAAAATGTTATTTGAAGTACAGAACAAAACGATTTCACATAGTAACTGAATTCTAGCCGTTGGTGCTAGTTCAGGTTATTAATTAATACTTTAATTTCAGGCAAATAGCAATCGAAAATATCCACATAGTTTGTATACACACGTCTCTGTAGGGTCATGGAAAGATTTGTTAATTCAATTAGGGTTGTGAAAGCCATGCACAACCAGACGTGTAAAGACATGCCTCAACTCAAAGTTGGATGTTGCCCACGGCAGGTCGATTATGTAATAATAACAATAATAACAATGTTATTTGTTTTACGTCCCTTTTAACTACTGCTGCTTTTAGATACGCCGGGGTGCCGGAATTTTGGACCGAAGGGGATCTTTAACGTGCCAGTAAATATACTGACACGGCTCCCTCGCATTTGTGCACCCTCAAATGCCAGCGGACTGCGCCAGGATACGAACCTGCAACCTAGGGCCCAGCAAGCGAGAACGTTACCGCTGAGCCACGCAGCCAGTCCGGTCGATTATGTCTCCAGATCCATAACATTCTTGAGATACTTCTTATCTATCTTTCTTCAATGATGGTAGTAGTTTTTTTCTAGGTTGTGGCGTTTGGTAGAGGTAAATAGTTTCTAAGATCTTCAACCAAGAAATGATTCTATTATACTCTTTGATAATAACGAGTTATAACTATACTCATACATTTAGGAGAAAGTAGGCTATATGTTATTTACTGAACATCTTGTTAATTCTATTTTTATTATATTTTACTCTTTAATTTTAATTGTTATTATTTAAAAAATATTTTATAAAGTAGGCTACTTAAGGTCTAATATTTGATTTCCAGAAATATAAATACCTCCAACTAAAAATAAATCCTCTGAAAGATTCAATCATCAACAACTTTGACAATATAAATTGTCCTTTATAATAAGTGGTAAATATACAGAATACTGGCCTATAAAGGGTTAAGAAGTTACTCTAGTTATTACGTCAAATTTCGACTCTTTGTTCTTAACATTGTCTCTGTTGAGTTAGACTTTACGGTCCACGCAGCTATTTGACGAGCTGAACACCTCTGATTTGTCTCTGTCCATTCATCATGGTCTATCAAGACAAACTCAACTAAATTCATCTACAGCAATATCCACTGCCAATTACTAAATATAACTCCCACTTTTCAATAGAAAATTGTTTCGATTTTTTATATCCGTTCACAACGATACATGTTTCGGCTCATCGCCTTCATCAGTCGTTCATAATTGTTACAATATATTTACACATTTGAAAAACATCTTATACTGTACACACTAAAATACTACTGTATACATAAAATGATGGATTTTAGTCACGGTTTTCAGATATAAAATTCTTAAGATAATAAAAATCTGGAGTAGAAATCCTTCGTCTGTTTAAACTTTAAAGAATGCTTGATGCTTGACGAAAAAAGATAAATCATCAAGCAATTTTTTATTTCTCCTTTCTTTTATTTCACTTACTCTTATTTTGTTTTCCTTTTTCCTTCTTCTGGTTTGTAAGCTGTAGTTAGTTTTAGTTGTAAGTTTGTAATTAGATTTAATACATTATAGGTTCATTCTCATTTTTCATGATCACCCAAACCATTTGGGTGATCATGAAACCTTTAAACAACAATTATCATCATCATCATCTCTTTTCCAGATAAGTGAAAAAAATTCACAGCCTGCTTCCAGTCACCGACCGGGTCAGGAATGGAATGAATGAAGCCCCTATCTAGCGGCGAGGATATGAACTGTGCCGGCTGCCGAGGCCGAGGCCTGACGCACTCCTCTGGGGCAATTATTAAATGAATGACAGATGAAATGAAATGATAGTGGAGAATGTTGCTGGAATGAAATGTTGACAGGGAAAACCGTAGTACCCGGAGAAAAACCTGTCTGCCTCCGTTTTGTCCACACAGATCTCACATGGAGTGACCGGGATTTGAACCACGGACCCAGTGGTGAGAGGCCGGCGTGCTGCCGCCTAAGCCACGGAGGCTTCCTTTTCTAGATAAGTGTTGTTAGTAATTTGTCTGATGATTAGGGGCAGGTGGCCTCACTGTTCCGCCCCTTAAAACCTCAATAATTATCTAATTTGTCTGATGCGCAGGCATTTGGTAGTGTCAGTAATGTCCGTAGGTCTGCGACGAGAAAAGTTTATTTTTCCAGGATTTATACGAGTTTTGATCATGTTGTCTTTGCTACTCTCATCGCCTTCTTTAAGTAAACCACTTGCACTCTTTCCAGTGTCGTTAAGTTCTTAACCATCAGATGTGACCAAATTATTTCCATGCCATTGGTAATAGGCTATCATATCTGTGATTAATAACATGGCTGTCTCCAGACTATGGGATTGGATGTAATTTATTTCATGCTTAGCCATTATTGCTTGTGATGCTTTCTCAATTGTGTCCTTTGTGAAGTATTTCGCACTAGTCTGCAGTGAAACTGAAATAAATTTCAGAAAGCGGCTACGGTGGCATAGTCGGTAGCATGCTGAACTGCTATGCCCATGATCGCGGGGTCAACTCCGGCTGTAGTCGGCGGATTTTTAAGAGCGTTAATATCCTTCAGTAGGCCTTCCTTCGGAGGGGAAGTAAAGCCGGTGGGACAATGTCATAGATTTATGGCATGTAAAAAAACCTACCACTACAATTGGTAGAAGCCAAAGTTGGAACTAGGCTACTTGAAATTGAACTTGTTTTGAGCCCACGGGCGTTCAATTAGAATACTCTGCTATGGCCATTGGCTGCAATTCATATATAATAAATACATTTCAGAGCCAGTTTATTCCCTGATTTACGGGACATGGAGGAAAATCACTTCCTGGCTGACTGAGGTGGGAATCAAACAAAAGATAGTTAGTTATTGTTGTTTTAAGGGATATAAATACGAGGTCACCGGCCCCTCTACACAAATTTAAGTATACAAATTTGGATTATAAAGTTAAATTCTGAGTGGACACCTAAATGTGAAAAGATCGAAAATTAATCAAACAAAAAGTTAAATAAAACTAATAAGAATAATATTATAAACAAGACAAAAAATACAGAAAACAACAAATTTAGATTTCAAAAAAGAACAAAGATCTTTGGGATCGTGGTCTCAATAGGTAGTCAACTCTGAGACCACAGAAGTTAAGTGACGGAAGATCCAAGTCCTATCTGAAGCTTGTAATGAAGATCTTCCTTTGATGTCTACTAGCCTACTCAGTGATTTTTTTCTGCCATCTGCCCACACCATTCTCGCTGACAGACGGCTGGGCCATTAGAGTCAGCTTGAGTTCGCAGACAAGGGACAAGAAGTTCTCCATTACGTCAACAGTTCAGACCTTAGCTTAGGGCAGGAATTATGAACAAGGGGCTCGAGGGACGCATGTGACTCGCCGGAAGGAAGTTCTAAATTCCTACTTTCCAAATGATTTTTAGCCTATTTTCAATTTTGAAAAAATAGGCTTATGAGATCACCTTTTGTCCGTGTGTGCGTGTGTGTGTGTGTGTGTGTGTGTGCGTGTGTGTGTGATTCGTGTGTGTGTCCCCCCCTAATAAAATCGAAACGGCTGGAGCGATTTCAATGAAACTCGGGAAGTTCATAGCACTATTCCCGGCGACCTCGACCGTGCCCTTAAAAATTTTGTTACATCTCTCCAATCCAACATGGCGGCTGTGCGAAATATTTCACTAGCATTCAATATCTCCGAAACTATTACTGATATCGCCCTGAAATTGTGTACGGTGATAAAGGGCACTACTAGAAGTTCACCTATGAGACTTTCAAAAACCTGGTGACTACAAAACCAACATGGCGGCCAAGCGAAGTTGAGATATTTGAATAGACTTTTCTCGCGATTTAACTATCTAAATGTAATGAAACTTGGTACAGCAAATGTTTATACACATTGTAATGCACAGAAGTCTAATTTTGTTCAATTGTTTACATAACCTCAATATGGCGGCTGTGCGAAATATTTCACTGACATTCTATATCTCCGAAACTATTACAGATATCACCCTGTAATTTTGTACGGTGATAAAGGGTACTGATACAGGTATACCTATGATATTTCATAAACCTGTAAAGTACGAAACGAACATGGCGACCAAGCGAATTTAAAATATTTTAATAGACTTTTCTCGTGATTTAACTCTCTGAGCGCAGTGAAATGTGGTACAGTAAATGATTTTGCAGATTGTAATGCACTGCCATCTAATTTAATTCAATTGCTTACATAACCTCAAGATGGCGGCTGTGCGAAATTTTAAAATTAAGTTTTAATTTCTTGTGTCGTAATCATGCGATCGAAGTGAAAGTTTGAATAATGAACCTAGGCAATAATTGTCCTTGAATGGTACATAACTCTATGGCCTATACACATAACACTCCTAAATGGTGAGCTCCCGAAATATTTAGACGGTTCTCAATATCTATGAACCTTTTACAGCAACCAAACTGAATTTTTTAATGTTCATAGAGACTATGAACATATGTTCACCTATAGGACTTTCAGGAACCTGGTGAGCACAAATCCAACATGGCGGCGACGCGAAGTATAAATATTTAAATGGACGTTTCTCGCGAATTAACTATCCGAGTGCCGTGAAACGTTGTACGTTAAATGCTTATACAAATGTTGATCCACTGGCATCTAATTTATTTCAATGGTTTGCATTATCACAAGATGGCTGCTGTGCGTAATTTTAAAATCTCGTTTTTACTTCTTGTTGTCTAATCATGCGATTGAAGTTTGAATACCACAGGTACACAATAATCTTAATGTAATAGTACAAAAATAAAAATCCAACCTGGCGACCATCTGAAATATTTAGACGGTTCTCAATATCTACGAATCTGTTACAGCAATTAAACTGAAATTTTGTATGTTGATTGTGGCAGTTAACATAAGTAGGATACATGAAAATAGGCTGTATAGTTCTTCACGGAACTACTTGTTATAATTATCAAAACAATTGACTTTCATTTAACGCAGTATAAACTATTAATACATTAACTATAAAAATAGACTTCAAGGCAAGTAAAAATATTTTTGTGAACTCTCTGTAATTTTACGTTATGTAGGCCTATTTGATAATACTGACATTTTTAATGTTTTCTGCTGTATATTCATATTTTATTAAACTCCAGTGATTTATTTATTTATGGCTGTCAATGCCGCCTGGCGCCTGTATCTCATATTGCGCTTCTAACCCAGCCTATAGTCAATTTAACAAAATAATTCGCTCAACGTTGAAATATCAAATATCCAAATAGCCACAAAGGGCATTAGGTAAAACATATTTTTGAATACAGATATAGTGAAAATATGTTATCACCGTAAACATGTTTAGTATTATTGCAAATTTTGGATCAATAGAAAATTATGCTTCCAAAACCAAATGATGATTCAGTATAAATAAGAAATATCTCTTCTTCTTTGTATGCAAACTAGTGGGGTCTTGAATGACCCCAAGTGATCATTAACGCATTTTTTAAACGTGCCGAACTGAGGGTTAAATTTAATTTCTTGCTGAAAATGCAGTATTACAAAGGGTGCAACAAAATTATGATAATGATCTTCCTGTATTGTAATGTAATTCTGCATCAATCCAAAGGACATAGTTTTGCCTCTAATTTTTTCTTAACTTAGTGTGCCCATATTTGAAATTCCTTATCACTAACTAATCTAACAATTATTATCAAATAACTTATTCTTTTGTACTGTAATTGTTATATTGAATATAATTACTTCTAGATTATGTGCTGTATTCAGTAACCCAACCCATGCCATAATCCTTTCTCTTGTGAAATTGGCCATCCTTGGTCCAATCACATCTGTCCTGCCTTCAACACTCCAAGTAGGCCTCATAGAGTGCAGTGCAACTTAATATAATGTATAAACCATGCATTTATTCACATCCAAAATCATGCCAATTCTAACTTACGATCTTACGATATACAGGTTATATGGAACCATCTTATGGACAACAACCTGGAGACACTACAAAAGTGAAATCAACATATCTCAAATATCTCAAAACAGGACTGGGACTGTCTAAAACAACTGCCTGAGAGATGTTGCTAGTTGAAGGCATCAAACTTTGATTTGTAAAAAAAAAACAAAAAAAAAACAAAAAAAACAAAAAACAGGACTTTTGGTAACCATGTACTGTAAGAACTTTGGAATATAAACGAGCAACAGTCAGGTCTGAGTTCTACGGCACCGAAGCAGTAACGGATCAGGTATGGACGGCACCGAACTATGAACTGCACCATGTCGTGACTAGGCTATGTATTCTCGGCTGTCATCTTCTAATATGCAAAAACAACGACTATCATGACCAAGGATCGGATTCTTAGGTTTTTACCTATATTTTTCTTACTTCTAAATACAAAAATATTTTAATACTTATCCGAATCGCACTCAAAAAGCCATATTCATGTATTCTGTAGCACCTAAAAAAATACCTAAATGATCATGCTAGTAGGCTTACCCAAAAATTCGTAAATACAGTTCTGTTCCATTTATTGTAGTATATTTGAATCTGTAGTCCATATTTTTTAAAGAGATACTTGGTTATCAAAAAAGGACGGCTAAATATCTTATCATATTCTTACTGTCAGCAAAGTGGGGATAAATCTCTTATTAGTTCCAAGTTTCCTATATGCTATAAACTAAGTTAGATAAACGGGCTAAGGTCACCTCTGACATCCTTTGATTTATTGATTTTGAATAATTAACAACCTATTTAAGGAGAGCAAATATTGCCGAAAAGTGTGAAGTTATAATTTGATAAAAGACGTATCATTATGTAATATATTTACACTCTCGTTGCAGTCAGATTCTCACTAACAATTCATTCATTTTAAGCCTTGCGAAGTTTATGGAACTTTTGCTTCACTTGAAACATAAATATCTTTTTAAAATTCTATTCTACTTAATAAAAACTTAAAAAAAAACTATTTTATGTTTTTGAAAACCAAAAATGACAATTTTGAAAACCTAAAAAATCCGGTCCCTAATCATGATCCAACTCCAGCGTATGTGGGTGAATTATGCAGTAACGTATGTGAACGATACCATATAGAACTATAGCTTACACCAAAAGACTTAGGTCAATTTGTGAATAGACCGCATGCATGCGATAGTGTTATATATACCGTAACCTTATGTTCGACGATGTCGATATGTAAATATTATATGTCAGAAAACTGTCTCATAATGGGGTTGGTTTAGGGGCTGCGACAACGTGGTCATGTAGCCCCGTGTACTTTGGGTGTGTCTGATAACCGGTGTTAATTGTGATAACTCTATTAGTGTGTGTATCCGTTTTAATTCAAGTAAGGACTGCAGACATTGACATTTTCAATTAGTTTCTATTTTTGCCGCCAAACGCCACCGTCAACGACCAACTAGTTCAGAACTTAGTTACCAGATACCACCGCAGTCGGCTTTGACGACGAACGTAGGAACCTAAAAACGTTAGTCAAATGTTTAACCTATTAGATTCACACAGGTGTAATTAGTGGAAGGTTCTTTAACATGCGATAAATCTATGATATGGGCCCGCCGGCTTTAATTCCCCTCCGAAGGAAGGCATTCTGAAGTATTTTTAACGTTCTTAAAAAAATGGCCGGGTTTGAACCCGCGATCTTGGGCATAGAAGCTCAGCATGCTGCCGACTACGCCACCGAAACCACTTTTCATAATGGGGGACATTAAAGAACTACTTTTCATTATAATACAGCTCTTAGCTCAATATTTTCATTCATTGACCAATTAGGTAAGGATAGCTTCTGACATGCACTCAAAATCCAAAATGTCGGACATGAATTACATGATTTGAAAGTTAACAATGTAGCCTATATTGGATCAACCATTGTAGCCTACTTACAATGCGTAAACAAATTGGGCAATATTGAAAAAGAAATAGCACTGTACCTTAATATTCGCAACTCCAATTTCTACACATTCGTAAGACTTTGTCGACAATTTTAATGAATGCCGTTGTTGACATACACACACCAGAACCTCATAGAGGAAGCAGGCATATGACATTAGCTCCACCGAAATTATAAGCCAGCTCTCTCTTTAATAAATGGATTTCTTACGCAAAAACCTTTCCGCCAGATCTCATAACTGTTCTACAGTATTTGGGACTCCATTGATTTGCCCTCCGTTGACATTCTATACGCATCGAATTTGAAGAATAACTAGTTGATCATACGATAGACTACATTTTAAAGCGTTTGTAACAGCCAATTTTGTGTTATTTGACCAAAATAACAAAATGATCCAACTTAGTACTTGTGCGCAATCTGTTAGTGCTTGTTCAGGATAAACAATGTTTCAAAGCTTTTGGATTCGTCATCGGGTAGAGATCAAATGCTGAGCCCACACAATTTCCGAGAAGAGGAATTCAACAGGAACAAAATCTCGACAGCTATATATGAATATTTATGTTAGAACATATATATAATAAAGTTAGTCTATAATTATTGTCGAACATAAACAGTCGTATGCAACTCACCTATAATGGTTACTAAGCGAAGCTCGTTTTATAAACAAACTCATGTCTTAATTATTGCCATTATAGGCTCGTTGCATAATGTACTAATACATTTTATTTTGATATTCATATAATCTAATGTGGAACTTCACATAGTCTGGTTGAAACTCATCATTTAATCGGTATTGTTCTTGGTACACATGGTATCACCAAAACAATAATAATTACTTCTTTTTCTTGCAGAGTGCTGTACCTGAGGGATGGTCGGACAGAAACATTCCTACAGCCGCTAGCCCTCCGGGTCCTCCCGGACTAATAACAATGATTAGTCCTCTGCAGGACGCATGCGCGGGCGACACTTTCTTATTGTATCACTCGGCTTTCTTTCATTATACCCTTCCCGTCTCCAGATTCCAGGCAAAGTGGATGCCGACCTCACCAAGCTGTTCAAAATGTACTGAAGATATTATTCTTACAAGATGACCTTCTATAGTTATTGATTGCCAGCTATCTTGATACATACCAGATGTTTATTCTCTCATATTTCCATAGCAAACTATTAATGATAAGTTGTTACATACTGTCAATAAAATAAGGTAATTTTGACTCTTTCAAGATTTGGGTCATATTTTTGTATTTCAAATTTTCGACATATTTAAATTCTAGAATGATCATATATATTATTTCAGTAGTATGCATCCCTCCTGCGGCACTCACAAGCCACCGAACGTGAAAAATGAGCATTCAAATGAAAGAGAATAGACATTAGCAGTGACGCATTGCACTCAATTTCATAAATATATATAATTTCTTAAAAAAATGACTTTAAAAATCTGTACGAAGTGTGCGATTTGCAGTTACTGTTGCTGCAGGAAGATACGCTCCATAATTGGTGTCCACTTAACATTTTGGCCGCTGTACGCCTGTTTCATGTCATTTTAACATTCTGAGGTCTTTCCTTTAGCCTATTATTTTGCGTGGATTTCAGATCACTAAATCAAAGGAAAGAGTACCGGTACTCAAATCGTATAGTTTCATAAATATCGAACAACCGGTGAGTGTTACTACAACCTTTCTCTTTAAGTCTCTCATTATAAACTTATTGGGGAAAGTGTGTTTTATGAACATGCGAGATTTCTCGCACGGGTCCTCTAGTTAATTAAAATGACCATGATAGCCCGATAGTTATTGACGTGTTAATTATAAACTATTTATTTTCATCTAAAGTCAATATTTATTTAATTGAAAACCGTACAGGTTTCGGTCAAATTGTGACCTTCTTCAGCTGGTATATGATGAGTAACTGAGTAGTACCATACCAAAAGCTCACATAGTAAATAAATATAAAAATAAAAAAACAGATCTGATACAGTCGACCGACCGGGTCAGGAATGGAATGAATGAAGCCCCCATCTAGCGGCGAGGATATGAAATGTGCCGGCTGCCGAGGCCTGACGCACTCCTCTGGGGCAATGATTGAATGTTAGATGAAATGAAATGATAGTGGAGAGTGTTGCTGGAATGAAATTGTGACAGGGAAAACCGGAGTACCCGGAGAAAAACCTGTCTGCCTCCGTTTTGTCCAGCACAGATCTCACATGGAGTGACCGGGATTTGAATCACGGACCCAGCGGTGAGAGGCCGGCGTGCTGCCGCCTAAGCCACGAGGGCTCATCTGTTACAATGAAAAAAATCCACAGTCTGCTTCCAGTCTCCGACCGGGTCAGGAATGGAATGAATGAAGCCCCCATCTAGCGGCGAGGATATGGACTGTGCTGGCTGCCGAGGCCTGACGCACTCCTCTGGGGCAATGATTAAATGAATGATAGATGAAATGAAATGATAGTGGAGAGTGTTGCTGGAATGAAATTGTGACAGGGAAACCCGGAGTACCCGGAGAAAAACCAGTCTGCCTCCGTTTTGTCCAGCTCAGATCTCACATGGAGTGACCGGGATTTCAACCACGGACCCAGTGGTGAGAGGCCGGCGTGCTGCTGCCTAAGCCACGGAGGCTGTCTTCATCTGTTACAATAAATTTTGTAAATTAAGCATAAAAAATTGTCTTGAAAAAGAGCGTAGAAATGAGGAGATCTAAAAATAAGAAATTAAACTGAGAAACAGAAACATGAGAACACAACAGAAAATATATAATTTCTTTATAACACTTACGTGAATGTGAAAATATGTACTGTTTGTTGAAACAGTTAGGTTATAACAATTCTATTTGATCCCTTTACTTACCAGTCATATCTTAGCTGCATTCTCACATACCTAAATAGAAATGTAATGTTTTTCAGTCGGTCAACAGTACTGTACCCAGTGTGTATCCCTAATACTGAAAAAAAAAAATACATGAGATTAATACATGCACTTGAATGACCAGTTTCGATCGTCAAATGATCGCCATCAGGTCCTTTATATTTAGGCTATTAAATCATAGTATACACGTATGAAAAGAATGCAATTAGTTCCCGTTAATAGTTTCTGAGATAATGTTGAAAATTTTCATGGACCTCAAAGGATATTCCAATTCCCCTTAAGTATTTTATTACAAAGAAAATATTGCCCGTCTCGTGGTGTAGCGGTGGGCATTCTTGGCCGTCATCCCGGAGGTCCAAGTTTGACTCCTGGCTCTGCCAAGAAATTTAATTCTGCTCTGAGGGCTGAAATGGGGTACACTCAACCTCGTGAGGCAAAACCAAGAAGAGGCCATCCTTGAAGTTGTTTTTTCCTTGCTTTCCCACTTGTACACCAGGCAAATGATGGAATGGTTCCTAACTTTAGGCCACGGCAGCATTCTTCCTCATATGAACGACAAATGTACACGCTACTGCAGACACCACAACAATATGGGTTATCAGACAAAATCACTCCACCCCTCCACTCTACCCCACCCCAAAAACAACAACACCAAAGTACATGGGGCAATATGTCGCAAAGCCCTGAAATGATTCAGCATCAATAACAGCAAAGTTGTAATGGAATTGCGGGGCTGATTGAAATGTAAGAATTCAACATTCACTTGGTACATTGCATGTGTTGTTGATGTTGATTCATTTAGGGGCTTTGTGACATCGTAGTCATGTAGCTCCATGTACTTGGTTGTGAGTGTGTGGTGTCTACCTGATAATTTGTGTCATAGTAATGGCTGGAAATGTGTGTTTGAAGTGAGTAGCATTTTTGACTGTCACAGCGGAGGTCTGGATTATATTTCTGGCTTTGCCAAGAAAAGTATTTTCTTTTCTGAGGGCTTCAACGGGGTACACTCAGCCTCTTGAGGCAGAACTTAGAAATGGCGAGTTTGATTTCCATTGTGATTGTGTTTTGTGATTTTTGTTTTTTGTGTCTTGTGTTTTCCTTTGCATTTTGTGATTTGTGTTTCCTGTTTTTTGTTTTATATTTTTGTCTTACTGGTTTTTTGACTTTTTGTGTTTTTTTGTTTTTTATTTTATGTTTATGTCTGTGTTTTGTGATTTTTATTTTTTTATTTGTGGTTTGTGTTTTGATTTTTGTCTTTGTTTCTTTTGTTTTGTTTCAAGCAAATGTCGGAACGGCAACTACGTAAATTAAATTTTGCATTGAACGACTGAAAGTTACAATATCAACCTAAATTAAAGCCACGGCGCCTCGTACTCAGATACTAATCCTAATTACAAATAATATAGTGTACACGCTAGCTTCCCGGGTCTAAGGAACCCACAATGTAAGTTATATCGCACTAATTAGTGTTATGTGAATAGCACCACAGGAGTAGCCCTGGCTTAATGCACGATATTAAATCGAGAGCACACTTCCTCGTTGGGCAGATGGTTCTTCCCATTGACAGATGCACCGTTATTATCGGTCCTTGCGGCAGCTGATGTCATCTCACGATCTGGAGCAAGTAACATTACTCGACTCAATATGACACATGTTAGACAAGTGCACCCTCTATTTGTATTGCAATGTGAATTTAAAATCAGTAATTCTATACACCACCACGGGTTAGTGCAAAAATGAACCATTTGTACCGATTATTTACGACAATACTTTCCAGATTAAACTACTACGGCTACTAGGGCTAATCTAAAAGCACCTCCTGCATGTATTGACATAGTAGCTTTATGCTAGCTTTGTTTAAATGTGGATGCATGTTTTTGGGTCTGGCGGTCTATCGGGAATTAGCATCATCAATTTCCCGACGTCGTACAAACCTGTGTTCGTCATCTCCGGTATGCATTTTAGGTCAGTAGCGTCATCTAGGCTTTACGTTGCTGTAAGTACGCAACCTCATAGTTACGTGTTACTTGTTCACCTACGCATTCGCATACTAGGTCTGCGACGTCATTTGCTGTATATGTTGCTATAGGAACACAAGCTCTTAGTTACGTGTTGTTTGTTCATCTATGCATACTAGGTCAGTAGCGTTATCTAGGCTAAGCTTTCCAATGAGAACACAAGCTCTTAGTTAAGTGTTGTTTGTTCATATATGCATACTAGGTCAGTAGCGTTATCTCAGCTGGGCTTTGCTATGAGAACACAAGCTCTTAGTTACGTGTTACTTGTTCAACTATGCATACTAGGTCATTAGCGTCATCTAGGAGAAGGGGGGTAGTAGGAGTTCCAAATAGTGTCATGGCCGCCGCGTGAGTCCAAGCCGATAACTCCCGAACCCGTGGTCGGAGATTCATGAATGAGGTGTCGTTGGACTCGGATTGACAACTTATTTCCAATGGACCACTTATTTCAAACCCTAAATAAAACCTACCCCTAATAGGGGGTGAAATTGTAATTTTTTAGTGAAAGTCTCTTTTCAAATGCGACATGTATAAGGTGCGCTGCTAAAATGAACTTAAATGTTGTTGCTCATATAGCGCATGCGTTTTTCTGGCTGCCACTATGGATTAACATTTTTGTTTTTGTTTTTTACGCATGCGCACTTGGGATTTTTGTAAGAGGGCGAGCTCTTTGAAAAAAAATGATTGATAAGTAGGGGTTTTGGTGGCGAGGAGAGAACCAGATAGTCGCCTACTTTCCTACGAAGTTTGCCGATATTTCTCGAACGCAAGGTCGGATTTGGACGTGTGACGTGTCAAATTGCTTGTCTCGAAGCCCTATACATGTTATTAATAGGTTAAAGTTTAGAGAATGAGGGAAACAGGCTTTTTGGGGGTAAAACCGAAATTTTAGACTTTTTTCGATATTTCACGAATGCATGGTCGGATTTGGTCCTATGACGTGTCAAATGGCTTGCTCGAAACCCTGTTTATTTTGGTAATAGGTTAAAGTTTTTGAGAATGAGGGAAACAGAATGTTTTGGGGTAAAACCGTGATTTTAAACTTTTTACTATATTTCGCGAACCAATCATGCTAGAGGCGTGTACGAGGGGCCCAAAGACTCGGGCTCACGTTCTCTTTGCTATGGACCACTCGTTATATTTAAAAAAAATGGAAACTCGATTTTGGGGTAAACAAGTGTTTTTTGTGATTTTTGCTGATAACTCACGAACCAATAAGACTAGAGACAAGTGCGAGGTGTCATTTTTTTCATTGCGTTGCCCTCTTGCCGAGGATGTTCGTGTTGAGCAGGAATGAAAAACCATGTTGAGGTAAAACCATGATTTTAGACTTTTTGCTTTATTTCGCAAACCCCTAACGCTAGAGACATGTACGAGCTGTCCTAGGACTCGGGATCACGCCCCCTTTTAGAAACTATGTTTGACATTTTGACAAAGGGCCTAACGCCATACATGTTGAATAAAAATTCTTTACCGATACCTGTTTATAATGTTCATGAAGCGTGGTGGTTGAGTGAGACGATACTGCTGGGTGTGTGTGTGTTTCAACGAACCTGTCGCTGACCACGGTGGCTGTGCTCAATAGATCAATTGCTATTTCGACAGGTCGGTTTATGACAGAGCGAGGGTGCGGTTTTTCTGATACTTTACCTCGAAGATGATCTTTAACGTGTAAACGATGATGAGAACTTGGTTCTATGTTGGTCGAATCGAGTACAGAAAACAAACTTGCAGAGGAGCAGGATGTGAATGTCATTTGAGCTTATTGGAATGCGCTGATCTGACTTGACAACAGGTGCAATGGAAAATGACAATGACGCTTGAAGGTGAAATAATCTGACCATCATGGTGGCAGGGAAGTGCGAAATGCATGCATACACATGTGAAACCACATGCACGCTAAACAAGTTACATCCTGTCTTGCTTCGTACGTGACAAAATGCAAGTTCATGTGAAATTTGATCCGGCACAGGTGTTCACATTGGGCGTTAGCTGTCCACGTGACCGATAACAGGATGTTCAAAGCGTGGGAAAAAATGATTATACATGCAATGTAACATATATATAAAGACATGTCGTTATCATTTCCACTCTCACTTAGGTGACTACCTTTGAACACATTGCGTTGCGTGAAACCCCTGGTCTTGTTTAACAGTTTTGGTGTTGGTGGAAAATACTTAACCTTGTTGTGGGGTAGGTATTTATTTATATATTTATTTATTTATACATTTATTGATTTATATACAGGGTGCTTCAAAAATGTATATACACTTTAAACTATCGTAGTTTTCCCGCTCTACAACGCTAATGTCATATTTCTTCGCCGGGTGGCAGCATAATCGTCCCTCTATGTTATATTGTCAGTTGGAATTTGTAATATCAACATGGCGGACGTACGTTTGAGTTTTGAAGATCGTAAGCAGGTTATTAAGTGGTACTGGAAGTTTGAGAATGTAAATGAAGTTCAAAGACAGTGGAGAAGGGAGTATGATACAGAACCACCTTCAAGATTAACAATTACACGCATACGAGACAAATTCGAAGTTCATGGAACAGTGTGTGATGTGCATAAAGGTCATTCAGGTCGACCTCGAACAGCTACAAGTGATGAGTCATCAACGGCAGTCTTGGAACTGTTTCAACGCTCTCCTAACAAATCTTCAAGGCAAGGGGCACGTGAAAGTGATGTAAGTGCTAGCAGCGTGCTATGCATTCTGAAGAGAGGCAAGTATCGTGTTTACATTCCAAGGCTGGTGCAACAGCTAAGTGACGACGATCCAGATCGAAGGTTGCAATTTTGTGAATGGGTTCAGGAGATGGTGATACGTGAAGCGGGATTTATGGGTAGCATCATTTGGTCGGATGAAGCCCAATTCAGACTTAATGGAACTGTCAATAGGCACAATTGTGTTAACTGGGGTGAAGAAAATCCTCGCATTACAATTGAAAAAGCTGTAAATTTGCCTGGTGTAAATGTGTGGTGCGGTTTGTCTTCAAGGGGACTCATTGGACCTTTTCGATTTGAAGGCACTGTAACTGGTATAACTTACCTAACAATGCTTGCTGATTCCATATTTCCTGCCATTCGTGCATTATACGGTAATGATAATTTTTATTTTCAACAAGATGGTGCCCCGCCGCACTATCACAGGGACGTACGAGCTTACCTGGATCAAAATTTGCCGGGCCAGTGGATAGGACGCAGGGGGCCAATCGAGTTTCCAGCACGCTCTCCAGACCTTACACCACTGGATTTCTTCTTATGGGGCACAGTAAAAGATGAGGTGTACAAACGTAAACCACGTAACCTAGACATTCTTTGGAATGAGATTCAAGCCGTGTGTAGAGAAATCTCATTGGACGTTTTGATACGATGTACAGAATCAGTGGTGACTCGTACTCAGAATTGTATTGATACTGCAGGTCGCCAATTCGAACAGTATTAACATTCGTTATTTATGTTTCATTTACATTGGACTTTCAGCTTTCTAATTTCCTGAAATTTAACTTTGTAGAACGGTAAATAAATTTTCTATGGAAGTTCAAAGTGTGTATACATTTTTTGAAGCACCCTGTATATATATATTAACAAGCAATTATTTATTGATTAGGTTATTAATGATTTTATTTATTTATTTGTTTGCAGATAACCGGTATACCTTACATGTCTGAGAGAGAAGAAACCATTGAACTTTTGAGCACACTAGAAGGAAACAGCAACAAGCCACTGCAAGTAAAGGTAAGATGATTTTTTAAACTAACTTGTTTCATTTTTTTGTTTTATGTTTTATTTTATGAAATGTATGTATTAACCTGAATTTAGGTATTTATAGCAGTTTATTTTATTTATTTTTAGAAACTTGGAACGAAAAGCCTTACCGCCGTAGCAGTTGCTGAAAAAAAAACGAAACGCACTAAAGCGAAACCACTGCCAAAGAGTGAACTGTTTAAAACTCAGGTAAGTCTAACTTAAAAATGCTATTCCATTTTACCACTACTGAAAACTCGTAGACAAAAAGAATTCATTACTTGTACATGACTGGGACAATGATTGCTTTCTTGATTAACGGCTATGTTGTTGTTGTTGTTGACTGGGAAAAGTACAAGGCCATGTTGGATTTTCTAAAAATAAAAAATAATTTATGCGTGGTTCCCTATGGACTCAACGAATATCCACAGGTTTGAACATGATAATGTGAACAAACTGACATGACATTCGTTAGCCTACTTTCGATTTTTGCAAAAATTGAAAGTAGACTTATGAGATCAACACAGGGCGAAAAGTGTGTCTGCCTGTGTGTGTGTATGTGTGTGTGTGAGTCTGTGTGTGTGTGTGTGTATGTGTATGTGTGTGTGTGAGTGTGTGTGTGTGTGTGTCTGTGTGTGTGTGTGAGTGTGTGTACTCTGAATGTCTGTCCCCCCCTATCAATTCGAACACGGTGAATGCGAATTGAACGAAATTTGGTACAAAGGTAGCACTAGCAAAGGACACCTCAGTGTCATGTTTTATATCGCAGCCATCTTGACGGAAACGTAATGGCGGCCACACAAATATTCAAAGCTTAAATCCAATTACGACTAACCTAATCATCCGATCTCTACCAAATTTTGCAACAACATACCTTTACGGGGGGAGCATCCTTTGACCAAACCAATAGGTCATCAGCGTAATAGTTTGCGGATGGCGGCCATGTTTGTGTGAAAATCGATTCCCCCTATTAATTCAAACATGGTGCAACCGAATGGAACGAAATTTGGTACAGAGGTAGTACTAACAAAAGGCACCTCAGTGTCATGTTTTATATCGCCGCCATTTTGACGGAACCGTAATGGCGGCCACACAAATGTTCAAAGCTTAAATCAAATTACGACTAACGTAATCATCCGATTTCTACCAAATTTTGCAACTACATACCTTTATGGGGGGAGCATCCTTTGACCAAACTAATAGGTCACCAGCGTAATAGTTTGCGGATGGCGTCCATGTTTTGTGTGAAAATCGATTCCCCCTATTAATTCGAACACGGTGCAACCGAATGGAACGAAATTTGGTACAGAGGTAGTACTAACAAAATGCACCTTAGTGTCATGTTTTATATCGCCGCCATCTTGACGGAAACGTAATGGCGGCCACACAAATATTCAAAGCTTAAATCAAATTGCGATTAACCTAATCATCCGATCTCTACCAAATTTTGCAACAATATATCCGTATAGAGGAAGCATCCTTTGACCAAATGAATAGGTCATTATCCTTATAGTTTGCGGATGGCGGCCATCTTTGTATGAAAATAAATTCCCCCTATTAATTCAAACTCGGTGAAACCGAATGGAACGAAATTTGGCACAGAGGTAGCACTAGCAAAGGGCATCTCAGTGTCATGTTTTATATAGCCGCCATATTGACAGAAACGTAATGGCGGCCACACAAGTGTTCAAAGCTTAAGTTAAATTACGACTAACATAACCATCCGATCTCTACCAAACTTTGCAACAGCATACCTTTATGGAGGAGGCATCCTTTGACCAATCTAATAGGTTATTAGCCTAATAGTTTGCGTATGGCGGCCATCTTTATGTCAAAATTGATTCCCCCTATTAATTCGAACACGGTGGAACCGAATGGAACGAAATTTGGTACAGAGGTAGCAATAGCAAAGGGCACCTCAGTGTCACGTTTTATATCGCCGCCATCTTGACTGAAACGTAATGGCGGCCACACGAATGTTCAACGCTTAAATCAAATTACGATTAACCTAATCATCTGATCTCTACCAAATTTTGCAACTACATACCCTTATGGAGGGAGCATCGTTTGACCAATCTAATAGGTCATTAGCCTAATAGTTTGCGGATGGCGGCCATCTTTGTGTCAGAATCGATTCCCGCTATTAATTCATACACGGTGAAACCGAATGGAACGAAATTTGGTACAGAGATAGCACTAGCAAAGGGCATCTCAGTGTCATGATTAATATCGCCTCCATATTGACAGAAACGCAATGGCGGCCAAACAAATGTTTAAAGCTTAAATCAAATTACGACTAACATAACCATCCGATCTCTACCAAACTTTGCAACAACATACCTTTATGGAGGGAGCATCCTTTGACCGATCTAATAGATCATTAGCCTAATAGTTTGCGGATGGCGGCCATCTTTATGTCAAAATTGATTCCCGCTATTAATTCGAACACGGTGGAACCGAATGAAAGAAATTTGGTACAGAGTTAGCACTAGCAAAGGGCACCTCAGTGTCATGTTTTATATCACCGCTATCTTGACGGAAACGTAATCGCGGCCACCCAAATGTTAAAAGCTAAAATGTAATTACGACCAACCTAATAATCAAGTCTCTACCAAATTTTGCAACACCATATCTTTATGTGGGAAACATGTTCTGACAAAACTGCAAGAACATCAGCCCATATAGTTTGCAGATGGTGGCCAAGTATGTGTGCAAATCGATTCCCCCTATCAATTCAAACACGGTGAAACCGAATTGAACGAAATTTGGTACAGAGGTAGCACTAGCAAAGGGCACCTCATATTCATGTTTAATATCCCTATAGCACGTTGTATTTCAACAAGCTACTACAACCAACATTCAATCATACTCCTTGAAAAGGACAAAGAGTTATAACAATACCCATGCATTTAGGAGAAAGTAGGCTATATGTTCTTTACTGAACATCTTGTTTTTGTTTATATATTGGTTAAAGGGGGATGTAAATGACTAAAGCTTTATAAAAAGAAAAATAAGTGCATGGGTTAATGTTAGTGCCAACATACAGTTTATGTTAATGGTGTTTTGATGTATTAATGTCAATTAACGTTTAAGTTTAATTACAAGTATTGATTGATTGATTGATTGATTGAGTGATTGGTTATTTTGTTTGCTTTTAGGTGTCGTCATGCGCCATTAACGTAATGAACAGACAGTGAACAAGCATACATTGTGCTTTAAAGTACTCTGTGCTATGTTAATAACTTACAATAAGAAAAAGTTTTATTATAACTCATGGCGTTAGTACCAAATACAAGTGAGCAAGTTGGTTTACTACGTGGGTTAAATTTAAAATCAGAACATGACCGTTGGTTAACATTTGAATCCTGGCCTGTAGGCTTTTTGTCGACACATGAACTTGCAAAAGCAGTTTTTTTACTTGAACCGAGAAGATGTGGTGCGCTGTGTGTTTTGTCGTATTGAACTTTCACACTGGGAAGAAGGGGATGATCCCTTTAGAGACCATTTGCGATGGTCTCCTTGTTGTCCTTACATGCTTGGAAAACAAGTGGGTAACATACCTGTGTATTCATTTTACCGAACCACAAGACCATTGGCCGCTACTTACGTTGCTGAATCACAAATAAATAATAATAATAATAATAATGTATTACCAGCCAACAACGGTAGTGTCGATATATGTGGTTCATATGCCATAGACACTGTTGAATTGCATGTGCTTTTGAAAAATTGGGAGTTTGCAAGACTAAAGCACTAGCACACCCAGAGTACAGCTCTGTTGAAAAACTTTTAGAATCTTATAAAAATGTTTGGCCATTAATATTAAAACACATTACCAAACAGCTAAGTGAAGCTGTTTTTTTTTATACTGGTGAAGGGGATAAACCAATATGTTTTTATTGTGGATTTGCTTTAAAGGATTGGCAAATGACTGATAACCCTTTTGTGCAACACGCTCGTTGGTTACCAAACTGTAAATACATGGTGTTGCTTGAAGGTCAGGAATTTGTGAACACTATTCGTAAAGAAAACGTGATTGCAGCACAAGACATAAAAGTGCCTTTAGAGTTAGAACACGCGGTGCAAATACATGAGGCTGAAAAAAAAAGACTTGTCTCGCGAACAGATACAAAAGTGTGACCAACAATTATGTAAAATTTGTTATCAAGATGAACTAGGTGTTGTATTTTTGCCTTGTGGACACATGATAGCCTGTGTCAAGTGTGCATTAGAACTCAACACTTGTGCTATATGCAGAAAAGCAGTATCTGCTACAGTTAGGGCATTTCTGGCATAAATAGTAAAATTTATCAGCCATGCATAGTGCAAAATCCCTAATTGCACAATATTATTAAAGCTGTTTTAGAATGTAATAGATATGCTTTCCTTTTGTTTATAGACTACTACAATGAATGTTTTGAATGCTGTGGGTCAAACATGTGGCTTAGAGACAAAGAAGCTCAGCGAATTGCCGACGCATATTCCATTCCGCATTATCAAGTTTCGGAAATTGAAAACAGCATATGGTGATCGTGTACTTTGTGTATGTGAAAACTTTGAGACATTTCTGCCTACACTGTTTAATGATATGTCGGAGAGTGTTTTTGATGAAGTCAATAATGCTGTACAACCTGTACACTTAATTTATGAAGGTTTTAAAAACAATAGGTGCATGGTTCGTTTTAATTAAATAAAAAAAAGAAATGTCAAATAATAATGGAAGATATAAGTCAGACAATGGACTGAAAGAAAAATATGTGTACAGATAATAATGTTTTAGTGTTTAGTATTGTCTTAAAAATATTATTATGAAACAAAACAAAATGTATATAAAGTTTGTAAATAAATGAAAATAATGGTACAATGTTGTTTTATTTTCTATGGAAGTCAGAATATTTAACATTGCAGAGTTTACAAGATAATGACAATAAAATGCACACTTAATACAAGTCTTTGCCTTTACGATAGTGTGTTATAGTTTAAAAACAAAGCTTGTTGTAGATCTTTTTTCTTCCACGATAAACAATAGGCATGAAAACGTTATTGTCTTGTTTTGGATCATTATCACTATCATAATCATAAGCAGCATGATCTATATCACTATTATTATAATCACTATAATTATCCTCAACATTATCCTCAACATTACTAAAACCAGTTAAATATTCCTGGTCCTCTTCCTGTTCCTCTTCCTCTTCCTCTTCCTCTACAGTGTCCTCATGTAGAGTCTGCGTGGCTTTAGACAATGTTAAGGGTTTTTTGAACATTGAATTATTTTCAGTAGTAGTATTGTTTTGTAGCACTTGCTTTTTAACATTTTCATGATTTTCTGTTGACAGCAATAGTGTTTCATGCAGTACACTACATTGATGATCACTGACACTTAAAACCACACTATTTTTGCTTTTTAGCTCACTGCGACATTATTTTGAACGTTGTTTTGTACAACGCCAAATTACAGTTCCATTTTTATTGGTTCGCTTCACAATATATGAATATCCTTTATAGAATGCATGAGGCTTACCATACCTAGTCACAGATACTTCCATATGAACTGTCAAGCTTAGACTAAGCTCTAGTAAAGACAACTTGGTAATAAGAACAATAGTTTAATGTGAGAGCATATATGGGTGCAAATGTGGGAGCAAAAATTGGGAGCAAAAAGTGGGAGCAAAAAGTGGGAGCAAAAAGTGGGAGCAAAAAGTGGGAGCAAAAAGTGGGAGCAAAAATTGGGAGCAAAAAGTGGGAGCAAAAAGTGGGAGCAAAAATTGAGAGCAAAAAGTGGGAGCAAAAAAAAAGTAGGAGCAAGTATGGGAGCAAATGTGAAAGCAAAAGTGGGAGCAAGTATGGGAGCATATGTGAAAGCAAAAGTGGAAGCAAAAAAAGTGAGAGAAAAAAGTGGGAGCAAAAAGTGTAAGCAAAAGTGGGAGCAAATATGAGAGCAAAAATGTAGGAGCAAGTATGGGAGCAAATGTGAAAGCAAAAGTGGTAGCAAAAAGTGAGAGAAAAAAAAGTGGGAGCAAAAAGTGTAAGCAAAAGTGGGAACAAATATGAGAGCAAAAAAAAGTGTGAACAAATATGGAAAACAAAAAGTGGGAGCAAAAATTGGGAGCAAAAAGTAGGAGCAAAAGTAGGAGCAAAAATTGAGAGCAAAAAGTGGGAGCAAGTATGGGAGCATATGTGAAAGCAAAATTGGGAGCAAAAAGTGAGAGAAAAAAAAGTGGGAGCAAAAAGTGTAAGCAAAAGTGGGAGCAAATATGAGAGCAAAAAAAAGTGTGAGCAAATGGGGGAGCAAAAAGTGGGAGCAAAAAGTGAGAGCTAAAAGTGTAAGCAAAAGTGGGAGCATAAAATTGGGATCAAAAAGTGGGAGCAAAAATTGGGAGCAAAAAGTGGGATCAAAAGAAAGTAGGAGCAAGTATGAGAGTAAATGTGAAAGCAAAAGTGGGAGCAAGTATGGGAGCAAATGTGAAAGCAAAAGTGGGAGCAAAAAGTGAGAGAAAAAAGTGAGAGCAAAAAGTGTAAGCAAAAGTGGGAGCAAATATGAGAGCAAAAAAAAGTAGGAGCAAGTATGGGAGCAAATGTGAAAGCAAAAGTGGGAGCAAAAAGTGAGAGAAAAAAGTGGGACAAAAAAGTGTAAGCAAAAGTGGGAGCAAAAATGAGAGCAAAGAAAAGTGGGAGCAAAAATGTGGGAGCAAAAAGTGGGAGCAAAACGTGTAAGCAGAAGTGGGAGCAAACAAGTGTGAGCAAATATGGGAGCAGAAAGTGGGAGCAAATGTGAAAGCAAAAGTGGGAGCAAAAAGGGCGAGCAAAAGTGAGTGCACAAAGTGGGAGCAAAATGTGTGAGAAAAAAGTGGGGGCAAAGGTGGTGTTTTACTAAAACAATCTCCCCTAACCTAACCTAACTTCACCCAACCTAATTTCACCTAACCTAACTTCACCTAACCTAATCTTCCAACTCTCAGATCAAAAATTAAATTCTGGCCATAGTCGAGTTGGAACCCAAAACCTCTGGGATAACACCCAAGTATACTAGCCACTACACCGCGAAATGGGCAAATTATCATGCAACACAACACAAAAATAAAAAGTTTTCTGTAGTGTAACTCATCGGCTGACAACCATAGTTAAGAATTCAAACCCAAGACCTCAGGACTTTTGTTTTGAACATTATCAGAAATATTATTCCATTTACATTTTGCTGTTGCTTATAGTTATAAGAGTTGGCATTAATATGGGAGCAAAAGTGAAAGCAAAAAGTGGGTGCAAGCATGGCTGGTTGTAGAGACTTTCATATCAACTAATACACATAAATTAAATTTTAGTAAAGTGACTTGGCTAATAATAATAATAATATTAACAGTTTAAAAAAAATCAAGGGATTGATATTTTTCAGGGTGTAATTTCCAAAGTACTGTCAAGAATAATAATTACATGAACAGATTACAAGAACTCTAGAGTGCTCTTAAGGTCAATGATTGGCTAGGAGTGAGATAGAGCTAGCTAACCTAAGTTAACCTCAGCTCAGTAAACCTAACCTTGTCACATGACATGTTCTACAAGTATAGACTTGCTTTGAGACTGGCTATGACGTCACAGATGAATGGCGGTGGGAGGCTGGACATGACTTTTTATTACACAAAAACATTTTCCTTTTTGCCAGCCTCTCACCGCCATTCATCTGTGACGTCTGATTTTAAATTTAACCCACGTGGTAAACCAAATTGCTCACTTGTATTTGGTACTAACGCCATGTGTTATAATAAAACTTTTTCTTATTGTAAGTTATTAACATTGCACAGAGTACTTTAAAGCACAATGTATGCTTGTTCACTGTCTGTTCATTACGTTAATGGCGCATGACGACACCTAAAAGCAAACAAAATAACCAATCACTCAATCAATCAATCAATACTTGTAATTAAACTTAAACGTTAATTGACATTAATACATCAAAACACCATTAAAATAAACTGTATGTTGGCACTAACATTAACCCATGCACTTATTTTTCTTTTTATAAAGTTTAGTCATTTACATCCCCCTTTAACCAATATATAAAAAAAATGAATGTCATGTCAGTTTGTTCACATTATCATGTTCAAACCTGTGGATATTCGTTGAGTCCATAGGGAACCACCCATAAATTAAATTAATTTTTTTATTTTTAGAAAATCCAACATGGCCTTGTACTTTTCCCAGTCAACAACAACAACAACATAGCCATTAATCAAGAAAGCAATCATTGTCCCAGTCATGTACAGGTAATGAATTTTTTTTTGTCTACGAGTTTTCAGTAGTGGTAAAATGGAATAGCATTTTTAAGTTAGACTTACATGAGTTTTAAACAGTTCACTCTTTGGCAGTGGTTTCGATTTAGTGCGTTTCGTTTTTTTTTCAGCAACTGCTACGGCGGTAAGGCTTTTCTTTCCAAGTTTCTAAAAATAAATAAAAAAACCGCTATAAATACCTAAATTCAGGTTAATACATACATTTCATAAAATAAAATATAAAACAAAAAAATGAAACAAGTTAGTTTAAAATATCGTCTCACCTTTACTTGCAGTGGCTTGTTGCTGTTTCCTTCTAGTGGGTTCAAAAGTGCAATGGTTTCTTCTCTCTCAGACATGTAAGGTATACCGGTTATCTGCAAACAAATAAATAAATAAAATCATTAATAACCTAATCAATAAATAATTGCTTGTATATATATATATATATATATATATATATATATATATATATATATAAATCAATAAATGTATAAATAAATAAATATATAAATAAATACCTACCCCACAACAAGGTTAAGTATTTTCCACCAACACCAAAACTGTTAAACAAGACCAGGGGTTTCACGCAACGCAATGTGTTCAAAGGTAGTCACCTAAGTGAGAGTGGAAATGATAACGACATGTCTTTATATATATGTTACATTGCATGTATAATCATTTTTTCCCACGCTTTGAACATCCTGTTATCGGTCACGTGGACAGCTAACGCCCAATGTGAACACCTGTGCCGGATCAAATTTCACATGAACTTGCATTTTGTCACGTACGAAGCAAGACAGGATGTAACTTGTTTAGCGTGCATGTGGTTTCACATGTGTATGCATGCATTTCGCACTTCCCTGCCACCACGATGGTCAGATTATTTCACCTTCAAGCGTCATTGTCATTTTCCATTCGACCAACATAGAACCAAGTTCTCATCATCGTTTACACGTTAAAGATCATCTTCGGGGTAAAGTATCAGAAAAACCTCACCCTCGCTCTGTCATAAACCGACCTGTCGAAATAGCAATTGATCTATTGAGCACAGCCACCGTGGTCAGTGACAGGTTCGTTGAAACGCACACACACCCAGCAGTATCGTCTCTCTCAACCACCACGCTTCATAAACATTATAAACAGGTATCGGTAAAGAATTTTTTTTCAACATGTATGCCGTATGTCAAACATAGTTTCTAAAAGGGGGCGTGATCCCGAGTCCTAGGACACCTCGTACACGTCTCTAGCGTTATGGGTTTGCGAAATAAAGCTAAAAGTCTAAAATCATGGTTTTACCTCAATATGGTTTTTCATTCCTGCTCAACACGAACATCCTCGGCAAGAGGGCAAAGCAATGAAAAAAATGACACCTCGCACTTGTCTCTAGGCTTATTGGTTCGTGAGTTATCAGCAAAAATCACAAAAAACACTTGTTTACCCCAAAATCGAGTTTCCATTTTTTTTTAATATAACGAGTGGTCCATAGCAAAGAGAACGTCAGTCCGAGTCTTTGGACCCCTCGTACACGCCTCTAGCATGATTGGTTCGCGAAATATAGTAAAAAGTTTAAAATCACGGTTTTACCCCAAAACATTCTGTTTCCCTCATTCTCAAAAACTTTAACCTATTACCAAAATAAACAGGGTTTCGAGGCAAGCCATTTGACACGTCATCGGACCAAATCCGACCATGCATTCGTGAAATATCGAAAAAAGTCTAAAATTTCGGTTTTACCCCCAAAAAGCCTGTTTCCCTCATTCTCAAAACTTTAACCTATTAATAACATGTATAGGGCTTCGAGACAAGCAATTTGACACGTCACACGTCCAAATCCGACCTTGTGTTCGAGAAATATCGGCAAACTTCGTAGGAAAGTAGGCGACTATCTGGTTCTCTCCTCACCACCAAAACCCCTACTTATCAATCATTTTTTTTTCAAAGAGCTCGCCCTCTTACAAAAATCCCAAGTGCGCATGCGTAAAAAACAAAAACAAAAATGTTAATCCATAGCGGCGGCCAGAAAAACGCATGCGCTATATGAGCAACAACGTTTAAGTTCATTTTAGCAGCGCACCTTATACATGTCGCATTTGATTAGAGACTTTCACTAAAATATTACAATTTCACCCCCTAGTAGGGGTAGGTTTTATTTAGGGGTTGAAATGAGTGGTCCATTGGAAAGAGGGCGTCAACCCGAGTCCAACGACACCTCATTCGTGAATCTCCGACCACGGGTTCGGGAGTTATCGGCTTGGACTCACGCGGCGGCCATGACATTATTTGGAACTCCTACTACCCCCCTACTTCTAGGCTATACGTTGCTATGAGAACACAAGCTCTTAGTTACGTGTTACTTGTTCAACTATGCATACTAGGTCATTAGCGTCATCTAGGCTATACGTTGCTAAGCTCAACACCCCCATGTACGGCGTGTTCCGATTAAACACAAAACTGTAAAATGGGTTGCCTACCTACCCGCAATCGGCTTGAAATCTGCTCGCAGCGCGCTAGCGACGGGGCTGAGTTCGATTTCACTGATTGCCGCCTTCTTATGCAGCAATGCAAAGTATGTTGCTCTTTCAAAATATATTTACACAGGCTTCACAATAAGTTTGAACGATTTCTGTTTCAGAACTTGTTACTTAACGCTTCTGTTAATGGCTTTTGCAGAGCATTTCCATGAAATAAAATTTTATTTTACAACTTAGTTTATTTACAACACAATGCATTTTTGTATTGTAATTTATTTACAAAACAATTTATTGCTTTTGAACCTAATACCACAAAACGAGATACAATTTGGAAATGATTTGTTACAAAAGTGTAATCGGTCTTCGATGAGACTAAAAAAGTTAATTTTTCACAGACGTTACATCTACTGCAAATGGACATTTACATAAGGTGTTCGAAGTGGCGTCCATCATTTTCCAAGTAGAGGACCACTCGTCGCGTGAAGTTCTCTCTTGCGTTTGACAACATCTGAGGAGTAATTTCCGCAATTTCCGAGCTCCATTTCTTCGGGTGTTTGTGTTGATCTTAAAAATACTCTCGACCTGACGTAGCCCCAAATGAAGAAATCCAGGACGGTCAGATCAGGTGAACGTGGTGGGAATTCTATAAAGCCTCCAATTCGTATCCACTGGCCAGGAAACAAACGGTTTAAAACTTCTCTCGCCAGTCTGGAGGAACGCGCTGAATGGCCATCTTGTTGAAAATGCATGTTGTTCAACTCCGCCAATGTAAAGTCATCCAAGATGGCCTCGAGTATGAAGTAAGACTAAACTGCCTGTGTTCGTTGTTCTATCATTTTACATTGTTACAGATAAATAGTTCTGAAATAGAAATCATTTGAAACTTATTCTTAATTTCATTTTCATTTCATATTTATTCATCTGTGCCTTACACTATATTTACAGTACACTGAAGGGAGTCTCTGAAAAGAGCAAAGCCCCACTTCGCATTCGGGATGCGTCAGAGCCCCCACTATATATACCGGTTTATATTTAAATATGTACACAAGATTGCAATTAAATTCAATTTTGTAACAAATCATTTCCAAATTGTATCTCGTTTTGTGGTAATGGGTTAAAAAGCGATACATTGTGTTGTAAATAAAATACAACACAAAAATACATTGTGTTGTAATAAACTATGTTGTAAAATCAAATTTTATTTCATAGAAATGCTCTGCAAAAGCCATTAACAGAAGCGTAAAATAACAAGTTCTAAAACAGAAATCGTTCAAACTTATTGTGAAGCCAGTGTAAATATATTTTGAAACAGCAAAATACTTTGCAATGCTGCATAAGAAGGCAGCAATCAGTGAAATCGAACTCAGTCTCGTCGCTATCGCGCTCCGGTAAGATTTCAAGCCGATTGCGGGTGGGTAGGCAACCCATTTTACAGTTCCGTGTTGTATCAGAACACGCTGTACTGTACATGTGCTTTTTTTTTTTTTTTTTTTTTTTAGCGTATGGCTTTTTTTAGTGCCGGGAGTGTCCGAGGACATGTTCGGCTCGCCAGGTTTGTAGCTGCTTCGAGACGGACACCCAATGGGTGAGCTACAAGTACCGTTGGGGAGGAAATTTGGAAGGTGAGGACGAGGAGTTGGAAGGTAGCGGCTGTGGCCTATAGTTAGGGACCAACCCCGGCATTTGCTTGGAAGGAAGATGGGAAACCACAGAAGACCATCTTCAAGGTTGCCGGCGGGGGGATTCGAACCTCCTCGCCTCCCGGATGTGAGCGACTGCCAGCAGTCATGCCGTAACCACCACGGCTAACTCACCCGGTGTACATGCGCTACATGACCACGATGTCGCAAAGACCCTAAATAACCAACAATGGTAACAAATAGTTTACGGGGGGAAAATGGAGCAGTTGACATTTTGGTCATCGGCGTTGAATTCGTCTGATAACCTGCGTTCCTGTGGAAACTGTAGAAGTGAGTTTAACTGAAGTTATTAGGGTCGGGGATGGATAAGGTGCCCCGGGACTTCACCTGAACTACTATCCCGACATTTGCGGAAATACCAGGAGGAAAACTACACTGAAGATATAGCGGCTTCGGTGGCGTAGTTGGTAGCATGCTGGGCTTTTATGCCCGGCCGAAGTCGTCGGATTTTTAAGAGAGTTAAAATCCCTCAGTATGCCTTCCTAGGGAAGGGAAGTAAAGCCGGCGGTCCCATGTCATAGATTTATGGCATGAAAAAAAATAATCTTCCACTAATTACACTTGTGGATGCTAAAATTTGTAGGTTAGTTTGAGAGTTCCAACTTTCGCCACCGGGTGCTGACTGCGATGGCATTTAGTAGCCACGTCCACAGCTAGGTGTCGTGGATGGCATCATTTGGTGGCAAAAGTAGGAACTACTTGAAAAAATTAATCGTTTGCATTCCTTCTACCTGAATTACAGTTAAAACACACTAATGCAGCCCTCACAATTAACACCGGTTATCAGACAAATTCGACACACACCCAAAGTACACGGGGCTACATGACTGCGTTGTCGCAGCCCCTAAACTAAGGAACCAACCATCACTCAAGATATCCACTTTCACCGCCGGGATTTGAACTTACGATCACCGAAATTGCTGCAACTACTCATCGCGATCGAGGTGAACAATTTAGAGTGCTCGGCTACGCCACGGGGTATCCCATGCATGCAAACAGATAGGCTAAGTACTGTAGTATGAATGCTTGAAGAATGCAGTGAAAATGGCTGACGGTTGACTAAGGTTGGTAATGATATGATTATGACAAACATATCAGCAGTATAATTAAACTTTTAACTTATGTGGGAAGTTTATCTCTGCCTTGTGAACACGCTTCCTTGCAGTAGAGATTATATCGTAATCACTGTGATCTTGATGCAGGTGCATTCTCTGTATCTCCCAGCCATCGTCTTCTTCACTCACTCCTTCCTTGAGACAGCAAACTGTCTACGAGAAAGCCAAGTATTTTTAAGCTTCTTGAGTGATATTTTGAAGGGTTTTGTCTGCAAAGTAGGGAAACTATTGTAATTTTATCGTAATTTTGGGATCAATCCAGTAAAACCATAAAGGTCGTTTTCAAAAACGTCGATTATCTCTTCATTTATCATTAAAAGTTATTTAAATTTGCACGAGCATTTCCTCAAACAGAAACGCTTGTTAAATTACCACTAACAATGAATTACGTTAAATGGCCAAATATGACTACTCAACTCTCTAAAGCATCGTTACAGTGGAGGAAAACAGCCGAACTCTACCTTGCGTATCCCTCAATGGTGGCTTGTTTCCGAGTCGCACACGAACTTTCATCCATCTCTTCTTCTTCTTGACGTTTCGGCCAGATATGGACCACGTTAATTCAACTGCTCACTTCCTCGAGCTTTAACATATCATGGTTTTGGAGCCCCGTGTACTTGGGTGTGTGTAGAAGTTGTCTGATAACCTGTGTCACTGTGATGTCTGTAGGCTTACTAGTGTGTGTACTTTTTTACGAGGAAGGATTTGAGTAGGAAGCTGTTGTTCTTTCATTTGAAATGCATGTACATAATGGTCATTTAGCCCCGTGTACTTGGGCGAGAGTTGAATTTTTTCTGATAACCTGTGTTATTGTGATGGCTGTATTAGTGTGTGTATATATAATTCAGGTGAGGATTCAATCAATCAATCAACGTATAATATCCGTATAGCACGTTGTATTTTAACAAGCTAGACTATTGCAACCAACATTCAATTATACTTCTTGAAAAGGACAGAGTTATAACTTCTGTATACCCATGCATTTAGGAGAAAGTAGGCTATATGTTCTTTACTGAACATCTTGTTAAATTTTGATTTTCAATATTGTATCCTTTGCACGTGTATGAGTAATGAATAGTAAATAATGTAACACAATTAGTATACTGTATATCCCAGAAATAATTAGAATGCATTCTCTGCCGATTCGTGGGATGTATTGCTATTGAATTCAATGTACTGTACTTCATTAGAGGATAATAAATGAATTTACATTACATAACATTTAATTAAACAATACATTACTTTGCATTTACATTACATGACACACAATTATATTTATGTTCGAACATGGCGAATATGTAAATATTGTATGCCAGAAAACTGTAGTATAATGAGGGGGGTCATTATAGTACAAATTTTCATTATGATACAGTTTATTCAGCAATCAGAGCTCAAGATTTTCATTATGAAACAGATTTTTGACCAGCTTCGCGCTCAACGCACACAAAATCCAACATGTCGGACATGAATTACATGATTTGAAAGTTTAGAATATAAAGGACTAGCATTGCCCGTCGCGGCTTCGCCCGCGAATATTCTAGTTGTAAAGAGTAGCCTACACTTAGCCAAATCGCAATCATGAATGCTATGACTGATTTATCCTTGGTATGAATAATCAGACTTGATCAATTCAGCTACTGGTGCAGTGGTTAGGTGTCTGTCATTCTTTCATAGCTATATCAGAGCGAAGTTAGTTTTCTGGGAATATCACAGACACTGTTAATTTAAGGGCCTTTAAATGTGGTTTTCGGAGACCCTTCATAGTCGGGTGAAAAGGACCTTTCGTACCACACTCACACGTGAAAATTGCGTGAAAAAATTCTAGAGTGCCCCTTGACCCCTTTAAGCGCATTATACTGTATGTATTGATGAATTTTACAGCTTAATTTGGTTCAGTAATAACCTTATAACCGTCTGGAAACTTTCACAGTAACGCAATAATTGGAATTGCATTGCGTCTTACAGGAATAGATGGACCTGTGAGATTCTGTTACCATGGTTACCGTGTTGCATTCTTTCATTATTTCATTGTAAATATACATGTTTTAAGGTATTTATTTAATTGTGAGGCATTTAAAGAGTATGTGAATGCGTTTCGCTTACGCATTGGGTTATGCTGAACCTGTATTTTCCCCATATGTGTAGGTTGGTGTTAATGGGACCTTATTTTCGGTACAAAACTGGAATGGGACCTTAGTAGAATAATATAGGGAGGGATATCCGATCAACTATTGTAGTTACAATCACAAACACAAAGACAAAATCAGCACAAACCTTTACGGTAACACGAAAATACTATGAAATATGCAAGTAATGTATGAATGTTCAGGAGTTTGCAACACCATCCTTCTAGCCTATATGAATTACCGACATGGAATGTGTGCACCGTCCCAAATGTTTGCATCAATAAACTGTTGAATATGGGAAGAGAAATAGCACTTTACCTTAATATCTCCAACTCCAATTTCTACACAGGGCATAGCTTTCGTAACACTTCGGAGACGACAATATTTTAGTGAATGCTGGTGCTGATTGACACTTGAACTTTATGCAGGCTGTAAACATACGGCATAGCCAAGCAAAGAACATGGTCTCTGCATTCTAAGTTTTCTGACCCAATTATGCGCTCTGTTCAGACAGCAAACACAGCGTGCACCGTGTTCACTTAACTCAAGTGACTGAATCGACAGATATTTATGAATATTTCTGTTCCAACATAAAATAAAATAAAGTTATAATCATCGGCGAACATAAACAGTCGTATGCAACTCGCCTATAATGGTAATTACAACATTCGTATGGAAATTATAAAACTCGCTTCGCTCGTTTTCTAACATAATCGTGTCTTAGTTATGCCTTTATTATTTATTTAATCGTATGGTAATTTCTACAATATACAATTATACATAACAAGCTATATTCAAACTTTAAAGTCCATCCTTCTCAACCATTCGGTTAAGTCGGGTATGAGAGCGAACAAATCGTCAGGAATGCGAGGGTACGAATAATGAGGACAGCGTTGGACCAGATGTTCGATCGTCTGTTTTCCAGGTTACACTCACACATTGGTGAGCTGATCCAGCCCCACTTGTACCTGAAATAATTGCTGCAACCATGTCCAGTCCTCAGCCTGTTGATGCGGCACCAGAAGATCCTCGGTAAGTCAAAGCCGTTTGGTTTCTTCGTGGGATCAAGAAGGTGGGCACTTGTTCCCAATGTTTTAGTTGACCACTCATGCTTCCAGCTTTCATTTAGGTCTGGTGTATTCTTTGAATATACGGTACCTGAGATATAATTTTTATTGCTCCTTGCATGTTCATTTCTTCCTTTTTCTTTGTCAAACACCAACAGTGATCTTTTGTTTTCTCCTTGCTAGGCAAATCTCTTATGTCTTCGTAAGTCTGTTCTAGATATATAACTTCTGTGACCCACCTAGCGTCATCTCGCAGCGAATCTCAGAAGCTCCTCAATTCTTCCTGGTGCTAGAGGACTTACTTATCCATTTGGCCACCAGATCCTGTTACCATCGCCAGCTATTTTCTCCTGGAGCAAGAGGACTACGTCTACTTCTTTACTCACCATGCTGCGCTAGTATCAACTGTTATCAACTCTTTGAAGACCAGCTCAGCAAGAGATCATTTTTTTGTTTTAAAGTTGGCAATGCTTATATGTTCTCCTTTTGTCTCCTACCCCCCACTCTTTTCCCTTTCCTCGGTCCCTCCGTGCTCCGTTGAGCAGCTCTCACTTCTCAGTCTGCAGTTGACTCGGTCAGTCAAAGCTCCACTCGAGCTAGCCTCCTCAAACCAAGAGGCACACACTCTTCTACGCCATGTTGGCTAGGTAGTCATCAAGGGAAACTTCGACTTCAACATGAAATCAAGATAAGTACCATTTTAAAAGTTTTAACCTCATCTTCATGGTTTTAACTTCCAAGTGCTTTTAATGATATTTTATAGACAGTGTGAAATTATTTACTTTGGGGCAAAAATCATTCTTCGTGGGATTTGCCATGTTGAGCTTTTGCTTGTATAAGCCAACCTTACTAAAAAAGAGCTTTTCTTAAGCTATTCAAATGAGAAATCCTCTCGCTACGTGGGATATTATCTAATACCCGCTGTCTATAATTATAAAGCTAATTCCTCCGTTGGATTTTCTCAACCCCATTTTCTGCTAAGGTCGTTCTGGAACCTTCGAGATCTTGTACTCTATCTGCGAGTCTTGCCGTCAAGTATTGTTCACGCACTTGTGAAAATGCTAGTTAAAATGAGGAATCTTCCTTAAATTACTGCAATAGCGAACTTTCTTCCCCTGTTGGAACATTCTATGGCGCATTTAATTGTAAATCACAACTTTTTCAAGAAATAGACTCTCACCTATATAGTGCAATCAGTTATTTCCATAATTGCAATAACTTTATTTCTCATAAACTTTAGTGTTTCTTTAGTGAACTTTGCATCAATCTTTACAGACTATAGTGATAATCAGTGCTTGCTCCACTTTTCTACCGCGTCGCGATCGTCCGTTTATATTAAATACGGCCATGAACATTTTTCCTCCATCCCTATTTCTCTTTCCTAAACCTCTTACTAACAATCTGTAATAAACTTTAAATTCAGGTCTGTTTCAATAAGGTGTCACTCTGTGAAGTGCCCTTCCATTTTGCTTGTTTATCATTAAGTAATTGCTGTATAATTAAGTGTTTTATACACGTTTCAAACTTACATTGTTTCTCCCTTCAAATCAGGGAAAACAATTCTTTCAACTCTTGTGTGAGTTATTTTTTAGGTCTCACTAAATGGAAACTGCCCCATTTGGCTCGTGATTCCTATCTAAAATATAGGAGGTCGAGAACCTTCCTTTTGATTATCTCTTCAGGTTTCACAGTAAGTGACCTGCCCTCCTTTGTATAATTCTCATAAAGCAATTCTGTTTAAATATAAGAAGTTGTAGGAACTTCTATTTTATTCTTTATGTTTTCCTTATTGTTATTTTCGAAGTTGTTATTCTCTCTAGAATATTCGTTCAGAAATTTCCTATAGTACACTCCTTGTACTCAATTTAATGTTTAAACTTTAATCATTTCATTGCCTTTTTAAAAATCTTATCAAGATTTTAGTACCAGGTTTAAAACCTTAAAAATTATTATTTGCCTGGAGCAATTTCTACATGTTGTCGGAGGTCTGCGACCCCAAATTGTTAATACGATTGAAACATATTTAATTGTTAAAGATATCAACTTCCTCTAATTTGTTAAATAAATTAAGGGTTTCTTTTTTGCTTTTTCATTTTTCTAATACAACGGGTAAGCAAGATCCTGTCCTCCTTGGCTCTCCCTACTTGATGCCATTAAAACCATTAATAGGGCTTTCACCACTCGTTGCATTTGAGCAAGAACTCTTAGCAGTAACCTCACTAAAGATTCTTTTAGCTTTAATAGCTAATTCTAATTGGCCAGTAAGGCAAGTAAAGCTCGCTACGCCAGCTACCTGCTTGTGGAGATCCTCTCCGAAAACTTATGGTCAGTTTTCAAAAAGATAAGTGTTTCTTTTTGTCTAAACTTTTATCCGGCTTCTCGCCGAGTAAAAGCTTAGCCATTTCTAAATGCAACCATTGGCATATTCAACAAAATTACTCCCCAGGTTATAATTTTTCATCGCTATCCTTCCTGGAAGCACTGGGTCGCTTTTCTCAGGAACTCTATAATTTCGAAAATTGGAAATACCAAACTTGATTTAAATTATTGGCATTCTTCGAATTATTTCGCAAAACGAATTTCTTTGAAAAGCCTTGCAACAAATTTGTTACTCTTAGCTCTGCCAGACCATCACCTTTCCCTATAGTAGTCTTATATATGCTTGAGAGGGATTATACAAGAGCCACTCTGTTGCAATCCGCCCAAGTTCTATCGGTGTTTCTCGTCAGCTTAGACCAAGTCCTTACTCATTTTAGGTATCCGAAAGCGGACTTTCGGTGGCAACCGCTTCTAAATGTATTGAAAGTCAAATTCATAACTTTTGTGGGACTCTCCTCCTATTTTTCTATCCTTTTTCTCCAATCCAAAACCTACTTCCTTTTCTTAATCATCTTCCCTTGGTGGGTGGGTTATTCCTCAGCCAATAAACTACCCAAAATTTGGTGCCGAAACCCGGGAGAGCCCATTTTTTCTTTTTTCTTTTTAAAAAAGTGTCATTTGACAATACTTTGCAAATTATTAACATCTGCTTTGGATTTTTCAGCTATAATTACATCATGCAAAGCCTGTGAACGGGAAAGAGGCCGCTCCTGTCTCCTTTGGTGTGTCCTGTTCTTTCTACTCATTCGCTGCTGCCAGTTTGACAGCATTTCCAAGGTTCCACAGTTTCGTGAGTTACATTTTCATCTACCTTTTTTAATATGGCTCCCACTGATAAGGATAAGGATGAAAAACTTACTTCTAAACGAGCATCCTATAAAGGGCAAATTACCCGATTCAGAAGGTACATAAAAGAATTAGATCCCTCAGAAGCGCAATTAGATTTGTTGAAACATCGTGTAAAGGATTTTGAACGTTCATATGAAAACTACTGTAACATTCAAACTGAAATAGAAACTTGCATGCTCAATCAAACAGAAGATCGTGTCGAAGTAGAAAACCTATATTACGAAGGCATAGGTTCTGCTTTCAAAATAATACGCCAACTCGAAGAGGAGCAGAAAAAGGACGCTTCTGTTCTTGGTTCCCTTCACGAACCACAAACTTCTTTCCGTGAGGGCACTCACAAGCCCAAACCAACTTTACCGAAAATTGATTTACCCCATTTCTCTGGAGATGAATCCACTTGGGATTCTTTCTATGAGTTATTTTGCTCCCTTGTTCATGACAATGAAGACATTCAAGTCATTTACAAGTTTCATTACTTGAGATCTATCCTCTGAGGTCAAGCTTTGCAGTTGGTTGAAGCACTTCCTCTGCGTGCCGAAAATTACCCCATTGCCTTTAACTTATTAAAGGAAAGATATGGAAATTTACGTTTACGTATTCAACGCCATATGAAGGCTCTATTTAACCTACCTGCGTCACAGCACAATGACGTCACTAGTTTGCGTACTTTAATTGACACTACCCAACTCCACGTTAAAGCTTTGTCCCAATTAGATCAACCTACTGAACATTGGGATACTTTCCTAATACATTTAGTAGTCTCTAAAGTTGATGCTGCTACCCTCAAAGCTTGGGAAATTGAACTTTCTAAAGAAGACGACTACACTTACGAGCATCTAGTCACTTTCATAAACGCTAGATGCCAACTTTTAACCGCTCTAGCTAATCAAAGTGAACCTTCATCTCCTAGTTCCAAATTCGAATTAATGTCCATCAAATCCAAAAGTGAACGCTCAGCGTCCAATACCCAAAAACCCGGGTCCAGCTCATCCAAATTTAAATCAAACACTACTGGTTACCCAACTAGGTCTAGTGAACGTCGTGTTGCTAGCTCTATTGTTTTAAACACGCAAAGCGAACCTCGCAAAAGTTTAAACGAACCGGTAAAGTGCATACTTTGTAAAGATCCCCATGCCCTATACCTCTGCAAATCTTTTAAAGAAATGTCAGTCGACGACAGACGAAAATTAGTCGCTCAAAATAAACATTGTTTCAACTGCCTAGCGCCCACGCATTCTGCTTCTAACTGTAAGTCCACCAGACTTTGCTACCATTGTGAAAAGGCTCATCATACTTTGCTACATCGTCATGATCAGGCAAGGTCATCGACAGCATCTACTTCTCCGAAAAATGATAGTGCTAACAGCTCTAATGCTTCATCGTATATTCAAAATGCCAAGTCCATACGCAGTGCCCAAGTATTGTTGTCTACTGTCCAAATCGAAGTTCAGGATAACTTTGGCAACTGGGTCCGTGCACGCGGTCTTCTAGACTCAGCGGCAACTCATGATTTTGTGTCTAATTCCTTGATTAGAAAACTAGGTCTACCTGTAAGCCCCACTTCTATCAACTTGTCGGGCATCAACAGCTCAAAATCGCAAGCTTTACAATTCTCAAAGCTAACTATAAGAGATACTTGTCATAGAAACAACTTTCTTAAACTTAATTGTCTAATTCTCAATAGCATTGGAGAAGACACTCCAAGTCACTCTGTGGATATTTCAGGGTTAAACATTCCCTCGCATTTAAGGCTAGCTGATCCTTTTTTCAATATGCAAAACCCTATTGACATACTCTTTAGTGCCAATGTTTTCTGGAATTGCCTACGTAAACAGGTTCGTAAGTTATCCTCAAACGTGGTCGCCAGAGACACTAATTTTGGATGGATCGTCACAGGGCAACTTCCCCATTATTCTCCTCAACCCGCATCGCAATGTTACTTCACCAATACTGACCTGGAACAGTTCTGGAGGCTTGAAAATGCTGATTCTCCTAATGTAACCTCTTCAGAAAATGAATTCTGTGAGCAACTTTTTTTAAATACCACCACTCGTTCTTCTGATGGCCGGTTCGTCGTTCAAATGCCAAGATTAAATAATCCTCCTAAGCTTATCAACTCTCAGCCTAAAGCTCGAAAAGCTCTCTTCGCTATCGAGAGCAAATTCAAGAAGGAACCTCTTGTTAAACAACAGTACACTGATTTCATGGATGAGTATGAAAGCCTAGATCATATGGAAATTGTTAACAAATCTGATGATGAATTGCACCCCCCAATTGAAACGGTTTATTTAAATCATCATCCCGTGTGGAAAAACCCTCTTGTAAAAGATAAAATTCGAGTTGTTTTCAATGGTTCATCACCCGACGTTAATGGCAACAGCCTTAACGACACTCTTTATTCTGGTCCTGCTATTCAATCAGATCTATCTGCTATACTCTTAAACTTTCTATTATTTCCCATAGCTGTCATAGCCGACATAAAACAGATGTATCGTCAAGTGTTAATTCAACCAGAACAACGAGATCTTCAAAGAATCTTGTGGCGTGATGAAATCAGTAAGCCCATTAAGGTATTTCGCTTGAAAACGGTTACTTATGGCTTAAAACCCTCTGCTTTCCTTGCTATCCGATCCCTACATTTGCTAGCCTCTCAAGATGGTCATTTATTTAACCCCAAAGCCTCTGAAGCACTAACTACGTCATTCTATGTTGACGATTATTTGCAATCCTTCCCCTCTTTGGAGGAAGCTTCTTTTGTATCTTTCGAACTTCAGGCATTACTAAGGAATGGAGGTTTCCCACTCCATAAGTGGAACTCCAACTCCCCTGAGTTTCTCGCTCAGTTTCCCATCGAAGACGTAGATCCTTCTTCTGTCGAAATTTGTGGAAACTCCGAATCTATAAAAACTCTAGGAGTTCACTGGTGCACTAGCACTGACACTCTTATCTATAAAGTTTCGCTCGCAGAAGAGCTTCCTAATACAAAAAGACAAATTCTCTCTGAAATTGCAAAAATTTTTGATCCACTTCAATTCCTTGCCCCAGTTATCGTTATAGCCAAACTCTTCATGCAAGAGCTGTGGTCGCTTAAATGTGAATGGGATGACACTGTCCCTCTTTCTTTTCTTAATTGTTGGCTCTCGTTTCGCAGCAATTTGTTGGATCTTTCCCTTATTGAAATTCCCAGGAATTTAATCAGCTCTCATTCTAATGCATCTTTTTTCCTTCATGTGTTCGCGGATAGTTCCGAAAAAGCTTATGGTTGCTGTGCATATTTAGTTTATCACGATTCACTCTATGGATCTCCAGTTTCCAACCTTGTTTGTGCCAAATCGAAGGTCGCTCCTCTTAAAACTATCACTTTGCCTAGGCTCGAACTGTGCGCTGCACTCATGGCTGCAGAACTTGTCAAGAAATTACGGGAAGTATTAAAAGTCGAATTCTCGCAAATCTATCTCTGGAGCGATTCCATGATCGCCCTTTCTTGGATCGCCAAGAACCCCTCTCACTGGCAAACTTTCGTTGCAAACAGGGTTTCCAAAATTCAAACTCTTTCTTCTGGATGTCAATGGAGGCATGTTCCCAGTGCGGATAATCCAGCCGATATTATCTCTCGTGGTTGTTTACCCTCTCAATTGGCAGCTTCCCAATTGTACTGGCATGGGCCCTCGTGGCTAATCGAAGAATCTTCTTCATGGCCTTCTAAACCCCCAGCTACAAACTCCAACTTGCCTGACGCTAAAGTACCTCTACCCATTGCTTCGTGTCTTGTTTCCAACGCTTCTCATCCTTTGTTGTCCCGCTATTCTTCTTTTCATAAATTACTACGAATTGTCGCCTATCTCCTTAGATGGAAATATCTTGTGGTTGACCAACCTCTTCTCCCTAAACCACACCTTACCAATCATGAATTGAATCTCGCTACCATTAAGGTTTTACAACTGACACAGCAAGAAGCCTTTTCTTCTGAATTGTCATTGCTTTCTTCTAAAAGAGATCTTCCCAAATCCAGCCGTCTCCGTGCTTTAGCCCCGTTTCTTGATGACCATGGGTTACTCAGGGTAGGTGGAAGGCTCTCGCAATCTTTACTCTCTGAGGACAAAAAGCATTCCGTTATTTTGCCTTCCAAACATCACGTAACCTCCTTAATTATACGTGACTTTCATTACCGTCATCTTCATGTTGGTACACGCACTCTGCTTTGCCTCTTAAGGGAAAAGTACTGGATTATAAATGGAATTCATGAAGTTTCTTCTGTAATTCATAAGTGCATTCCTTGTTTCAAAGCGAAACCTAAAATCAATACTCAATTAATGAGCGATCTGCCCTCTTTTCGTTCTTCTCCTATACGCCCATTTGTTTTAACTGGCGTGGACTATATGGGTCCGTTCCAATATCAACGAAACTCTCCTGAAGCTAAACGCAAATTGTTTGGTAAGCTTTATGTTTCTCTCTTTGTTTGCATGGTTACCGGCGCAATCCACTTGGAACTAGTAACGAATGCTTCTACTTCTTATTTTTTATCAGCTGTCTCTCGTTTCACCGCTAGGCGTGGTGTTCCTTCTGAGATGTTCTCTGATAACGCTTCCACCTTTCAGGGCGCAGCTTCCCTGTGGAAGAAAGCTCTCACTTCCTCTCCTGCCATGGAACAAATCTCTAATTTTTCCTATTCAAAAGGTTTCAAATGGCGCTTTATACCTCCTTACGCTCCGCATCATGGTGGTAGGTGGGAATCTTGCGTAAAGCTCACTAAACGTCATTTAAGAAAAGTCTTAGGTAATCGAATTCTGACTTACGAAGAATTCAATTCACTGTCTGTTCTAATTGAAGGTGTTGTTAACTCTCGCCCTTTAACTCCGCTTTCCAATGACCCTGATGACCTACTTCCACTCACCCCTGGTCACTTCCTTATCGGCACTTCTCTTTCTGCCCCTCCTCCTCTTCCCAATTCTTACAGGGATTTTAATCTACCTATTGTTTGGCGTAAACTTGAAGCCCTCCGTAATTCTTTTTGGAAGAGATGGAACTTGGAATATTTAACTTCCTTGCAACGGAGGCAGAAGTGGTTTCTTTCCAGTCCCGACATTAAAGTGGGGGACTTGGTCTTGGTTAGGGATGTTTCTCCCCCTCTAGTCTGGACTTCCGGTAGAGTGACCAAGTGCTACCCTGGAAGAGATGGGAGAGTCAGGGTGGTCAGAGTCTTGACCATTAACGGTTCGATTACAAGACCCCTGTCTTTGATCGCTCCTCTTCCATTAAATGTGTAACTGCTTATTTGCTCTTTGTTGGTGTTTACCCCCCCCCCCCCAGTATGGTGTATTCTTTGAATACACGGTACCTGAGATATAATTTTTATTGCTCCTTGCATGTTCATTTCTTCCTTTTTCTTTGTCAAACACCAACAGTGATCTTTTGTTTTCTCCTTGCTAGGCAAATCTCTTATGTCTTCGTAAGTCTGTTCTAGATATATAACTTCTGTGACCCACCTAGCGTCATCTCGCAGCGAATCTCAGAAGCTCCTCAATTCTTCCTGGTGCTAGAGGACTTACTTATCCATTTGGCCACCAGATCCTGTTACCATCGCCAGCTATTTTCTCCTGGAGCAAGAGGACTACGTCTACTTCTTTACTCACCATGCTGCGCTAGTATCAACTGTTATCAACTCTTTGAAGACCAGCTCAGCAAGAGATCATTTTTTTGTTTTAAAGTTGGCAATGCTTATATGTTCTCCTTTTGTCTCCTACCCCCCACTCTTTTCCCTTTCCTCGGTCCCTCCGTGCTCCGTTGAGCAGCTCTCACTTCTCAGTCTGCAGTTGACTCGGTCAGTCAAAGCTCCACTCGAGCTAGCCTCCTCAAACCAAGAGGCACACACTCTTCTACGCCATGTTGGCTAGGTAGTCATCAACGGAAACTTCGACTTCAACATGAAATCAAGATAAGTACCATTTTAAAAGTTTTAACCTCATCTTCATGGTTTTAACTTCCAAGTGCTTTTAATGATATTTTATAGACAGTGTGAAATTATTTACTTTGGGGCAAAAATCATTCTTCGTGGGATTTGCCATGTTGAGCTTTTGCTTGTATAAGCCAACCTTACTAAAAAAAGAGCTTTTCTTAAGCTATTCAAATGAGAAATCCTCTCGCTACGTGGGATATTATCTAATACCCGCTGTCTATAATTATAAAGCTAATTCCTCCGTTGGATTTTCTCAACCCCATTTTCTGCTAAGGTCGTTCTGGAACCTTCGAGATCTTGTACTCTATCTGCGAGTCTTGCCGTCAAGTATTGTTCACGCACTTGTGAAAATGCTAGTTAAAATGAGGAATCTTCCTTAAATTACTGCAATAGCGAACTTTCTTCCCCCGTTGGAACATTCTATGGCGCATTTAATTGTAAATCACAACTTTTTCAAGAAATAGACTCTCACCTATATAGTGCAATCAGTTATTTCCATAATTGCAATAACTTTATTTCTCATAAACTTTAGTGTTTCTTTAGTGAACTTTGCATCAATCTTTACAGACTATAGTGATAATCAGTGCTTGCTCCACTTTTCTACCGCGTCGCGATCGTCCGTTTATATTAAATACGGCCAATAACATTTTTCCTCCATCCCTATTTCTCTTTCCTAAACCTCTTACTAACAATCTGTAATAAACTTTAAATTCAGGTCTGTTTCGATAAGGTGTCACTCTGTGAAGTGCCCTTCCATTTTGCTTGTTTATCATTAAGTAATTGCTGTATAATTAAGTGTTTTATACACGTTTCAAACTTACATTGTTTCTCCCTTCAAATCAGGGAAAACAATTCTTTCAACTCTTGTGTGAGTTATTTTTTAGGTCTCACTAAATGGAAACTGCCCCATTTTGCTCGTGATTCCTATCAAAAATATAGGAGGTCGAGAACCTTCCTTTTGATTATCTCTTCAGGTTTCACAGTAAGTGACCTGCCCTCCTTTGTATAATTCTCATAAAGCAATTCTGTTTAAATATAAGAAGTTGTAGGAACTTCTATTTTATTCTTTGTGTTTTCCTTATTGTTATTTTCGAAGTTGTTATTCTCTCTAGAATATTCGTTCAGATATTTCCTATAGTACACTCCTTGTACTCAATTTAATGTTTAAACTTTAATCATTTCATTGCCTTTTTAAAAATCTTATCAAGATTTTAGTACCAGGTTTAAAACCTTAAAAATTATTATTTGCCTGGAGCAATTTCTACATGTTGTCGGAGGTCTGCGACCCCAAATTGTTAATAAGATTGAAACATATTTAATTGTTAAAGATATCAACTTCCTCTAATTTGTTAAATAAATTAAGAGTTTCTTTTTTGCTTTTTCATTTTTCTAATACAACGGGTAAGCAATATCCTGTCCTCCTTGGCTCTCCCTACTTGATGCCATTAAAACCATTAATAGGGCTTTCACCACTCGTTGCATTTGAGCAAGAACTCTTAGCAGTAACCTCACTAAAGATTCTTTTAGCTTTAATAGCTAATTCTAATTGGCCAGTAAGGCAAGTAAAGCTCGCTACGCCAGCTACCTGCTTGTGGAGATCCTCTCCGAAAACTTATGGTCAGTTTTCAAAAAGATAAGTGTTTCTTTTTGTCTAAACTTTTAGCCGGCTTCTCGCCGAGTAAAAGCTTAGCCATTTCTAAATGCAACCATTGGCATATTCAACAAAATTACTCCCCAGGTTATAATTTTTCATCGCTATCCTTCCTGGAAGCACTGGGTCGCTTTTCTCAGGAACTCTATAATTTCGAAAATTGGAAATACCAAACTTGATTTAAATTATTGGCATTCTTCGAATTATTTCGCAAAACGAATTTCTTTGAAAAGCCTTGCAACAAATTTGTTACTCTTAGCTCTGCCAGACCATCACCTTTCCCTATAGTAGTCTTATATATGCTTGAGAGGGATTATACAAAAGCCACTCTGTTGCAATCCGCCCAAGTTCTATCGGTGTTTCTCGTCAGCTTAGACCAAGTCCTTATTCATTTTAGGTATCCGAAAGCGGACTTTCGGTGGCAACCGCTTCTAAATGTATTGAAAGTCAAATTCATAACTTTTGTGGGACTCTCCTCCTATTTTTCTATCCTTTTTCTCCAATCCAAAACCTACTTCCTTTTCTTAATCATCTTCCCTTGGTGGGTGGGTTATTCCTCAGCCAATAAACTACCCAAGGTCAAATCCAGCAGCAATGAGTTGCCCCGCAGTGACACTTACTCGTCTTCTAGATTTCATTCGTTGCCTTTATAAGCTCGTTGCATAATGTACTATTTTATTACATAACATACAATTATTATATATTATATTACATAACATTAAATTATCGAGTAAGACCATCAGGCAGGTGAAGAGATCTTTGACTGGTCAAGATGTCATCAGTTGGATACAAAATTCAGACTGTACAACACTAGAAACTTTTATCGGGCCTTCAAAGAGGAACTCTCTGGCTATAATCACCAATGCCTTCATTTCAAGAACACAGATGGTGAAAATGTGACACTCTTGGCAAACTACCTTGAACAGCTGCTTAAATGTGAAGATCCCAAGGAGAGACTACTGGTTGAAGATCCAATGAAGGTACAGAACATCTCCCATCCACCCCACCGACTGTGCAGTAGGTTGCTAATGCCATCCATCACCTCAAAAACTTCAATGCGCCCCGAGAAGATGGTATCATTTCGGAAGTTTTAAAAGTAGGCGGAAATGAAATAACGTATGCCTTTCACCAGATCCTCGTTACCTGCTGGGAGACGGGAAAGATCCCTGATGACTGGAAGTCCTCCCTTATACACCATTTGCACAAGAAAGGGAACGGCCATGATATCAACAATTGCCGGGGGATATCTTTGTTGTCAGTAGCCTACAAAGTCCTCTCCAGGATTCTACTGTACAATGTTGAAAGTCAATGTGATCAGACAATTGGTGAATATCAAGGTGGATTTCGACGAGGACGTTCTTGTATGGAGCTGATCTTCAATCTGAAGACTATTCTCCAACTAAAACAAGTGAGGAGTTTGAACATCACAGTGGTCTTGGTCGACTTAAAGAAGGCTTACGATTCAATCCATCGCCAGACGCTCTTCTCTGTACTGCAAGAACGAGGTGTAGATTACAACACCCGCACCCTCATTGAACAGACTCCACCTCTAAGGTGGAGTTCAGAAGCGAACCCTCTAGGAATTTCGAGATAAAGCCATCAATCAATACATAGGAATATGCACTGAGGAATCTGGGAATCTAACCGGTGACCATTGGAGCTGGAACTTGTAAAATCGAGATCAGATGCTTGGCTTTTGCAGATGACATAGCAATCCTTACCAACAACTCTACGGATGCTGTTATTTCTGTCCAAGCATTACACGAGATAGCGATGAAGGCAGGTTTACAAATATCGTATGACAAAACCAAGTATTTTGAGAGTCGTCATTACGGGAAAGCCCCTTTAACAACTGCATATGGAGGAAGCACCCCGGTCACGAAAACCGAGATTAACGGCTGAGGGAAGCCGACGCGCTGACCACGCGTTACCCCAATATCTGCAGGCCAAACGGCTGGGCAGCGGTCGCTTGGTAGGCCTAGGCCCTTCATGGGCTGTAGTGCCAGGGGTTATTTTTTATTATTATATGGAACAATTGGGAAAGTTGATTGCTTCCGTTATCTCGGCAACATGCATGATTTGGAGAAAATCGAGAGACGTATCCTTCGAAAAATTCATGGACCATAATTGCTCCCAGATGGCTCTTATCGGCTTAAAGAAAACACCGATCTATACCGTCAGTTGCAATCAGCCACCACTATCATGCGAAGGAGACGACTGAAATTCTACGGACACCTCTTCTGTATGGGGAACGATAGAACCACCAAGAAGCTCTGCAACTTGATTAATGGCTAATCGCACGAGCTAGAACGTACAAAACCTCCCATTAATATTACTCTTCATAAATTCGTCATATTTGTTATTTTACATTACATTAAATTATGTTTATATTACATAACTTTGCAAAAATGATATTTATGTTCGACCCTGACTATTATATGTCAGAAAACTGTCCTATAATGAGGCTCATTATAACACTATTTTCATTATGAAACAGTTTCTCCCTCCAATCAAAGCTCAAGAAACCGTTGGTTGACCCATTAGATAGTTAGATGCGCAGAGTTCCACGGCCTTCTAATTTAAATTTCACTGCCTGGCCTAGTGTCATAGTAGGGTAATCGAGGGGGCCATGGTCAAATACAAGGCATTGTCTGCGTCTCATGCGCTCTGCTCAGTTCATAAAACTGGCGAAATCTCGACAGATATACATGAATATTTATGTTCGAACATAAAATAGTTATAATAATCAGGGCTCGGATTTTTAGGTAAATAAATATTTTTTATTTAAATAAATAGTTTAAGCATTTTTTCTATAAATACATAAATTCCTACTTTTAACTTATTAGCACATAAAATACATAATATTTACATTTTTTTAAATCAGTACCGGTATGCTAGATCTTTCAGTTTATTGCATTTTGTTCGGTGTTACTTCAACGGGGAAGAACCTGTGAGCTATCTAATCTTCATGCAGAGCGTATGTCAGCTTGCAACTGTGTTATTCTTGATTTGTCGCCCCGTCCCACTCACTGAGGAAGCCGGGGATTTCCTTGTCCATAGCCATATTGCACCACGTGCTAGAACTCCCTCTCCCCCAGCTACCTGGAACCAGTGTCACTCACAAGCAGTTCATTTCTGGCACTGTGAAGTTTAAGGCAGTTCTACGATGCCTAAAGTAAAAACAACTACAAGTTATCGTCTGTTGCAGAATTTGAAGATATTTTTTCTTCTGTTTGGGGCGTTCTGTTCTGCCAACAATGTGGGAAAGCAATCAAGGCTGAACAGCGATCTCAAGTTACACAACACCTCACGGGCAAGAAACATATTGCCGCAGTTTCGCGCCTTCAGAAGAAGTGTTTTGCGGTAATCGTCGGTCATTTGTGATGGACAACCTGAAGATGTATCTAGTTGTGTATTGTAATGCTTCAGCAGTCAGTGAGGCATAGCATATTGTTTATATTCACATTAATAAACTAAATTATAATTAAATATTTTCACTTTTTTGTCACATATTACAGGTATTTTTAATACATAAAAAATAAATATTTTCCCAATTTTTAGCACCTAAAAATCCGAGCCGTAATAATAATTATCGTCGAACATAAACAGTCGTATGCAATTCGCCTATAATGGTAATTAAGACACTCGTATGGAAATTATAAAACTCGCATACGCTCGTTTATAAACATACCCGTGTCTTAATTATTGCCATTATTGGCTCGTTGCATAATGTACTATTTACATAAAATTACATTAAATTCTATTTACATTACATATCATTAAACTATATTTACATTACATAAAATTAAATTATATTTATACTGTACCGGTATTACATTACATAACATTAAATTATATTTACATTACATTATATATACATTGCATTTAAATTACATTTACATTTCTGTATATTTGGGTATATTACATTTACATTGCGTTTGAGTATATCACATTTGCATTACAATTACATAACAATGTAAATGTATTATTACTATTATTATTATTATTATTATTATTATTATTATTATTATTATTATTATTATTATTATTATTATTATTCGAAGTTAAAAATGTACACGTTTGAAGCACGAACCCTGTTATCATTGTTGAGTTGGCCATATAATTTGTTTTTGTACCCCTGGCAAGGCACCTGGTGGGGCAGTGCGGTACACACCCCTACACCACGTTGGCTAATAACGATCATTAGGATGCATGCGCACCCGCGCCCTATTGCAGGGACACTCACTCGAATTCATTTCCACGATTGTTACCTTGTTTTTATATCTTCCTTCCACTGTCTGGCCTTGACCATCCACCAAGATTATTATAGACATTGACGTCTTGTGTGTGAGAGGCAAAAAAATAAAAAGGTTTTTCGCTAACTTTGTGAAGTAATGTGTCATTATTGTCCTGTGGCCAGGAAGTAGCACAAGAGACTGAATGAATGGTGCTCAATTACCTCACGTGCTAGTTCAAGAGGTGAATAATTTGCTATTTAGACTCCTAGTCTCGTAATAGCTTTGCACTTGATGCTCTAGTGACAGAGGAGAAGTCAAATAACCAACTTCCATGGACGTTTTTCTAATTTGTTTGAGGCGTGAGTACAAAATAATTATAATTTATAATTTGTTTGAGGCACACGTACAGTATAATAATAATAATAATAATAATAATAATAATAATAATAATAATAATAATAATAATAATATAATTATAACTGATTTTTATCATCGTGTTGGAATCCATTTTTCAGTGTAGTCCTAGTAAATGGACAAAGTATAAAGGAACAAGAGTGTTAATCATAACAAAATCAGATAAAGGCAATATCACAGTATCCAGAAATAAAATCTGAATACATAGACAAAACAATAGAATTTCTGAACAAGTGCGGAAGTAAGGACCTAGGTAATGTTCCCGAACAATAAATTCCAAATCCATATTAAAAAGCCTTAAATCGTGTTGAGCGACTGAAATAAATTTAAATTTCATTATTAGGTCATGTGATGCACAAATAGTACAAGTGAAAGTTAGAGGATTATAATATCTAACCCCAGCGGGACTCGAACCTTTGGCGTACAGCTTTGTAAGTCGGTGCTCTGACCATTGAGTCATAAAGCGACGCTTAGGTTTTCACATATCATCGCCAAGTGAGAGTAATAATAATAATAATAATAATAATAATAATAATAATAATAATAATAATAATAATAATAATAATAATAATAATAATAATAATAAACGAGTAGTTCCGTGACGAACTAAAGAGCCTACTTTTCTTAAAATTTAAAATTCATGGCAATGATTATTCAATATATCGGAAATGAATTAATGTTACATTGGATCTATTAGCGCGCATAAAATCATGTTGGCAACAATGACATGTATGCCTTGTTCAGAATTAATCTGAAATGAAATATTATGAACTATTATTGTCCCAATATAATATAGAAGTTACAAATATTTAAAAATTGGACCTATCAGCACGCTTAGAACCATGTTGACAACACTGATATGTATCAATTATTCCAAATTAATCTAGAATGTAAGGTACTTTATGTGTGAAAAGTTTAGAGCTGTTGAATTGCATACTTTCTGATATTGGATATAGGATAAAAACAATCAATAGAGCACTAATTAACAGTTGGCAGTCCTGTTCGTTCTTAAGAATACGCGTTGTCAAATATGTTATGGTACACAAACCACATACGAAATCTGGTTGAAATCCATTTGTTAGTATAGAAGTTACATGCATTTAGAATTTGACCTATCAGCAGGATTTATCATGTTGGCAGCATCGACGTATATCAGTCACTCCAAATTTATCTAGAATGTCAGGTATTATACGTGTGCAAAGTTTGGAGCTGTAGGCTTGCATACTTTCTGATATATTGGTATTAGGATGAAGAAAATAGAGAGTGCATTTATTAACAGTTGGCAGACCTGCTGGCCATCAAGAGCACACATAGTCATATCTGTTATGGTACACAAAGCACATACGAATTTGGTTGAAATAGGATTGATAGTATAAAAGTTACATGAATTTAAATATTGGACCTATCGGCATGCTTAGAATCTTGTTGGCAACACTGTCATATAAGGGCTCCTGAAAATCAATCTGGAATGTTATTATATGTGTGTGTGCCAATTTTCGAACAGTTCACATGCATAACTTCTGGCATATCCAATATAGAGCTCAAATTTCAATTGTGAATTATTATCAGTTGGTAGCAGTGATGTAATTTTCAAATATGGCGTAGAGATATTCAGGTATAGATCTTTACTCATACCAAATTTGGTTTTGATTGCTGCAGCCGTTTATGTGTTGATAGGGGACACACACACAGACAGAAGGACAGACAGACACATACACAATTGCCCGGATCGATCTCATAAGTCTACTTTTTCCTAATTTTTATATTATGTGAAAAGTAGGCTAAAGATAGTATTAATATTTTAGTCCAACTATTAGCATGTTCTACTACAAGCTCGACTCCTGTTTCGTCCATACGCCGACGTTATTCGGTAGATAATAGTGCATTATGCAACGAGCCTATAATGACAATAATTAAGACACTGGTATCGCGAGTTTTATAATTTCCATATGAGTGTCTTAATTACCATTATAGGCGAGTTGCATACGACTGTTTATGTTCGACTATAATTATAACATTATAATATGTTCTAACATACATATTCATAAATATCTGTCGAGATTCTGTCGGTTGAATTCTTCTTCTTGGGAATTGTGTGGGCTCAGCATTTGATCTCTACCCAATAACGAATCCCAAAGCTTTGAAACATTGTTTATCCTGAGGTAGAACCAACAGATATCGCACTTGTACTATGTATAATCATTTTGTTATTTTGGTCAAATAACACAAAATAGGGTGTTACAAACGCTTTAAAATATAAATGTATCGCATTATCAACTATTTATTCTTCACATTCGATGCGTATAGAACGTCAACGGAAGCAAATTAATGCATCCCAAATAGAACAATCATGACGTCTTACGGAAAAGTTCCGCATAAGAAATCCCTTTACTGAACAGAGAACTGGATTGTAATTTCCGTGGATGTATTGTCATACGCTTGCTTCCGCTATGAGGTTCTGGTGTGTTTATGTCAACAACAGCATTCACTGAAATTGTCGGCGAAATCGTACGATGTATTGCCCTGTGTAGAAATTGGAGTTGCAGATACTAAGGTACAGTGCTATTTATTTTTCAATATTCCGCAGTTTGTTTATGCAAAAATTACGGATGGTGCACACTTTCCATGTCGGTATAGGCTAGGGTAGGATGGTGTGTTGCAAACTTCTGGACGTAGATTCATACATTTAATGCATATTTCATAATATTTTCTTGTTACCGTAAAGGTTCATGCTGATTTTTTCTTTGAGTGTGGGATTGTAACTACAATGGTTGATCCAATACACATTGTCAACTTTCAAATCATGTAATTCATGTCCAACATGTAGGATTTTGTGCGCATGTGTGAATCTTTCCTTACCTAATTGGTCAATGAATGAGCTTTGAATGGTTGGAGAAACTGTAAAAGTAGTACTATAATGACACCCATTTTTTCTGACATATAATATTTACATTTCGATATCGTCGAACATAAAATATTTTAAACGTACAGTAAAAACTCGATTAACCGTCATCGTCGGGACCGTGGCCGTGACGGTTGAGCGAATAGACGGATAACAGAAACACTGTATTATTCCTCCAAAACATGACCTCAATCAATTATATTATAGACAGATATCACAGTAATGTAATATATTTCGGAGCGTAAAGAAATTAAATACGATTGTAATAGAACATAGAACTATTTCTTACATGATAAAAACACCCGTACAGTAGCTACAAATGTGGCAATATAATATACAGTACAGTAATATAAACTTACAGGTGAAATAGTTCATGTAGCTTGAAAACAGTCAGTCATTTTCTTCTACCTCTTTGATGCTCGAGGTTTCACAAGCGACAATATTTCGTATTTTTCGGAGCAGTAGTGTCTGCATTGCATTGGCTTCTTCTTGACTTTCAAACCATTCTATACACTTGGACAGCATTGTCTCAGCCTCTGAGTGGCTAATAGTTTGTTTTGAACACTCGTCTTCATCAGCCCCTTCTTCTTCTTCGGTGGCACTTACACTGGCAACAATTTAGTCATTACTAAAAATTTGAAACTCCCGTCCACTCTGTCACACTCTAACCTCTCTGATACTTCTTCTGACGTCAATGTTGTACTGATTTGTAAATTATTGCACAAATTGACCTTCTCGTCAACTGTCACACTCTCAGGTTCCTCAGATTCTAAAATAGAGTAAGTAAACAAAGCGAACGCGTCACTGCACCCTAAAGCAATTTGTTATTGCAGTATTATTATGCTATCACAGCAATGACGGTTAACAGAAACTGACGGTTTAAAGAGTGACGGTTAAACGAAGTTTTACTGTACTTAAGGGAGGATGTAGGTCTGATTTTGACCAAAAATATATTTACGTTTATCTGTAAAACATAGTTCGTAGTTTGAAGATCACAATTCGAAAGTTTCATTGCTCCACCCCAATGCTAAAGAAACTTCGTAGTATAACAGGGTCATGCTTACCCTGTACAGCTATCGGTGTAGCCTATATCTCGTCTTTTATTTCATTTAATTATTTGAGTTTCAATTAGATATCAATATATTTTTCAAGAAAGTAAAACGGGTGTTGTGGTTTCGAAACGTACCTTCTAAAACCAGCCCTAAAAAGCATACCTCCAGTTTTCTACGATAATGATTTTGAAACAATTAACCCCGTAGAAACTGGAAGCACCCACGGGAAGTTCCAAGTTCCAACACCACAAGACTCGGGTAACCGTTGGCCAATCACCAGATTCCCAAACATCGCGCTCTCCAATTGTAGCCTATGTTACGTTCCGTGGAGAAAAAACATCGTATGCAAGTGTTAAGCTTTACACTGTTCCAGAAATCTCTTGTTACTAGTAATCACCTTAAATAGAAATAATTATTTCACCACCAAATCATTTACTGAAAATCATTCACTTAATTAATTTCCAGTCGCGTTAGCTCAATTGGGGGGGGGGGGGGGGGGCGAAAATCTGATCCAGTTACCATGCTGTAAAACAACATTCATTTCATTAGATGTGATGAAAATATGTGATTTTGGTGCTTGGAAGAAAGTATTTATTGAAGGGGTATTTAGTGTACATACGGTGAGGTGAAGATGGCGATGGATTATTCGAACAAATATGCACGCCAAAACAGACAGACATGGAAAATGGAAATAGCGGATATCCTAATCGTTGGTAATAGAACTGGCTTCCTAGGTTTCGCACTATGTGAAAATATATTGACTTAAACGTTAACATACAGTAAACATAATCGCAGTTTCCTAGAAAATAGCATTTCTGCACAACCAAAGTACCTTTTCTCTGGAACTATTCAGCCTAGAACATTCAAAAATGGTATTATATTAATAACATTGCAATCCATAACCCTGTGGAGTAGTTTCTTCAAATTTCGTATATACATTACTGCGATTGTCAGTAAATATGAGAGATGTTTGAGAAACATATTTCAAATTAATGTATAAATAGTCTAAGATAATAATTCCTTTTTATTCAGTAAATAATATTTTTCTCCACTGTCCAAGGAGCAAGACAGCGAATTTTTATCATAATTAACTAGTCAATCTCTGAGAAAAGGTACATTTAATATATTTACGTAATTAAAAAAATCATTTTGTGGGATTGTCTATTCTGATTGAAAATTCTCTGGGACTAACAAAAGCTATGCATATTGGTGCCATATTTTAATGTCATATCTCCGAAACTATACGAGTTATGGGACTTTGTTTCAAGTCATGCATTTTACAATACACCTCCCCTTAAGTATGATCCTTAAACGTTTTCTTAACGAATTTCATCCAAATATGAATGGTCCAATTGTATATTTCCTCCAAAGACAATTTTTCCAACAGTCAAACATCATCGGTCCCGGACAGTTAAACCATTACACACATATAAGCACAGCGCTGTCCTAGCGAGTTATCGTGGGTTAATTTTATAAATTGTTAATAAGAAAAGTGTGCTCAAGTGGAGCATTTATTTATTTATTTATTTATTTATTTATTTATTTATTTATTTATTTATCGTATGGCTTTTAGTGCCGGGAGTGTCCGAGGACATGTTCGGCTCGCCTGAGTCTGTAGCTGCTTCCAGCGGACACCCTAAAGGGTGAGCTACATGTTCCTTTCAATTTCAAGTAGTTCCAACTTTCGCCACCAGATATCAATGATACCTAGTGGTGAACGTTGGAACTTTGATAGAGCGTTCTGACGAAATCTAACCTAACAATTTTGCTTTACACAAGTTTAGTCTGTGAAAGGATCTTTTACATGCCATAAATCTATGACTTGGGACCACCGGCTTTACTTCCCCTCCGAAGGAAGGCATACTGAAGGATTTTTAACGCTCTTAAGCATTAATTAACAAGACAAAATAACAATCACATTTTTAGTCATTTCTGTAGTCTGTTATAGATGTTGTTCTCTTTGGACATAAGCATGTGGTATTTTCAACATCTTTGTCCACAAAGCGTACATTAACATTCTTCGGTCGGTTCATGGAATCTTTTTTTCTCGCATATTTTGTGATGGAATCCATTTATTGCGAGTCTTGTTGTGGCGTGTCTCTGATTTTGGCACTCTTTCATCAGCTGTCATCCACCATGGCTGGTGTGATGTAGAAATCCAGTCCTATTTCCAATTTCTACCTGGTAGGGTCCTGTGGATGATAACCAATACTACAGCTTGACGCCTTCTACGAAATAGGCCTCACGTATAGCCTACCAGTCATGAAATCAATATTTTTCTATCTCCTAGTATTATTTTCTTGAACATCGTCTTGATCTTTTCTATTCTTTTCAGATGATTTCTATGCCGTATGTTATGATTGGTGCCACTGCCGTTTGAATAGTTGCATTGCTATGTTTGTCGATAAATTGGTTATGTTTTATATACACTCTCATATTATCTTAATACAGAATGTAAGTTACAAATTAGTACAAGATAAACATTAAAATATATGGAACGTGTGCGCAGATGTCAAGGTCATAAGTTGAATAGCTCCAAACGAATTAAAAACTTAGGAACGAGTGTTTCATCAGCCTTAAGGAGGCACATAGCAACATAATTACAACCGGAATCGAAAGCAAATGAATGGTAGGCTATAGGAAGAGAACTTGCAATTACGAGTAGAAAGTAATTAAATACATATCTATTTCTGATCAGTCATGGAAACCGCAGTAATAACAGAACACATTAGTTTTGCATCCAGCATCCTATTGAAGATGGTTCACGTGCTAACTGAGAGGTCCAGCATCTTTGGATGAAAGGAATGAGAATATTTCTGATCAGAAAGATTATTTGAGGAACTTAAAAGCACATATTCCCTAACCATGTCAGATATCCGTAGTGAACCTTATTGTGGTAGTATCAACCTCCTTCGCGCTGAAACAGCGTAGCTAGCTTTGAAACCATTTTTCAGTGTTGCCTTATTTTTATAATTGATGTTGCAAATTTCCAGTCAGTCAACACAATAACATTTGGGTGGCTTGGGTGGCGTAGTTGGTAGCATGCTGAGCTTGTAAGCCCAAGGTCGCGGGTTCAAACCCGGCCGAAGTCGTCGGATTTTTTATGAGCGTTAAAAATCCCTCAGTATGCCCTCATTTGGAGGGGAAGTAAAGCCGGCGGTCCCATGTCATAGATTTATGGCATGATAAAGAACCTTCCACTAATTACACTTGTGTGAAGCTAAATTAAAGGTTAGATTTGACTAACGCACTTAGGTGACGAGGTTCTTCGCCAGGAGCCGACTGCGGTGACATCTAGTAACCAAGTTCAGAACTAGTTGGTCGCCGACGGAGGTGTTTGGTAGCAAAAGTAGGAACTACTTGAAAATTCAATGTTTGCTGTCTGTACTAGTGTGTGTACACACAATATCAAACGGGTGTCCGGATTAAGGGAAATCCGGCCTAATGGGGTCCGAATTTAAAAAAAGAAATGAGGTTTAACTGTGCTTCGTTTTTCATTATCATTGTCACTATCACACAAAATATTAGGGACAGATAACCTAGATGTTTCACCACCAATACCAGGCCTAGGGATGGCAGGACGTTAATCGCAACCCTTGATGCTAGAGGCTAAAAGTCCAGTTAAGTGTGTGCTCAGTTAACCGCAGGTTGTGCAGCCCATGTGCGCTTGTGCTCGACTCGCTCGGTCGACATGTCTGCGGCAGGAATTGATAATAATTATAATTATTATTCCGGCAGACATGGCGTCTTTTTGTGCACGTCTTCGTAGTTTATTTTCTTTGAAAAATACTTTCGACAGCTGTACAAGAAAAAAAAGGTGAAGTCCCTAGGAAGGTCGTCTTCAATGTGTGTTCGCTTTTTGTTACAAGGGCACTTATAATGATAGTGGGAACTTGCGTATCGGAAATACATGATAATTCTTGTTTCATTTTCTCATATGTTTGGTTTTTTATTATTATTCATATTATTATTGACATTAAATTACTTTATTAAAAAGATTGCCATTGCACTTGAGGAGTCAAAACGACTTCATTTCAAAATTTGAATACTGTAGAACAACAAGTTTTAGACCTAGAAATTTTATGTAAATGCATTTTGCCACTAACAAAGGCAAATACGTAAATAATTAAATAAATAAACTAAATAAATAAATATATTTGTGAAACGTAGAGAAATCCCTTAGTTAGTGTTTCACATGTATTGCAGAATGCATATTATGTATATTATTTATATTATGTATGTCTGTGTGTGTCCCATTCCAGTCCTTAGATAATAAATTTCTTTACAGAGCTGGAAATCGAACCTGCATCTCCACTTTAATATCCAAGAAGCTATCACTAAGCCACGAGGTGAAGTGGAAGGAAAGAAAAATGAAATTTGGAGTTATATGTAATCTTTAATCTTGCGATCATAAGCCATGGGACCTCAGTTTTAACTGGAAAACGCACAAATGGACGTAATATTTCACTTCAAAAAAATCTTTACAGCATTAATCGGGAATCCATCCTGGTCTACCTTGGTGGAAGGAAAGCAATTGTAACATTGCACCATCACGTCCCGTCTGGGATACAAACAATGAATTTCCACTACAGCGAGGACCCTGTTGTCTCTACTTGCTTCCATGCTCCTTCAACCTCAAGAGCATTTCTTTAATTTATTTTGAATCTTCTTCATATCTTCATGGAGAGATAACCACATTGTTAGCTCCTTACACCAGAAAACATAATCGTCACATCATTCTAGATTTAATTTAGATGCAATTTAGTATAATCATTGTCATGAGAAAGTACTTGTTCTTTAACAACAACGCTTGCGTAGCATGTTCCATCTTGCCACTTCACTTTGTCTATGTGACGCTCATATCCGTGTCTCGAACTTCGGTTCATTGACACAACAAGGACAATAACTTATCCCTGACTCGCTACAAAAACATGAGGGGTTTCTTCATTTGCATGTTACAATGTGATTAATTTGCATTGCAAATTCCAGTCATAAGAACATCTTCTACTAAGGGATGGTGTTTGAAAGTGTATTTCTTGTTCCGATCGTCGTACATTCACTAATGATAACATTACAATATAATACAGGATGAAGACATTTTAAAACAGGAAGTCAAAGACATCAATTTGTTATTATGATATGTCAGAAATTATTTATATAATAATAATTATTATTATTATTAGGAGTAGTAGTGGTAGTAGTATTATTACACTTGAAGAGTGCAAACCCTCTTCAAGCGTCTTGATAGAAGATTTTTCCACTTCCCTCGTAAATAAATAAATAAATAAATAAATAAATAAATAAACTAAATGTTCACCTGTCAAATTTTGTTCTATACTTTCTTTTATAGGTTGATTGCACACAAAGACATGTTGAACGCTTACATTATTCTGATCTTTAATGAAATGAGAATTAGAATGAACTTAGAGTGATTTACCAGCACAATATAGTTTTGTTGAAAGAAAGCGTAGTGCTGCGTACTCACGATGAAAATTTTCCCGTAAATCTGCAGGTGTTTGAATTCCACCCAGATCCACAATTCATAAGTAGGCAAAGAAAGTTTATTTTGACAAGAAACCGCAGTTTAAACACAGAATTCTGGCAGAGGAGAAAGTGGTTGAAATCCGAGACAATATTTTGTGAAGGGTTTGAAGACAGATTAATTACGAATAACGTGTGGACAGCTCGTTCTCAAGACGAATTGCATCGAGTGAATGAGAACTTCATCCGAAGTTGTTCGCAATGATAGCTAGTCGAGGGACAGTACTTCCAAAATCTTCTGTAAGTTGTGAGTACCGTGCATTTAACAATACACTTTTATTCATTCTTTCGTTGCCGCTGACACCCGGCAGCACAAGACACGTCGCTCGAACGCCGAGCTCTTAAATCCCGACCAGCAGGCTTCGTGAGACCCGTCGACCACATCAAAAATCACCCTATATTGATAGATCTATTTCTTTAGGTCCGACAGTCTTCATGATCTAAAATCGTAATATTCTCTATTAAAAAAAAAAAAAAACTCTGGTTTTGCAGAAAATAAATATATTCGTCAATTCATTTTATAAATATCGCGCACGTTACAACGAGTGGACACTAAGTGCATTCGTACTTGTTGCCATGATAACTAGGTGTCTGAAATTTGTCTACGATAATTGAATTGGCTATTGTGTGTTTTTTTTAACCCTGTAAGTCGCACTCGGCTCAGCAGATTAAAATACAGGACAAAATTGATGACAAACACTACCCATTTCAAATCTATTCAGATGGCAGCAAAAGTGACGCAGGAGTTGGATCTGGAATAATTCTGTACAGTCATTATAAACCTCCTCAGCAATATCAATTCAAATTATATCAAACCTGTAGCAATAATCAAGCAGAACAATACTCCATATTGAAGGCCCTGGAGAAATTACAAGACATCAACTGCGTAAATAGAGCAGAGAAGTCAGCAATTATACACTGATAGTAAAATAACCCTGGACCTACTCAAAAACTACGGGAAAATAAATCATCTAATTGAAGAAATCAGAAGAAAGGTGAGTGACCTGCAACTTCAAAAATGGGAAATACACTTCTCATGGATTAAGGCTCATGTCAGCATGGAAGGCAACGAAATAGCCGATCATCTGACAAAACATGCAGCAGGCAGGACAGACCTAGAAGTGGCTTTCGATAACATTCCTGATAGTGTAGTGAGAAGGGTATTGCGTGAGAAAAGTTTTCAATTGTGGGAAGAAGAGTGGAGAGAAGAATCTTCCAATGGATCTATGACAAAAAAGTACTTTCCAAGTCTCCAAGCGAGACTTGCCTCAAAAATTCTCCTAAGCCATAATATGACGGTTATGATGACAAGACATGAAACAAGAAGTTCCGTAAAGAACTATACAGCCTACTTTTCATGCCAATGATTATTCTACAGAATATGAACCTATCTAGAATAATGACGAAATTAAGTTGCTAATATCGAAATTTCCAATTAGTTCGAAATACTGTATACCTGGCATAATGTATCCTAATAGAGCACTACAGTTGGCAGCCCTGATGACTGAATATATTCTTAGTTCTGTCTCTTACGGTACTAAATACAAAATTTGGTTGAAGTCCACTGAATAGCATGGACGCTACATGCAGTTAAACATTGGATATAACAGCGCGCGTAAAATCATGTTGGCAACAATGTCATGCATGTATTGGTCAGAAATAATCTGAAATAATATGATCTATTGTTGTGCCAATTTTGAATGAAATCCATTAGTTAGTATAGAAGTTACATGCATTTTAAAATTGGACCTATCAGCAGGCTTAGAATCATGTTGGCAGCACTGACGAATATTAGTTACTCCAAATTCGTCTAGAATGCCAGGCACTATACGTGTGCAAAGTTTAGAGCTATTGGCTTGCATACTTTCTGATATATTGATATTAGGGTAACAAAAATAGGGACAGCACATATTAACAGTTGGCAGCCCTGGTTGCTCCTTAGAATACGCATAGTCATATCTGTTATGGTACACATAGCACATACGAAATTTGGTTGAAATCCAAATGATAGTATGGAAGTTACATGTATTTAAAGTTGGACCTGTCAGCAGGCTTAGAATCATGTTGGTAGCACTGACGTATATAAGTTACTCCAAATTAATATAGAATGTCAGGTACTATACGTGTGCATAGTTTAAAGCTGTCGGCTTGCATACTTTCTGATATATTGGTATTTGGATAAAATAAATTAGGAGCATTTATTAACAGTTGGCAGCCCTGGTAGGTCTTAAGAATACGCTCAGTCATATCTAGTTATGTACACATACAACATACGAAATTTGGTTGAATTCCGCTTGATAGTGTAGAAGTTATATGCATTTAAAAATTGGACTTATCAGGAGGCTTATAATCATTTTGGCAACACTGCCATGTTTGGCCTCCTGGAAATTAAACTGAAATATTATGATCTGTACGTGTACCAATTTTGAAATAGCTCCCATTCATACTTTCCAAGATATCCAACATGGAGCTCAAATTTCAATTGCGATTTTTTAGCAGTTGGTAGCACTGACATCATTTTCAAATATGGCCGTGAGATATTCAGGTATAGATCTTTACTCCTACCAAATTTTGTTTCGATTGCTGCAGCCGTTTAGGAGTTGATAGGGGGGGACACACACACAGCCAGCCAGCCAGACAGACAGAAGGACAGACAGACAGACAGACAGACAGACAGACACACATTTGCCCGATCTCATAAGTCTACTTTTTCCTCATTTTTGCAAAATGTGAAAAGTAGGCTAAAAATAGGGACCTATTTGTACAGGCGTAAAATCCTAGAGAATATGACGTGCCGGTGTGGCGAAGAATCGCAAAGTGTGGACCACATCCTATGTGAGTGTGAATTACTAAAACAAGAAAGGGAAAAAATGAAGACAAATGTAATCAAATCAGGAGGCCACTGGCCAGCAAGGATGAATGAACTTGTTGATAAATATGTCAAATTCTTTAACCTATTTGTGCAGAGCATCAATTTTGATAACCTGATGTGGACATAATATGTCAAAAAAGAAAACTGAAACATATTATATCTAGGCTAGACACACTACAATCATGTAGATATAGGTTATTATAATGTAAAGGAAAGTTTTATAAAACTTACATATAAGATCACCAATGTAGTATTACTTCAATTGTAATGGAGCATGCAGTTAACAAATATGATGGTAAAAAAAGAAAGAAAAGAACGTGTGAGTCACGAAATGTAAACTTGTGGGAAAACTGAAAAACTGATCGCTAAATAAACCAGCAACAAGTTGTAAAATTATTGTGTTTGAAACCATTTTTCAATGTTGCCTCAGTAATCGGGATTTAATGCCTTTCAGTCGGTCAACAACATTGTACCCAATTGTAAAGGGTGACCTTAAAGAAAAATGACATGATATTAATAATGTATTTATCTCATATAAATTTGTTCTTTTAATTATTTATCTCATGTACTTTTTTTCAGGATTTGGGAACCACCCATTACAATTGGGTGCAATCTTGTTGACCGACTGAAAAGCATTAAATCTCCATATTTGTTAAATATTTTACCTCTGAGGATTAATACTTATGGAAAGACATCAAGGAAGTATGATATAAACATTTATTACTTATTAAATTTGCCTTCTGATAAGTTAAAACTCTGTCACTTACGGCATTTTAAAACAAAATGAATAGCATTTGATTATTGTCTTAAGGTATGAATATACGTTTGGTTGGTTGCTCAGTTTAGAGGCTGCGACAATGCGGTCATGTCGCCCCGTGTACTTTGGGTGTGTGTAGAATTTGTCCGATAACCGGTATTAATTGTGATGGCTGTATTAGTGTGTGTTATCTGTTTTTAATTCAAGTAAGGACTGCAGACATTCAATTTTCAAGTAGTTCCTACTTTTGCTACCAAACGCCACCGTCAACGACAACTAGTTCTGAACTTGGTTAATAGATGCCACCGCAGACGGCTTCTGGCAACGAATGATGGAACCTAAGAGCGTTAGTCAATCCTTACCTATAATTTAGGTTTTTTTCATCCCATAAATCTATGGCATTGGACCACCGGCTTTACTTCCCTTCCAAAGGAGGGCAAACTGAGGGTTTTTAACGCTCTTATATATACGTTTGAAATCACTTTTTTGACCAAAAAATCATTTTTTTTACGGTAAATGGGAACCTTATTTGTCTGCTTCAAATTAACGTATATTTCATGTCGATATTCCACCAGTAAGTAGTTAAAATACTATTTTGATGGGGCTCGTGTGCACATGTCTTCGGGGCTTGGATCCACAGCATCTTACTTGCATCTAAATATCCCGGAATATCAATTAACCCTTTATAGGTCCTGGGGATACTATATTCCCACCATGTATTTATAGAACGGTGTTAGGGGGAGAATCTTCCCACCCCTTTCATTTCAAGCAGTTTCACATGCATCCACAAGCTAGATGTACAGAAATATTGATAAACCCATTAATTTGATGTATACTGTCATCAGAAACCAAAGGTGGGAAGCATATATCCCAGTGGTCTCCACAGTGCACGTGCTCACCAGTTCGGTTGTGTTGAGTGAAGGAAATGCATTGTTTTACAGAAGAAGTGTTTTTATTGAAGCTAAGAGATTTGTAAACGTTGGTATATAACTGAAATACAATGTTAAGGATGGTTTTGGTCACTTGAGTAAATATATTTCAGCTAGAATGGAAATAATTATCCTGCTCAGCATGTTTGGCATAGAATAGAAGATTTTCAAAATTAATTTTCTGTGTTTTTAGTAAATACTATTTTGAAATTATTGAATTATATTCGAATATACTACAGTAACTTTCAACATTCCAAAATCACTTTTATATTTTTGTGCAGTTTTCGGCAAAGATGATATAGGTCACTGACCTTGTGTTGCGTGGGAGTTACGTTTTTTTTAAATTATAGAGCGTGATGGGTGTTTTTATATATTATATACTGTTAAATAAACCTAATTATTGAGTGATAAACACAGTATCATCATAATTTGTAGGTGGGAGATTATTATCCCATTGCTCATTTAGGAAAGCATACTGTCGGGTACGGGCAGTGGGATAATAATTTCCCACCCCATATTTCATAAAATTGAATCCACACCCATAAAATTGTTGCATATTCCTACTCTTCTATCACCCCCAATTACAAATGTGCAAATATATATATATATTATACCCCCAGTCTTTTGTCCTATAAAGAGATAAGGTATGCAAATCACGAAATGGCGTATATTGGCTAAGTGCAAGCGTAGGATACAGGTTCATCACTCACAAAGATTTGCTTATTTTAATATGTCGAAGTTACTTTATTTGGTCATTTAAGTTATACTCAGAATTAAAATCTTTAACATTTTATGTCTTTCAAATTTAAAAAATCAACATCAAAAATTGACAGAGGAATATTATTGATGCACCAAATTAAAGTTAATGTATGTAGACATGCTGTGAAGCATTTTAAGCAATGATGAAATTGCATTTCTATTTTTTTTTTTAAATGAAAAGAATCCTATACTCTGTTTTTCAAAATTTTCAGATAACTAAAAACAGAAAACAAAGTTTTTGAGGCAAATAAAAGATGTGTGATGTGGTAAAAGATTCAGAGGAATGGGTTAAAATATGTGAATTTTCTTACTAAACGTTTATACACTCCTTCAAGGGAAGAACAAATAAATACATGCTTTTTTTTGCCTATTTTCAATTTTGAAAAAAAAAATAGGCTTATAATGATATTTATTGCAACCAATGGTCAAATACAATAATAATTAAAATTGCACACAATGAAGTCATGTACAGAATTCTGTTAATGTCACTGTTCTCTTGCTACAAACTTTTGCGTGATATCTTTCACACGACTTTCCACACAACTCACACCTACAGTTCTCGTCTGGGTTGTGGTATACCTTCTTGCAGCACAGCTTGAAATGAAAACCATGAACAGCGAAACGTGTCATGAAATGGCGAAGTTCATACATAGAATTCCTCCACTCTGAGGTCATCATGGCATCTGTTTGGTAGAAATCCATCCAGATGTTGGCTTTCTTCTCTTGAAGTTCTTGCAGTATTAACTGATATTGCTTTGTAGAAGGCAGTAACATTCTTATACGTAACTCTTCTATGTAAAATGGTTGTCTCGTTAGTTCATAGGTCGTCCTTGACGGTGCATTTTGTCCTAGACACAGAATCTTTTTCATGTGTATGGCCTTTACCCTTTCTATCTGAGCAAGATCGTTTTTCGAGAGATGCTCCCATATTAATCCTATTGCATATGTCAGGCTTATGAGATCACCTTTTGTCCGTGTGTGTGTGCGCGTGTGTGTGTGATTCGTGTGTGTGTGTCCCCCTAATAAAATCTAAACGGCTGGAGAGATATCAATGGAACTCTGTAAGTTCATAGCTCTATTTCGGGCGACCCCGACCGTGCCCTTCAAATTTTGTTACGCCTGACCAATCCAACATGGCGGCTGTGTGAAATATTTCACCAGCATTCAATATCTCCGAAACTATTACAGATATCACCCTAGAATTTTGTATGGTGATAAAGGAAACTACTAGAAATTCACTTATGTGACCTTTGAAAACCTGGTAACTACAAAACCAACATGGCGGCCAAGCGAATTTGCGACTTTTAAATAGACGTTTCTCGCGATTTAACCAACCAAACGCAATGACACTTGGCACAGTATATGTTTATATACATTGTAATGCACCGACATCTAACTTCGTTCAATTGTTTACATAACCTCAAAATGGCGGCTGTGCGAAATATTTCACAGGCATTCAATATCTCCGAAACTATTTATGATATGAACCTGAAATTTTGTACGGTGATAAAGAGCACTTCTATAAGTTTATCTATGTAACTTTCAAAAACCTGTAAACTACGAAACGAACATGGCGGCCAAGCGAAGTTGACACATTCTAATACATTTTTCTCGTGATTTAATCATATGAGCGCATTGAAATGTGGTAGAGTAAATAATTATATATATTGTCATTCACTGGCATCTAATTTAGTTCAATTGTTTACATAAACTGAAGATGGCGGCTGTGCGAAATTTTAAAATTAAATTTTTATTCTTGTGTCGTATTCATGCGATCGAAGTGAAAGTATGAATAATGAAGCTACGCAATAATTTTCCTTTAATGGTACATAACTCTATGGCCTATACATATAACAATCCAAAATGGCGAGCATCCGAAATATTTTGACTGATCTCAATATCTATGAATCTTTTACAGCAATCAAACTGAATTATTTTATGTTCATAGAGGCTATGAACATAAGCTCACCTATAGGACTTTCAGTAACCTGGTGAGCATAAATCCAATATGGCGGCGACAGGAAATATAAATATTTAAATGGATGTTTCTCGCGATTTCACTATCCGAGTGCAGTGAAACTTTGCACGTTAAATGCTTATACAAATGTTAATCCACTGATATCTAATTTATTTCAATTGTTTTCATAACCACAAGATGGCAGCCGTGCGAAATTTTAAAATCTAGTATTTATTTATTGTGTCCTAATCATGCGATTGAAGTTTGAATACCACACGTACACAATAATCTTCATGTAATAGTACATAAATAAAAATCCAAACTGGCGACCATCTGAAATATTTAGACGGTTCTCAATATCTACGAATCTGTCACAACAATCAAACTGAAATTTTGTATGTTGATAGTGGCAATTAACATGAGTAGAATATATGAAAATAGGCTGTATAGTTCTTCACGGAACTACTTGTTGATGTATGTATGTACTATATTCGAATATAAAAAGTAATATTCACTTCCAGTACCAATACATTGCGTCCAACTTTCACAAGACAAATATTTTTATATTTTAATACATGAAACATGCTTCTTAAATGAAAATGAATATAAAATTTCCCAATAATTCACTCCTTGTTAGTGGTGTTCCAGTTATATACAGTATTCCAAATACTTTTTCCTCATTAGGCAGGTCAGAGTTTCAAAACAAAACCAATTACGATCCCCTCACTTCCATTGTACACAGCAGACTTACGGGGTTTCTACACATAGGCTAATTATGTTTCCATCCTCCAGCTTTCAGTTTGCCACATGAAGCAAAATTGTCAACAAGAGTGGCCAATGGGGTATGAAAACTAACAAATTCAATTCCAGATAGACCCCAGCCCAAAAACATATCCATGTTAAAAAAAATCGTTAAAGTCGAATCTACGGGTTTTCAGAGTGTAAAAGCAGGGGCGTATATTCTAGAGAAGTAAATTATGACCACACACTCTAATCATCCTTTTCATCTAGAGAATCCTAGACCTTGACCTCTAGCAGGGGCAATCGGAGCACTTGTTACAGCAGCAGGTTTAGTAAAATGATTTCACCATTGTAATAACTCTTTATTATTATTAGGTACATTAATTACAATTTTAACAATAATTCAATGATGACGAGATATTACTCGTGAAGGTGATCAGAGGCATCAATCCCCCACCAGAGCCAAATAATGGAAAAATGAAATTGAATGAAGGTTTCAATTTTGAATAAAACCATCTTTCAGATTGTTTACAAATGATTCTTTCAAATCATTATTTTTCAATCGTGTAAAAATTTTAGCGTTTGCCTAAGTTAGGACTAACACTTTCTGAATGAGCAAAACGGCTAGCTGTTCAGTTAGGCAGATGAGTGGCAGCGATATGTCTGTGGCACTCATCTCTTTCCAAAAATGCATTAGTCCTACTTGTTAGTTGTCACTCTGTTAGTATCCGAGTGTGAGTGTCATTTTGTAAAGTGAATAATATTGAACTGTTTTAAGTTAAACTTAAGAGGGAAACTCTAGTTTTTTAATATTTATACAATGTTGGGGAGTAGAAAGGGCCAGATGATTTCACAAATAAAATTGTACTTTATAATTTAATATCAACAAAATGATTAATTTTCGAGCATTTGAACATTCAACACCATCATCATCCGCTTCATTTCCCATTTCCCGCTTCATGGGTCGGGTTGTGAATTGAAGACCTCCATCGTTGCCTGTCTCTCCACCACTCCTCTCCTTTTTAAGTACATCTTCAGGTTTTTTCCCCTCTTCTCTATACACTCCCAGACTGGATCCGTCCTTCTCTTTCGGGGTCTTCCTCGCGGTCTCTTCCCTGTCATCTTTTCAGAAAAAACATTCCTTTTCCATCCTCCTCTGGGGGCGTGGTGGCTCAGCGGTCAAGCAGTTAGCCTTTCACCAAGGTGGACCGGGTTCGATTCCCGGCCAATGCATGTGAGATTTTCGAAGTGAAAATCCATATCCTGTGGTTCGGATTCCACGTAAAAAGGAGGTCTCGAGGCTCATGATCGCTTGATTAACGGTCACGTAAAACTACAGTAAACGCTTCCTTCCTTCTTCCATCCTCGTCATGCCATCATACCATTTTAACTCTGTTGTTTCTATCCTGTCCTGCAGCTTCAAAATTCCTGTCCTGTTTTCTTATCTCTTCATCTCTAACTCTACCTCTTCTGGTCTTGCTCTCTATGCCTCTTACAAATTTTATCTCCGCTGCTAGTATTCTACTCTTCTCTCCTTTTGTAGTAGTCCATGTTCCAGCTGCATATGTTAGTATAGGCTTGTAATAGGTTGGATATGGCGGCTTCGGTGGCGTAGTTGGTAACATGCTGAACTGCTGTGCCCGAGATAGCGGGTTCAAACCCGGCTGAAGTCGTCGGATTTTTTAAGAGCGTTAAAATCCTTCAGTATGCCTTCCTTCGGAGGGGAAGTAATGCCGGCGGTCCCATGTCATAGATTTATGGCATGCAAAAGATCCTCCCACAGACTAAACTTGTGTGCAGCTAAATTGTTAGGTTATATTTCGTCGAACGCTCTATCAAAGTTCCAACGTTCAACACTAAGTATCATTGATATCTGGTTGCGAAAGTTGGAACTACTTGAAATTGAATGGAACTTGTAGCTCACCCTAAGGTTCTCCGCTGGAAACAGCTACAGACTCAGGTGGGCCGGACATATCCGCGGTTACTCCCGGCATTAAAAGCCATACGATAAATACATAAATAAATTAATAAATAAGGTTGGATATAGTACCCTTTTACATTTCATTGGGACGTCTCGGTTCCAAAGAATACCCCTTACACTGTGATTAAAACATGCTTGCATTTTGTATTCTCCTTACAAATTCCTCCTTCATCCTACCATCCTTCCCGCACTGATAAGTGCAAATACAATGTATCAATTGCTAATGAAATTTTGATACTTCGGGGCCATATATTAGCTTTCATTGACTATGTCCGAGCCCTCACAACAGGTGTAATTTTGACTCAACCTACAGATGCAAACCCTAGTTACGCCTTTGTGTCAAAGCCATTATGCAAACCCTGATCAAAATCCGTGAAATAGATTCATGTAACTCTTCTTGAAAGACATGTCAGTATTTTTCTTGAAATTTAGGGAAACTGTACAACTTATGGTGCCTTGTGTGAAGAAGAATAAAGATAAGTTCACAGACTTAACTGATTTATAGACGATTTCTAGCATTCTCTAGTGGTAAATCTAGAAGTAATATAATGTGCAATGATTACGAGTATAATAGCCACCAAATGTTGCAGTAAACGCACACATGTTGTGTTCGTCTCACCTCGCGATACCTTGGCATGACCATGCGGGCACACAATGAACTATTAGAACGAGCGGCAACTAATGTAACTATTTAATGATAGCGTAATAGAGCATTAAAAATGAGTTAAATGAATGAAGTAGGTGTTCACAGCATTTACGACTATGCATATCTACCTTGGGTGACTGATCGAATTTATATGGTAATATTCATAGCAAAGTTAACGGGGGAGACACAGCTTAAAGACTCATTATACAGGGTGTAACGAAATATGTGGGGAAGCTCCGGGGATTCGATAGAGGACCTGACAACAAGCAAAGCATGTCCTGTAAACATGTGGTGTATTTGCATTCGTTTCCATGTTACAAGCTTGTTTGTGGTGTAGCCTACATAACACAGACCGCAAAGGACACACTGACCCTTCAAGAAAATCCCCTAGAAGTAGCTTCAAAATTCAATTATCTTGGAGTTACTCTCCAAACAACACTGACATAATTCAACATTCATGTGAAAGAAAGAGCAACAGCAGCTATAAAAGCAATTTACCACATTCAACAGCCTCAAAAACTCTCAATAAAAACGGCTGTGACATTATTTAAAACGGCCATAGCACCAATAGCGACTTACAGAATCCACATAATTTGGGACAAACTAAAAGAAAACGATCTATTAACATTAGATAAAGTCAAAGCCCGCTTTATGAAAAGAGTCTTGGGTATCGGGAAGACAGCGCTGTCCAGACTGACGTATGAAAATGAAAATCCACAGCCTGTTTCCACTCTCCGACCGGGTCAGGAATGGAATGAATGAAGCCCCCATCTAGCGGCGAGGATATGAACTGAGCCGGCTGCCGAGGCCTGACGCACTCCTCTGGGGCAATGATTAAATGAATGACAGATGAAATGAAATGATAGTGGAGAGTGTTGCTGGAATGAAATTTTGACAGGGAAAACCGGAGAACCCGGAGAAAAACCTGTCTGCCTCCGTTTTGTCCAGCACAGATCTCACATGGAGTGACCGGGATTTGAACCACCAGACTGACGTATATCTTCACAAAAGAAATGATCTTCATAGGAGACATTAGACTGCAGATGCTACTGCCGCGCACCAAGGCCTATGAGAGAGCCCTTCAAATACTCAAAGGAAAGCAAAACTGGGATGATTTCTACTCAACTGACGCAATAGTGACTGACGAATGGAAACAGGCAAACTATGAACTCCGATACGTAATGACTCGATACGCTACACATGGCTTTCACTACAAGTTCTGCCGAAACAAGAGATTCCACGAACCAACTGAAGAATGTATGTGTGATCTATGCAGTGAATGCTGTTCTCGACATCATGCAAAATATTGCCGACAAAGACATACATCAATTGGGATTGGAATAAAGTACAGTAGGTTACTCACTTTTGTATTTAGCACATTGTGCGCTGTTTCAATAATGAAATAACACAGACCGCTTCACTAAGCAGGTTGGTCATTTGTGTTGATAAAGTATACGTTACTACTTACAGATCTCTACAGAAGGTGCTCAATATGGCTACCACGAGCTGTAATGCAGGCGCCTATGCACCGCACCATTGACTGTGTCACACGCTCCCATATTTCCGGCGTCTGTTATATCTGCTGACATCCTTGCTCTATTTTCTGACGTAGCATGTCCACGTTAAGAATAGGTGTGGAAAACACAATGGCTTTTAAATGACCCCATAAGTAGAAGTATAATGGGTTGAGGTCGGGAGAACGAGCAGGCCACGTTGTCAGTCCCTAACGCCCCATGCATTTGTTTGGACTTAAATAGCGACTAAATGTACAAGTGGCCTGTGTGCCCTCCACAAATGAACAACTAGCACCGTGCTGCCGTCTGTGTTATGCACACCACAAGCAATGCTTGTAACACGGCAACGAACACACATACACCATATGTTTACAGGATATGTTTTGCTTGTTGTCAGGTCCACTATCGAATCGCCGGAGCTTTCCCACATATTTAGTTACACACTGTATAGTAACAATATTATTTTTGGGTATCATATTGGGGGGTTTCGGCTAGGTGCATTAAGTTGGTTCTTCAGCGGGATCTTAGTACATTCTGCCCTGACCGTGCATCACGTCCCATGTATGTGAAATCCACTCATAGGGAGGGAATAATGTTGTTGGAGCTCTCAATTCGCGCAACAAAAAGTGCGATGCGCTTCATATACTGTAGCCTATATGGGACGTAGTACATGATACACTACTCCTGCGGTGGTCCTGGCAGGGGAAACTGTGCCTGCTGAAGAGCCTGACTTGGTGCACCTACGTAAATTCCCGCAAAAGACACGGCAAAAACCTAGATGATTGCTGGATTTTAATATCAATTTTATGCCTTTGCCTGTCGTAAATATTGTAGAGGAGTTATACACATTTCCAATTAAACGCGGACATATTTACTGCCAGAAACAAATTGCTACATTTTCAAAATTCTAATAATAACTAGTTTATCCAATTTCTGAAATTAGCCTTATCTTTAAGTGGTTTTTAGCATTTGCTTATTTATTTATCTAGTTATTTACTTTTTATTTATTTTCTAATTATTAATTTAATTTAATTTAATTTCATTTCATTTCATTTAATTTTGATTAATTTTGTTTAATTTAATTTAATTGTATATTAATTTATTTTCAATTTGTTTTCATTTATATTCTCAAGTAAAAGAATATCTCTTTAATTTTTCATTTTTTCATTTTTAGATTTTTTTATTAAAAATATTTTAGTTAAAACTTAAGATTATTAAATACAGCCCTTAAAGGGTCATTTAACACTAATAGTAAAACAAATTAATCTTAAATAATATCAATAACAACATGTAACAAATGACAGTGATGATAGCAAAGAACAAACTTGGGAAAGATTGAGATAGAGCGTGATCATGTGGAGGAGAAGGTTCGTATTGAAGATGAAAGGGTTCTTCTAATGGTTTGTTTGAATGTCGTATAAGGAGAGAATATGTCAATGTTTGGAAGGGAGTTGCTAAGGGTAGTCAGTTGGTGGAATAATTTAGCGGTTTCTCTTATACCTTCCATGGTTATATGAATATTTTATCATTTCTTTCTTTCTTTCTTTAAGGGCTTGCTAAAATTTCAGCCACAAATTGAACCTCTCTGATTTACACATCTGCCAGTTAAGCGTTATTGCTTGATTTTCATAGTTAGCAACATAAAAATATCACTTGTTATTTCAAAGAACTTGATATGGAAATGCTATTTAAATCCATATAATACCATGCGCAAACGACGAATGTCATTTTTGGGCATTTAAATAGAATGAATAATGACAGGCTAAAAAAACAAATTTTTAATAAAATTTTAAAACTTGAAGTTCAACCAGCGTGGTTTACACAGACATTAAAAGATCTTAAGGAAGCCGACATTGACATTACAAATACATGTACTGTAATAGGAATTTACTTCGGGACAAAATTCAAAAAGTGATCTTCAGGGAGGGACAAGAAAGACATCGAAAGCAGCCACGGAACATTGAACAGCTCCTAAAGCAGAGATCAGAGAGGATGAAGCGAATGTGGGTAGAGAGAAGAAAGATATGAGGAGAGATTTGAAGTATTGATTTTACGTGCTCTGTAATAGTGCTATTCGAGTAAATAAATAAATAAATAATAATAGAGTTTTCACTAATCCTCAAACCAAACAATTCCATTAAATATCATTCACTGCTTTCAAGAACTAAGTGCATTCATATTTGTCCACTCTTGCTTTACATCCACAATAATGAACTATGCAACATCCATGCACAGCTTCGTGACGGATGATTGGAACTCTGACATAAAGCATTCTATTATAATTAATTGTTTCTCCATAATCAGATTGGCGCATCCTGACAAGAATTTTCAATTACTCAAGATAGACTACCCCCAAGAATAATTACAGTCATTACATAGTAATTTCCTTTAAATTTTTCATTACTGATCAAAAATTTCTCGTTGGCGAGTAATTTAGGTCCATCGCAGAGATGTGCGTCAGAGGTGAGGTGGGGCAACGTGTTCTGTATTATGGAAGAAAAGGTTGAGTTTTATCTCACAATATATTGAAAGCATTTATAAACATGAGTGTCGTGATGTTATAATTAAGTAGTAAGAAGCTATAAGTGAGCTAGAAAGTGTAAACAATTTTAAAGGAATGGAATTGATTTTAAATGTCCGGAATACATTTTCTTTTTCAAAGAACGTGGCAAACGAAGGGCTGACTCTTAAGGACGTTTCAATCCGCGTAGCAATATCTAGCATTTATTTATTTATTTATTTATTTATTTAGCGTATGGATTTTAGCTCCGGGAGTGTCCGAGGCTGTAGCTGCTTCAATTCGGACACCCATGGGGGTGAGCTACAAGTTCCATTCAACTTCAAGTAGTTCCAACTTTCGCTACCAGATGTCATCGACAGCTAGTGGTGAACGTTGGAGCTTTGATACAGCATTTCAACGAAATCTAACCTGGAAATTTAGCTTCACACAAGTTTAATTAGTAGAAGGTTCTTTTACATGGCATACATCTATGACATGGGACCACAGGATTTACTTCCCCTCCAAAGGAAGGAATACTGAAGGATTTATTTAGGGGGAACGACCTTGATGTTCCTCCCCTTAAAACAACATTGAACACCCCCACCACTAGCTTAATTTACACTGGTTTATCCTCTAGCACGTCGAGGCTATCTTAATACTGAAATCTAGCATAATAGTAGAACTTTCAACATGGCAGTATTATACGTCTGGGAGTCTGAATGTCCTTTGCAGTCCATGTTAAAATTCATTTTTTTATTTATCTCTTTCACAGAAACTATGAACATGAACAAATTGCATTTTTTCAGGGATGTTCCTTGATGTTCTTACCGTACATTGTCACAGGCATTTTGAATATAAGAAAATATTTCGATTTTTTGTGGATTTTTTCAAAATGGCGTAATTTTTCCGGCGTTATCATGGACATTTCCAACAGGCAAAATTTAACTTAAGTACATTTTTAAAATCAGCTGTGTTAAAGTAGACCACATAAGAAGAAATTATTTCTTAAACATTCACCTTTGTATGTTGAAAATTTCCGGAAGAAAGGGACTTCTTGTATTAAGAAATGTATTTTATCAAGAAACTGGAACTAAAGTTTTTTCCGCTAGCTGAGGAAATGGCGACTGTTTTGGTTTTAAGACGCGGTATGCTCCGACAACACAACACCCGTTTTGCTTTCTTATATATTCTTTTTATATCTATTGTCTGATAGAGAGAGAACTAAGATTTTAGAGAGAAATTTAGTGAAAATATTGAGGAAAATAAAAATTTACTTTGTAGGTTTACTAATAGTACAAACTGTCAGTTGTAACTCTACAGTCAATCGATACGAATTTGTCCAATGACAGGGCGGGGGCACAATGTATGTAATATATCAATAGTAAGTAAATAACACTCCTGGAAAATATTACATGTATTATAATGTGACATGAAAATGACCATGTCAGACCTGTTCCATATTGACGAAGTACAGTATAATAACTTCTGAAGAATAAAAACCTTAAAGGGGGGGACCTACACTTTTAAGGATCAAAATTTGTCATTTTTTTCTATATTTATTGATCCTTCCTCTTCAAATCACTGCAACAATTTCTTTGATACTTTTGATGATATGACCAAAAACGTGCAGGGTAGTTTTAGATGATTTCCTACACATAGGTAACTTTGTTGCTTGTTTTCCGTAACTATGGATTTTCTAATCCGTTTCCTTAGTAACTGCCAGAGTTTTCAAGATAATAAAGTGAAATTTAGTATACATGTGTATCTTATAGGGAAGAACAATATGACCTAGAACTTTTGCTGTACATGTAAGAGTTTCTTTTTTTTAATATTCAGTGAAAAAAAAACTTGCAAAAAGTTACACTTTAATATAAGCTTTTAAAAAAAGAATCTTTATAGATTCCAATGATTCTAGGTCAATCTCTAGCTACTGCATTAGTAAATACAATGAAAAAATAAATTTTGAAAAACAATGATATTTGTGTAAAATATTAGGGAAACGGTGGAACAGTGCACAATATGCAGCCGCCATTTTAAATGCCTAATTTCCTGAAATGCATTCGCCGTATGACTTGTAAATACACGAACATATTGGCAGAGCATACTGTGATTGGCAGACCAAATTACAATGCTTTAGTACTTTCTATTGCTGAGGATGATTTTTGTATCCTTAAAGGTGTAGGTCCCCCCTTAAGTTAATATTAATTTGTACTTTCTATTGCACCGGTTTCGGCCACTTTGTGGCCTTCGTCAGCACAAATAATAACTTGAATAGAAATGCAAGACTTACAGTACATTAAAATAGTTTGCAATAAAAGAAGGTTGTTCTCAAAAATTAATCGTCTAAAAGCTAAAAACTTCTTCTTGTTAGTCGTAGTTCGATTATGAACGTCGTGACCCTTCACGCAATTCTGTTACCAATACCCCGACATACACCGCGGTCTTCTGCTGTGTGCATTAATTTCTGAAATGGGAGATTAGCTAAAACCACATACAATGAAATTTAAAAAATCAGATCTGTTATAAAAATATAGTATGTTAAATACGATAGAAATAAATCTTGATATAAAACCAGCTTGAAGAAGGAACAGCGATCTATAATGAAGATTAAGATAGAAATGAGAAACAAATTCTAGAAAGTCATAAAGAGGAGGGGGGGGGGGGGGGGAATCTTAGAAAATTTACGTGGCTGTTATACAATTCTTTTTAGGTTAAGATTGAAGTTGTCAGAATGGGCATAATCATGTAAAATTGTGAAGAAGCCTTTGTGAAGAGAAAATAATAAGTAAAAAGTACAAATGAATATTGACTTAAGGTTTTTAATAAGGTTTTTATTATTACATGGTCACTATTTTCCTAAATTGCCCCATTATGTAAGGTGCGTTCAAAAAGTAGCGATCCGGAGGCTGGAATGCGCAAACCGGTGACGACATCGGCTAATCGTGGCGTGTGTAACGAGGTGTGGTTCCGACCAGAGCGTGGAAGGTCACAGCCCGTCGCTAGAGGGCACGCGTGCACGTCACATGACGATACAAAGCGAGCAGAAGCATGCATCAATCGTCCAACGCAGTCAGTCGCAATGCAAACAGTGACATGGAGGCGTCAAACGAAGAGCAAAGAGGTGTTGTTCAGTTTCTTACAGCGGAAGGAGTAGGGGGAACGGACATTCATCGCCGAATGTCACAAGTGTACGGCGAACACTGCATGTGCCTTGCAAGGGTCAAGGCGTGGCACAAGCGCTTCAGGGAAGGACGGTTGTCGTTAGCCGATGATGCCCGGTCTGGGGCACCCCCCTGCATTACCGATGACAACGTCCAGCTGGTTGATGCACTCATTACCCAGGACCGCTGATGTTCTTCTTTGACCAAGATGACCCCCTTCTGATACACTTCATGCCGCACGGGACAACAGTGAATGCCCAGCGTTACTCGCAAACCTTGACCAACCTTCACCAAGCGATCAAAACAAAACGACCAGGCAATCTCACCCGTGGGGTCATTCTGCTCCACGACAATGCACGACTTCATACGGCCAAAACAGTCTCGGGACTCCTGCAGAAATTCAAATGGGAGGTTCTCGGCCAACCTCCATACAGTCCAGACCTCTCTCCCTGTAATCACGCCATGTTTGGTCCCCTGAAAAGGGCTCTGCGGGGCCAACGATTCACCTCGGACGCCGACGTCCAGCTTACGTCCGGAACTGGTTCACATCGCAGCCTAGGGAATTTTATGCGACAGCCATTCACCGCCTCGTGTCACAGTGGGACAAGTGCCTCAATAGCCAGGGCCAATACTTCTAACCTACAGGTACTGGTTTCTCTAATTATGCCTCCGGCTCGTTACTTTTTGAACGCAACTTATAATAGTAATCCTAAAATTGCCTCATTATAGGCTAATAGTGATATTAAAAAGTACATGTATTTTTTTCCGGAAGTGTTATTTCATTATATTATTCACATACCGAGGTAGCATATACATTGTACTCCCTCGCGGTTATTGGGCAAATTCTTGTTGACCGACTGAAGAGCCAGAACTGACACAGATCCATGTACACGAGGCTACATGACCACGATGTCACAAAGGCATTAAATGAATCAACAACAACAACTTCAGCCAGCGAGTGTCTCAAGCAGCGTGCTGTGGAAGTTAATATTCCGTATAATACTGGCTGTAAAGAAAGGAATGGTTCAGATCTACCGTTACGGCCAAAAAAGAGACAATTTATATCCATTTTAAGGGCAAATAAATTCAGAGTATGATGGCGATGATAGTTTCTTTAAGGGAAAGTACGTCAAGGTCATCTACCCCTGTTTACAGTACTTTTCTTTGTATTTTCTCTTTCACAACGATAAACATTTAAACTTACTTCATATTACAATTTTAAGATACATCATTTAAAACACATTCTAAGTTCATTCCGGTTTTCCTCTTTGAACGATATTAGAAATGTTAACAAGTTATAAAATCATGATTGTTGTTAAAAATGTAAAATGTTGTAGTTTTAGTTTTATTACGGACCTGACATTCAAAACAAATTATATAATCAAGGGAAACGTTATCCTCTTCATAAACTCGGTATTTAGGATATCATTAAACGTAAGGAAATGATATGGTGTATTGTACAGTACAGTACTTACATCTTGGCTGTCCGTTCCGTAGTGGCTAGCATTCTTGGCTGTAACCGCGGAGGCCCGGGTTCGATTCCCGGCTCTGCCAGGAAATGTAATTCTGTTCTGAGGGCTGAAACGGGGTTCGCTCAGCCTCGTGAGGTAAAAGTGAGAAGAGGTGGGTTCGTTACCTACCTCAGCCATCGTGGAAGTTGTTCTCCGTAGTTTCCCCACTTCTACTCCAGGCAAATGCCGGGATGGTACCCAACTTAAAACCACGGCCGCTTCCTACCCAAATGCTATCCTCGATTACAAATGATGATAGGCTATCACTCGCTAAAGATTATGCCTTCTTAGGGGGCTATAAGGCCTAAATGTCTGTGGGCCCACTGATGAGTAGGCCTATACCAATTCTCGAGCCGCAAACTCTTCCACAATGTTCACAAACATATATTTTACCCACAACTCGCTGAGGATTGTTCTTTTGGGCGGTCATTCATTCTTTCCTTGCCTGTCGCATATCCACGGCATGTCTTTGACGTTCGTGCTCGAAGTGTTATAGATCTCCGTGAACAATCCGACACCACGCTCATCGGTTAGAAGTTATGGTCTCCCAGCTTTTGGTGTTAATCATACTTTTCTGCATGTTCGATTTCAGTGCAACTTTGTACTTTTGCGCTGTCCTCCCTGCGTACGGTGTTCATTCGTAAGTTGAGGACACATTATTTGCTTAGGGAGATGAGAATCGGGCATACGGACAACACGACCAGTCCACCGAAGTTGATGTTTGATTATTGAGGCCTCGATGCTTGTAGCATTGGATTCTTCGAGGATGCTGATGTTGGTACTGCGCCCGAATTATCCAATCAGCACCTATATCCGCTGCACTGTAAAGGATTGCAGACACGTAGCTACCCAACTCACAAACTTACCATTGTCTGCTAAGTAAAAATTGGGAATTCTAGGATCATACATGGTATATTTATTTTAAAAAATAGTACTACCAGCCTAGGTACAAATTTCTACTAGCATTAACATTCAAGCAATTCGAGATACTCCGATCTCGAGGTGTGATTAGGTCTGTCTATAGTGAGGGCCTGTATCCTACCTAGCAGTACTATTTTCGGCGTTGACAAAATGAAAACGATGTCAGCTAAGATAAAATTGGCTAATTCGCTAAAAAGCGCCAGCCGTTTATTGTGCTATGGAAATACGCACATGTCCCTGATGTATATCGATAATTAGTGTCTACCTGACACTACAAGAAAAATGAAAATTTAAGATAAACTAAAAACGTGGCATTTATACATAATGTCCTGAAAATAAAGGTTGGAGAATTCGGTACTCCACTGATTCCTTCTTCTCTCATAGAAGAATATAGCATTCCTTTGCTATTACAAAAATTAAACACAAAATTTATTACAAACGATAAACTCGAGTGGAGTTCCTCAGAACCTCCACTGAAATATGAAAAATTATGAAACGGCGTGATTTCAAACATTACCCTATATTATACATTGCGTTTCATATTTGAACCGTAGTTCCACATCTAAATATGCAAGATCAAAATGTACTCAGTATTAAATATATATTCATATGTACAATGATTTGCGATTCGCACAAATATTAACTTAACTGCGTTGAAATGATTTACTTTCCTTTAATATACATGAGTCTTTACTACTCAAACTTCCTGAACAAACACCGTAACTTTATCGGTTGAAAGTATAAATACTTGTCTAAATCAAGAGAACATAGGTGACAAACGTTTAAGTTCAGCACTGCTCTAACTTTGTTTTCGCCCATTTGATTATTAAATTTCGAAAAATTCCTGAAATTCTTTGCTCGACTTACATTTTCTTTGATAAACGTGAATATTCGAAGTGCATGGCATTTTACCTTCATTCCACACTTCCGTTCCAAAATTATACAACAATCACATTATTTCTTAAACACCCTGTACAGAACTTGCCTCAAATGCAATTAAACGATGTCACATTCGCTGTGATCAAAACTAGGAAATATGACTCCTCAGTCTCCTTTTGTGAAAATTCGTAACTCATTTACGTCTACGATTCCTTTCTTGCACGGTATTCCAAATCTAAACCCCTTTCAGTGCATTTTCTCAATCAATGCAAAGAAAATCAGTAACTCTATTAAATATCCACTACCATTGTGAATATTGTTCAAGAAACAAACTTTAACAAACTCCTTTATTCTTATGCAAAATTTCCTCGTGCCTATAAATTCAAATCTTTAATTACTTTCTGTACAGTTACTTTTATATCACCCTGTGATTTAACTTTCTTAACTCCTTTTCACGTATTTAAATTCAGTTATTACATTATTGTAACTTTCAAAGAATTGTCAGCAAGAATTCAAATTTAAAAATGATATAAGTGTGTCCTCTCTTCCTGTGAATACAAATTTCTAAATTTAATTCAGTTAAGTCCAGCTGATTTATTTTCAGACAATGGGTAGACTTATCTAAATTGCCCTGTCTCTTCCTGTGAATACAATAAAGTCTTAGCTATCTTCGTGAAATATTTCGTTTAATAAATTTCATCTAGGCTTTTTAATGCTCTAAATGTTTTATTTGACACATATAAAGGTTCTTGGAACATCTTTGTTACTAGGAAATATGGTTTATTAGGTTTACAGCAAAGTTCTAAATAACTATCTGTTTCATTACAATGAATTTGGTATTTATTGATTTCATTGTCTCTATCAATTATTTAGACTATCTTTTACCAGATTTTATGTCGTGTAACAATCAATTATTGCACACAGTTGGTTTATAATAAATTTCTGACACTCGAATCAATATCTTGAGTTGTCGAAAATTATTTGACATTTCGTGACATAGCTTTTTAAATATACGGTACTTAAGATGTTCAATATACGTTCCAACGCTGCGCATAAAACAGATTTATTTAATTTAACGCAAGTATCAATAATTCTAAACGACTTTATAATGAACTGATTTAACGTTGACAACAGCAATTCGCTAATAAAATTTCGTCCAAATGACTGAAATTTTCAATGAAAATGACTCCTAAGAAAATACTGATATACTGGATTAAAATCTACACAATTTTAAATATAATGACAGAATTATACGGTTGGTCAAACTGGATAAACACAGAACATGAGTACAATTCTACTAAATATATTTCAATCTCTTCACTACCTTGAGCTGGCGACGATCTCTGCTGTAATATGCCTCGTCTGGCAAGACAAATGTGTTTGAGCACAACGCCCACAGCTGCGAGAATCGGTTGTGGGGAGGCCTGCTGGATAACCTCACAATGGGACAAGGTCAATGACATAACTGTGTTAGCGACCTCTCCGTGTAAAGCAAGTCTCTCTCCCACTCCTTCACTCGACTCCCGCATGTCGTTCGGATCTTCTGACGTTACCACTTCACTACGCTGGCATCGCTTCTTAAGGTTGAAATTCGATTGTTCTTTAAGTGTCTTTTAGAGTATACTGGATTTATAAGAACTCGTGTTATGAAGTATAGATTTTTTCTGCATTTCTGCGCATCGCGTAGATGTTCGACTACGCCATCCATGTTGTGGAATTCTGGATTCAACTTTACATTTCTGAAGTCTCTACTTCTCTATAATGTGCATCTTAGCACGAAGTCATATTCAGATTAATGATTAAACCTACATAACTTCCCCGTCGCCAATTTATAAACTGCATTGTGTATAGCTTTCAAATATGAGCCGAATTGTATGAGTAATATAGCTCTTTTCCTGAAGTGAATTGTTTGCATTTATCTGCGTGAGATGTGTAGTAGCTTCGTATCGAAATACTGAAGTAACAAGCTGTGTTTCAAATACTCCACAGACTTGCTGTCTGAAGCTTCTCTAAATGTGAGTGCAAATGAACTCAGTCTTGTTCCGATAAGTGTGTTACAAAATCACCGGCCTACATGCTGTGATGGTCTCAGTCAGAATGTCGCTTGCTTCACAAGTCACAGCCTTCTGACTCCGCGCTCCTTTTCTCCACTTTCGTTACGCGTGGCACTGTCCTAGAAACAACTCGTTTCTACGCTGGCGGTCTTGTTCAGACCCGATCTGAATTAGGAATGACTGCTCGTTCTTGCTCTCCGTGTACGGCAAGTTTATCGCGTTTCCTCCCCTCTCGTGGTGTGACGTAGCTCCACAGACTACCCCTCACTCGCTGTGTCATCAACCTTGGTCACTTCTCCTCCTTCATGACGTTACACTCACTTCTCGTGGTGTGACGCATTCTTACAATGTAGGCCTCCCTACATTCAGATAATAAATACACAACCATATTTAAATAGTTCCTTCTTTCCTTCCGGCCTTCCGTTATTGTTTATATTAATAATGATGCATGGTATTACACTCTATTTCAGCTTAGGTTTTCCATATCTCACAAATTTTTAAGGAATAAGAAATTTTAATTCGTTCTTTTATTTTTCCTGCGTCCCAGTTCGTATCCCGTCTGGATCTTAGTATTGGCCTTATATAAATTCGGGAGCAGTACGCAGATTTTGCCATGTTATGCTCAAGATCACAGACATCACACTGTAACGTGTTTTTCGAGGGGTTTTTATGCCACTGGCATAAGTCAGTAGGAAGCCATTCTATATTTATTTACGCGGCAAATTGTTCAGCCAAGAGAATTTTTCATGTTAATTTATTATTATTATTAATTTATTATAATTATTATTAAGATATTTTCGGAGCATTTTATAAAAATTATAAGCATACAGATAGGTTTTCTATGTCTTAGAAAACGCTATCAAGCAAATTATTACGAACGGCAATATCATAGAAAGTTATGTGATTACGGAATTTAACGGAGTTTCGTCAGTTAGGGTATATCGAGAGACGTGACTCACTGGGAATTCAAGTACACGCTTAATCTTGTCGGGAATCATGACGCAATCCTGGGTCGCAGCGTCAAGGAAAGGCGGATATATGGAACGGAAAACGACTTCTCCCTCTCGCGCGCCGTGTGTAATGAGCCAGAGGAGGGGAAGTAGCGGGATGCTCAGCCAATCAGTGGAGACCACGTAAGCTGGAAGTTGGGACTGGAGTGGGGATGCGACGTGTGCATATATCGTTCGGCGCGGCGTGGAACGAGGACAATCTGTGTAGAACTTGCCGAGTATGTTTGCACGCGGGAGTCGCTCCGATGTTCCGTGGAACGAGGACAATCTGTGAAAGACTTGACTAGTTCGGTTGCAAGTGTGTGTCGCTCCGATGTTCCGTGGAGTGGAGAACTATCTGTTTACAACTTAACCAGTGTGGTTATACGTGTTGGTTCCGAGGTTCGGACCATAAATCTTCAAATCTACCAGTATATCATCAAACATCGACAAAGATGACGATATCCAGGAGACTGTGGGAAGCACACAGCATCATCCAGTACGAGGGAAATGCTTTGGCAATTTCCAGTGGTAAGCGCGAATGACGCAGAAATACGCAATCTCTCATTTCTCTTTGTTTTATATTTCATATTTCAATAACTTCATAGCTTGGGAATAAGAGTAAAATCAATTATTTATCAGACTCCGTTTTCACGTAATTTTCTATCGGTAATATTATAATCGCAACGCTCCAATTTAAATTTTAAACTTATTATTATTATTAATTTTGCTATTCTTGTTTTATATAATAAATTCATTTCTTTTACAATACAATCTTTGCTTTCAGTAGGTAGCATTAGATATAGACTAATTCCTTCTCCTGATACAATTGTTTGTTGGGTTAATGATCAAATCATACAACGATCTGAGTGAATAGAGTCTTGAAGGTGTTCTGCCAGAGCTAGACGTTGTTAAATACAAATTTAGATTTCAACAATGCGTTGAGGTCTTGGCGCCCATTAAAACAACATAGTTTAGGCAAAGGTAAACAGTTACATTTATCTCCCAACAGTTAGGAGCAGTGAAAACGTTACAATTGTCGCTACCAACATGGGGCATTAATAACCGCTACACTTGTCGCTCAAAGTGTGGGCAAGGAAACCTGCTACATTTGTCGCCGACAATTTGGGGCTGAAAACCTAATAACATTTGTGGAAGGAGAAGGGTATGATGAAAATAAATAAAGGTAAAACAAAAATACTGGAATGCAGCCGAAATAAATCAGAAACCTCTATGGAGATCAAATTGGCAGGTGAAAAGCTGAAGGAAGTAGGAGACTTCTGTTACTTAGGAAGCAGAATAACCAGTGATGGACGAAGCAAAGAGGATATTAAAAGTAGGTTGGCTCAGGCAAAGAAAGCATTTCTACAAAAAAGGAATCTGCTGACATCGAATATAGATTTAGGTATTAGGAAGTCATTTTTGAAAGCCTTTGTCTGGAGCGTGGCGCTCTATGGAAGTGAAACTTGGACTATTGGTGCAGCAGAAAAGAGGAGAATTGAAGCATTTGAAATGTGGTGTTACAGGAGAATGATGAAGATCAGATGGGTAGATAGGGTTACAAACAAAGAGGTATTAAGACGAGTGGGAGAGGAGAGATGTTTCTGGCGACTGCTAATGAAGAGAAGAGATAGGTTGGTAGGACACATACTAAGACACCCAGGAATAGCAAGCTTAGTTATGGAAGGAAGGGTCGAGGACAAAAACTGTAGGGGTAGACCAAGGTTAGAATATGTTAAACAGATTGCCTCCGATGTAGGGTGTCGGAGCTATGTAGAGATGAAACGATTAGCTCAGGACAGGGAGGCATGGAGAGCTGCATCAAACCAGTCAAAAGACTGAAGACTCAAACAACAACAACAACAAGGGTATATATTTCTGTGCCTGTATTTTGGGGGTTATTTGTCTTTATCAGTGTATATCATTATGGGGGATGAGAAAGAAAGACAGATGAGGTTACGTAGTGGTCATCAACTGGAGAGTGATGATACGAGCAGTATGTCGAGTGATGGTAGTACCGGGGTAGCGGAGGTAAATCCCGATACTGAAACAGGGTGTGTAGGCGGCCAACCAGAATTAAAAACTTTACTTCTCGAGTTCATGTATCAGAACAAAGTCAGTAGTGAGGCCTTAAATGCAAAATTAGAACAGAATAATGCAAAATTAGAACAAAACAGTAGGGAAAATAAAGAAAGTACAGAAGCTTTAAATGCAAAATTAGAACAGAATAATGCAAAATTAGAACAAAACAGTAGGGAAAATAAAGAAAGTACAGAAGCTTTAAATGCAAAATTAGAACAGAATAATGCAAAATTAGAACAAAACCTTAGGGAAAATAAAGAAAGTACAGAAGCTTTAAATAAAAAATTAGAACAGAATAATGCAAAATTAGATAAGAACAACAAGGAAATTAGTGAGAAAATGGAGCAGATTAGAGGAGAAATCAGAGGAGTAATGGAAGAGAAGGTTAAAGAGATCATTGCAGATGTAGACAAGAAATTAGGAAAAGTACAGGAGGAGTTAGAAATTAGAATCAGTACACAGGCTGAAAATTTAAAAGAACTAGTGCAACTGGAAACACAGCAGGTCAAAAAGCAATTGGGGGGAGAAATTGACAAAATTCAGGTAGCAACTAAAGAGGTTAAGGAACAGCTGGGGGGTAGAATTGAGAAAGTCCACTCGCAAATAGTTGCAGAAGTAAATGATTTAAGAGAGAGTAATAGAGAGAGCATTAGCAAGATTGAGGAGAAACAAGCAAAGCTACATGATAAAGTAGAAGAATCAGAAGGAAACATTAAATTAACAGTAAACAGTATTGAGAGGAAGGCTGAGGAGAAAATCGCAGAATTAGAATTAAAATTAAAAGCTAGGATCAGGCAAGAAAATAGTCAGAATAGGCCAGTTTTTGTGAATAGCACACACAGGGAGGTAGAACTGGGTAAGTTCAGCAATCGACAGGGGTGCCCAATGGAGTTCATGAACACTATAGAAAGTAAATTCGGGGAGAGGTTGGAAAATGGTAGTATTGAGTGGTGCCAGGTAGTTGAAATTTTAGAACAAGTGTTTGTGGGAGAAACGAGGAATTGGTTTGCTGTCTACAGAGACAAGTTTACTGATATTAATGATTTTAAAATGAAATTCTGTGAAAAGTTCTGGAATGAGGTAATTCCGTCGCAGCATCGTGAGGGAGTAGTGTGTGGTAAATATAACCCTAAAGGAAGCTCCACCATGACCGAATACTTTTTAGGGCAGGTATTAGTGTGTAAATATCTGGATGGCTTGAAGGAGGAAAGTGATGTGGTAAGGTTGCAACTTAGGCACTTTCCCTATAGGATCAAGGAGGCTGCTTGTATCCAGAATGTAAAGACAATATCACAAGTAGAAAATTTGTTAAGCACATTTGATGCACTAGGGAGAGGGGGTTATGAGGACAATTTCAATCGGAACCAGGGTAATAATAATAATAGACCTAATGAAGCCAGGCATCAAGAAGTTCAAGGGAACGGTGGCGAAGGGGCCAACGCTCAAAATAGAAATAACAATAATCAGCTAAATCAGAACAGAGGAAATGGCTATGGTAATCAGTATCAAGGGAGGAACAATGATTTCAGGGGAAATCAAAGGAGGAACAATGATTACAGGGGAAATCAAGGGAGAAACAATGATTTCAGGGGAAATCAAGGGAGAAATTATAATGACAATAATTACAACCAGAATAGGGGTCAAGGAAGAGGACAGCCTAGTGGTAGTAATCTACAGCCAAACAATGACAACACAGCCCAGAACAACCAGACCATTTCAGTAGTTAGTAGTACTACGGCCAGCTGTAGCGGTTCTTTAAACGCGAACCAGGCTGCGAAGTAAGGTCAGAATCTCAGTCTGTAGCATGCCCTGTCCATACAATTATACAGGAACCCTATGACCTAAATGTAAGAAATGAATTATTCCAGGAACTAAATGATGAAGGTATTATTCAGGAAGTGGTTAGTAAGAGCCCCATAGTTAAATTTAACGTGTCCGAGGCGTACAAAGATGTTTTAATTGATAGTGGTTGTATGAAGAGTTGCATAAGTAGTGCATTTTATGATAAAATGAAAGGAACTGGAGTAAATTTTGAGGAGATGCCAATTAAAAGCACTTTTGTTATCACAGCTGTTGGGAAGAGGTCTAAAGTAATTTCTAAGCAAGTTTTAGTAGACATTAAAATTAATAATAATGTAGAGAAGCAGATTTGTCTTGTAATTCCAAATTTAGTATTCAGTGTTATCTTGGGTTCAGAGTGGCTAAGTAGAGTGCCTGGTAACTTATGTTATGATGTAGGGAGTTTGAAATTTAAATGGGGAGATTCTGAAGTAGAAGTAGCGTTCAATGACCATATTCAGAGGAGTAGTATTGTAGGTGTGATTTGTACTTTAAATGAGATATCGCCAGCCATAGAGCGGGGTTCCCCATGTTTTGTGGGCAGTGTGATTACGAACGGTAGTCTAAAGGACTCGTTACGTGATGCTGCATTTCAGGGAAATATAGAGGATGAACAGTGTGTTCGGCTCTATGATGTGTTATTGTGTAATAGGAGAGTTTTTGAGGATCGCATTGGTATGGCCAATTGCTATACCCATTCATTGAACGTTATTGATAGGTCAGTATTCACAGGACATAGATATCCTGTACCTTTCGCTTATCAGAGTGCAGTTGAGGCACAAATTAATCAGATGCTTGAAGATAGGATTATTGAGCACTCTTACAGTCCATATGTTAATTCTTTGATCACGGTACCCAAGACCGACGGCACAGTTCGTATTTGTTTAGACGCTCGTTTGGTTAACAGTAGAATTAGTTCAGATCAGCTGAAATCTATGACAATAGAGGAATTAATGCAAACATTTGAGGGGAAGAAGTATTTCACTTGTGTAGATTTGAGTTCCAGTTTTTGGCAAGTGCCACTTATGTACGAAGATAGACCATTTACAGCTTTTAGTCATAAATATAACCTTTATCAATTTTGTAGAACACCTTATGGGTTAAAGAGTAGTTCAGCAGCTTTAATTAGGGCTTTAAACATCGCATTAGGGGATGACACAGGAGAGTTTGTAACCATTTACATAGATGATATGGTAATTAGTTCACGCAGTTTTGAGGAGCATCTACGTCATTTAGATATAATTTTTCAGAAGTTAGATCAGGCAGGGTTCACTTTGAAGCTGTCTAAGTCGTCAATCTGTCAGTCAGAAGTGACATTTTTAGGTCATAGAGTGTCGAGTAGAGGTGTGACAACAGAGGAAAGTAGGGTTAGCATGTGTGGACAGTTAGGCAACAGGGCATCGTTACAGACACTGAGAAATAGGTAGGTAGAGCAACGTGATGACGTTCATTTAAGGGAGCCACTTGCAAGGTTGGAAGCAGGTGACGCAGAAACATTTATAGTTTCCAAACGTATTGGTAAAATAGCATACGTGCTGGAGGATAGTAAGGGAAACAGATTATACGGGACGTATAATATACATAGTCTACGAAAATATGTGTCATAAAGTGAGTGTGTTTAGCTGGCGAGCCAGCCTATCAAATGAGTGAGTGTGGTATTTGGTGCGTGGGAGGAGATGGTCTTCCAGGCAGGCGTATCAGAAGTCACACAGGGGGGTAGTATGTAAGTAAATGAGAGTTTTTAAGGTACAGGGAAATATGACGGGATTGTCGGATGCTCTTGAGCACTAAAATGTCTCGATACACCAAGGCCAGAATTTGGTAGCGCTGGTGAATTCCCATTTGCCTCCTAGAGATGGGTGAGCGCTTGGACAGGGTATTTTTGCTTAAGGCGTCCACGAGGCAAAAGATGGGCCATCAGAAGGCGAGACAGTCCTTCATGAAACTCATACATATCAGCACACGTGATTTCTGTTTACGGCCTCGCCATGTAAGATTTGTAAGTGTGTAATTTAAGGTAATTTGTACAAAGGTATTATTCGTGTGAGGAGAACTGGTCTGTGTTGAGAACTAGTATTAAGTAGAATATGGTCTACGGGAACTTAACAAGACAGGGCGATTACGGCACAGAAATATTTGGTGTTATATGTAATGCGCATTTACTGTTTTTTTTTTCAGAAGTCAATATTAATTTAATCTACTTTAAAGAGAGATTAAGTATTATGGTCACGAGGCACTGCCACAATAGTGTGATCGTGTGCTCAGTGATAAGTGAGATTAAATTTCACCATAAGGAAGGGACCTCCAGTGAAATTAGGAAGTTCTATGGTGATATAAATATATCAGAACACCTTCAATGCGTGTGATATGACATCATAAATACATAGTGCTCACACATTAATTATGTCTATTTCTCCAACATAGAGAAATTTGAGAGGCGGAAATATCCGTGGAACACTATTCTATATGTAAAACATTGGACTGGTTGCAAAGTGCAATCCATAGTGACAACAAACTTTGACGCAAAGTGCGTGAAGAAAAATTATGAGTGTATATATCTGTAATTTAGGGTGATTTACTTTATGTAATATGTATTTTGGATGGGGATTATTAACGTGTCTGGGATAATCGGATAATGGACCGTCGTCACGGTAAATCATCCGATGATCCGAGGCGAATATGTAACGTGTTTTTCGAGGGTTTTTTATGCCACTGGTATAAGTCAGTAGGAAGCCATTCTATATTTATTTACGCGGCAAATTGTTCAGCCAAGAGAATTTTTCATGTTAATTTATTATTATTATTAATTTATTATAATTATTATTAAGATATTTTCGGAGCATTTTATAAAAATTATAAGCATACAGATAGGTTTTCTATGTCTTATAAAACGCTATCAAGCAAATTATTACGAACGACAATATCATAGAAAGTTATGTGATTACGGAATTTAACGGAGTTTCGTCAGTTTGGGTATATCGAGAGACGTGACTCACTGGGAATTAAAGTACAGGCTTAATCTTGTCGGGAAACAGGACGCAATCCTGGGTCGCAGCGTCAAGGAAAGGCGGATATATGGAACGGAAAACGACTTCTCCCTCTCGCGCGCCGTGTGTAATGAGCCAGAGGAGGGGAAGTAGCGGGATGCTCAGCCAATCAGTGGAGACCACGTAAGCTGGAAGTTGGGACTAGAGTGGGGATGCGACGTGTGCATATACCGTTCGGCGCGGCGTGGAACGAGGACAATCTGTGTAGAACTTGCCGAGTATGTTTGCACGCGGGAGTCGCTCCGATGTTCCGTGGAACGAGGACAATCTGTGAAAGACTTGACTAGTTCGGTTGCAAGTGTGTGTCGCTCCGATGTTCCGTGGAGTGGAGAACTATCTGTTTACAACTTAACCAGTGTGGTTATACGTGTTGGTTCCGAGGTTCGGACCATAAATCTTCAAATCTACCAGTATATCATCAAACATCGACGAAGATGACGACATCCAGGAGACTGTGGGAAACACACAGCATCATCCAGTACGAGGGAAATGCTTTGGCAATTTCCAGTGGTAAGCGCGAATGACGCAGAAATACGCAATCTCTCATTTCTCTTTGTTTTATATTTCATATTTCAATAACTTCATAGCTTGGGAATAAGAGTAAAATCAATTATTTATCAGACTCCGTTTTCACGTAATTTTCTATCGGTAATATTATAATCGCAACGCTCCAATTTAAATTTTAAACTTATTATTATTATTAATTTTGCTATTCTTGTTTTATATAATAAATTCATTTCTTTTACAATACAATCTTTGCTTTCAGTAGGTAGCATTAGATATAGACCAATTCCTTCTCCTGATACAATTGTTTGTTGGGTTAATGATCAAATCTTACCACGATCTGAGTGAATAGAGTCTTGAAGGTGTTCTGCCAGAGCTAGACGTTGTTAAATACAAATTTAGATTTCAACATTGCGTTGAGGTCTTGGCGCCCATTAAAACAACATAGCTTAGGCAAAGGTAAACAGTTACATTTATCTCCCAACAGTTAGGGGCAGTCAAACGGTTACATTTGTCGCTCAACGTGAGGGTCAAACTGTTACACTTGTCGCTACCAACATAGGGCTAGCAAAACTGCCACAACAGTTACACAGATTATCAGACAGATTCTACACACACCCAAGTACCTGGGGATATATGACCACGATGTCGCAAAGAATCGATAACAACAAGTAAATCTTCGCTACAGAAACTCAATATTGAACCCGAAATCACATTTGCCATGTGACTTCTATGGCTTATGAGGAGCTTACCATCCTGGATAGAAGCAGAGACTTCCAAGGAGAAGGCATGTGAAGTGCTCGTTTGATTCATATGTGTTGCCGCGCCGTGAATGTATATCCTTTTGTGTATTTGATATGGATGTAATTGTTAACCAATGATGTTGTACATATTTTTGATGCAAAGAAGCATGATTTAATTTACTATGGAAAGAGAACATGAATATTAAAAACCCACTGAGAATGCCATAAATATTTTACAGTCGCGCAGTTGACTGATAGCTAGATAGTGCATCCGGCTTCTTGCTGAAACACTCTTATCACAAGCATGGTCTTGGCTTGACGTGCAACTTACTGCAGGCATGGTCCTGTGACTATGTTAAAATCGTGCTCGTCATAATCGAGAAATATCTGTCGAATATAGCATAAGCCGACGAACTGAGATACGCTTTTGCTTGCAGCAAAGCTGTTAAGTGAATTTAAAACAATAAGTGAACGCAGATTTTGAATATTTGTATTATTGCTGATAATTTTCCACGCAGGTATCGAACACGCTGCCAACCACGTTTTTCGAAAAGTGCAACGATATTGCTAGGAACATTGCAATACAGTAAGGAACAGATCATGTGTGAAATAAAGTCACTCGGTTTTTAATGTGCACAGTGGCACAAGCTGCTGTTATTAAAATCTGTGAGCGGAAGATCTATGGCCATTATTACTTGCTACCCGCTGATAAGTGTAACTTCAGTGTGCAATTACTAGTTAGAATCTAACAGTAAATTCAGTACTAAACAACGAATTCAACAGCGTCATGGCATTGCTAACACACATTTTTCATGATGAAGAGAAGCCAATTATTCCTTCTACAATGGAATTAGGAATGGAATAAAAACCCACAGGATGGCGGGGTTTAGCGACGGCTGGATCACACTATAAATGGTTCAGTGATTGCTGAATCACACTATGAGGAAGGCACGTGTATAATAGGTATTCCACCATTATGCCTCACTTGCTACCTAAGCCAGGCACGTCATTTCTCTGAGGAAATGTGTAGCACGCACGTGAGTCTGGCTGATAGCCGAAATATCATTTTATGTACGATCTCGTAATGAGGATTAGATTAGTTTATTTTATTAAGACCTTACGCCGCACATTCTAAGGTAGGCTTAATTATTAACATGTATTCCTATTGGTGGAGTAACCACAAGTTATGTCGTATCATTTGCAATTGCTTGGGATAAACGCTTTTGCCAACAATTTTTTGTAAATAAACATTTTCTAGTTCGACAGTGCATCGAACCAACACACTCTAATGTGTAGGATTTTGTTACATAATCATGTCTGAATAACTGCATTTTTATTGGAGCAGTAAACTCAACGACCACCTGTTGGCCGTAAAAGAAGTCAAAGTCACACTTTATTTCTTTTATTTTGACCTCGTAAACGCGATGACAGCGCACTCTTTTCTTGACAAAATTACTTAGAAGGCTGTGAGCGGAGTGAACACTAGACATTACTACCTGAAAACCTGTTTATGAAATGTGGAGAAGTGAAAGAATAACTTTATAAATTCGACATTCAGACGACTGCCAAACAAGCTATGAATTGTAACTTTGCGAGATGAGCTAAGCAGGCTATCTTGAGTTCGAAGGAAGGGGTCATTTTATAGGACTGTAAGCAAAAGATCCAGGTGTATTAATACAAGTTTTCCAGACATTAGACGTCTGATATATGAGTAAATGATGCACCTTATCCTCAAGCTTGGATTGTATAAATTTAGTCAAACCCATGTTATGTTAAAACGCACTACAGCGGTAGGATATGATTACCCTTGGATGCTAGTACAAGTTTTGGTACTTTATGAGCTGATAACGCACACGACTTTTCTCTCGTTATTGCAGCAGATGATCAATGGATCAGTGGTATTGATCAGCACACAGAGGTGCTATTTGATGTTTTGGAATTGATTTTTCTTCCAATGAAGTGTTTATATTGGATGCTTGGGACACCAATTGTTTACACTTTACGAATTTAGCATGGTCATTAAAAATACAATGAAACTGATAGGACTGAACTAATCTGATAAATAAGAAGGTAATAATCAAATATCAGGATTTTCAACTTAAAACTGAATATAAACCAAGAGCTAGGAAGTCTAATAAAATGTAAATAAACCTATTAACTTAAATGAACCTTGATAACCATAACTTAGACTTGATTCTTCGTCACACTTAATTACAAATATAGCTTTCCCTATTGAGCGACGACAATCAGTTAGTTACGTGTTTAAACGCGGTAGCTAACCTGATAATGTGACGTTAGACATGTTTTACTCATGCAGTCGCCAACCTAATTTTTCTCTCCCTACACGAAACCTGACCCAAGTTCACAAACAGTGAATTTGCGATGTAGGAAGGTAGGAACAGTGGCGCCCATTGCGCAAGTAATTTAAGAGGGTTACATGTTACTCATTTCTGTTGAATTAGAATAGATTTTCATGCGTTCTGTTAGGTTCAGAATGTGCATAGCTTTAGCTTGGAAATAAATTTAGGATGAAACGCTTCTCGTTTACATCATTGTTATTATTAACGTACGATAGGTATTAGATTAAATGATCGTAACGTTAAATGTTGGAGATGACACCATCACAGCGTAGCTTTAAAATTATTATGCTGTAAATGTAACTGAAACCTTGCATTGTAAACAAGTAAATAACTTTCTTTGCTGTAGAGTCATGCTTGTATTGTTACTATTATTGAATCTCCGAAGTAATTGATTAGGGAAGATCTACGTGTCATTCTCTTAGATTGCATTCTTTGATTTTCCATTTTTGCGTAGGACTTCGAGAGGCTTAATTTATTAGGATTGTCGCACGGAGACGAATTACATTATTATCAACATTGTTTAGCACGGACTAGCCGTTTCCACCTCTCGGAAGTAGTTAGGGGTCTGCCACTTTTTTGAATCAACTGAGTGCGATTTAAATGTAAGCCTTGCCTCTTTATTGTATTTGCTGTGTTTGTATTCCTCTGGGCTGGTAGTTTCACCGCTTATAACACCCGACACCCCCGAGTACAGATTCTTAAGAGCTTTCCCAGTCGAAGAATGCATTCCTTCCCGTCCTATATGTCTTCCTGGGAGATGGGGGTTTCGGAAGGGTCATTTAAGGTCGATGGCTCCCCGAAATTCTCGTCAAACGGGCACAATATGTTCTCCAGACCTTCAGTTCCATGCTCCGAAGTTCAATGATGACTGTTATATTTCATTGAAAGTCTTGGAGATTGGGCTTATCGGTCTAAATAAAGTTAAACAAAATAACTGAGCGGCCAACATTTCACGAGTTCTGACATAATAATTTTGGAAACAAAAAATAGGTTTCACTGGAGTTATCGTATGTTTAACTCTAATACATTTAAGGTAACCTTGTAGTGTAGATCAACCAACAATGCAACTGATAAATTAAAGCTTCATTCTTAGCTAACAATGGCACCTAGAAATTACACAGTTTACCAATAACTGTCAAAGCTGCATGTTACAAAAGTATCGTATACACAAGAACCTCGTTTATCCGGGACTCAATTCGGATCTCCGGTTTATCCAGATCGAAATTAATAAAAAAAACATCTTTAGATGACACTCAAACTTATATTAGCCGATGACGCGGTGACTGCTGATCGCGTTATCCGCTTTATAAGTGAGAGTGGGTTAGGGCCAGCAATCTAAATTTTCCAGTATAAATAGACTCAACGACTTGATCGTTTTTGAATGATAATGTTTTGTATTTCTGTAATTTTTGTTTATTTTTATAATTTTTATTTTTATTTAATTTTTTGATTTTGTTTTTTAATTTAGGTCTTTTTAAATTTAGATATCCACCTCAAAATTTTAATTTCAATTCCAAATTTGTATTCTTTAATCTGTGTTAATAGGGGCAGATGACCTCGTAGTTCCGCCCCTTAAAACAACAATAACTAACTAACAGTATTTCTTTTACGGGGTCGACTCTTCTTGAATGTCTTTTCCGCCAAGGATAGTTAAGGACAGGAATTGGAGGTAATTCGGCCATGGTCTATCAAAGGTACCGTCCTGGCATTCACCTGGAAGTGAGAAGTGATGTTAGTAAAACGTCTTCGCGATCCTGCTGCGCGAAACTCCATATAAATGTTAAACAGAAAAGACTCAAACATTAATTTAGTGCATAAAACAGAGTGGTAAATATAAGAAAAGTGTTCTTATATTTTTTGTACAGTTAAAAAAAGTTAGTACAACTTATGTTAATAGATTAAATAACATGTATTTGTTTTTAGTTCTTTCCGTATTATCCGGATTTTCGATAATCCTGATCGGTTCCGGTCCCACTTAATTGGATAAACGAGGTTCTTGCGTACATTTGTATTAGTATATATTTCAATAATTATGGTAATTTTTGAACAAACTAAAATTGAACATTTTGAAATCTTTTCCTAGTTCGGTAACTATTCCTCTGATGTTTCTGTAGATAATCGGATAATAATAATAATATCGTATGGACTCGGGTGCCGGGTGCAAGCTTTGTTATTTGACACCCAGAGGGTAGCTTGCATGTCGAATTTCGTTTTTCCTTGAAGCAGTATGAAAGTCAAGGGGGTTAGATATCAAAGCTCCTTGAACACTATAGCGCTTTCTAGTCGAGAAATGAGAAACTTTGTGTTGGCGGAAACTCCCGAGATTAATTTTGCCAAGGCCTACTGAATTCAAATGGGTTATTTGACATACCAACATCGAATGACATGCGTATCGTATTCTTGCCGCCTTTCGAAAATCGCTTACCACGGCCAGGAGCGAACCTGCAAGCTTGGGGGGGTTAGTAATCCGACACGTTAACCACTCACCCCCCGTGGCAAGCTAGATAATCGGATGACAGCTGTAATTTGTAATCTACTGATAATGTTAAAGATCTTAAAGTAAATTTAATGTTGATACATATTTGATTTAGATTTTATGAACATTTGAATTCGTCAACTTCTTGAGCCATTATTTCAGATAATTTTCTTATTTTTACTCTGATTACATTCATTTCTCTTCACAGTTTCTAACTTATAAGCACCTGTATGTGTGAAAAATATCAACTTGATCGAGCCCACAGTTCCTGAGAGAAATTTAGAAATTTAAAGTTTGGAGATTGTTTTCTTCAAATGTCAATAATTATAAAAAAAATGTGCCAAACATTTTTAGCCTACTTTCGATTTTTGCAAAAAATGAAAGTAGACTTATGAGATCACTACAGGGCGAAAAAAAGTGTGTCTGTCTGTGTGTGTGTGTGTGTGTGTATGTGTGTGTGTGTGTGTGTGTGAGTGTGTGAACTCTGAATGTCTGTCCCCCCCTATCAATTCGAACACGGTGAGCGCAAATTGAACGAAATTTGGTACAAAGGTAGCACGAGCAAAGGACACCTCAGTGTCATGTTTTATATCGCCGCCATCTTGACGGAAACGTAATGGCGGCCACACAAATGTTCAAAGCTTAAATCAAATTACGACTAACCTAATCATCCGATCTCTACCAAATTTTGCAACAACATACTGTGCCCTTTCAACAAGAAATATGCAAATCACAGTATGCCAGCATTGCTCAATTCGGGATTTTCGGGGTTGTAGTATGTTCTCCCACTCTGTGACTTACACATTTTGGATTAAATAGAGGATACACTTGCAAAAATAACAACAAAATCAACTCCTATTTCAAACATTTAATTAACCAAAATTATGGCGCTACAAATAATAAAACAAATAAACTACTGACCAAAATCTTCTACTTGTTCCAAGTGAACAAGGAATAATATAAGAATTAAACAAATATTATATTAAAACACATGGTTTCCTTTAAAACCAACAATTCATAATTATTTTTACTTCCATAAAGTATCTATCTTAAAGTTCCATATAACTACGAGCTCCTTTGGCTCGATACTTTCTATAATAACGGTGTCATTCTTTTTTGTACACCTCAAAAACTATTTTTATATTTTCTTATCATCAAAACAAATATATAATTACATTTAAAGTACATGTTAATTCTTTACTTAAATATTTGGGCACTTCACATGTTCTCAGCATTTATCATCTCTCTCAAGTTTTACAAATTCACCATAGTGATCGGGAAAATACTTGTGTACTCCAGAATTATAAAGATTACTTGACAAAGTCAAAAACTATTAAAACTCCCGGAACCTAGTTATCTTCATTTAACTCGTGGAATCCTACTTCCATACAACATTACAATAGGGATTGTTATTTATTTTATTTGTCTCATAAGACCATTATCACATAATAAAACTACGATCTGACCTGGCAAGCGATAATTTCATCTACAAGGGCCTCGGTTCAACGCCCGGGTCATTAACAACTTTTAAACACTCACGGTGTATTATTTACTTCTCACAGACGGCCTTCACCGACCCTCCTGCTATTAGGGTCAGACCGTATACTTGAATGAGATTTATGACTGTTAGGGTGACTTCCCGTCTAGTCTGCGGTTGGAGCTCTTTTCAATGCTTTTAAAACAAATCTTCCTTTCTTTTCAGTTCTATGCAGAGACCTGGCATTTTACTTCTCCTTTTACTTTCAACAATATTATTGGGCTCATAAACCACTTTCGTAACCTTGGCATTTATTAATTATAAGGGGTCCTCATTGATTGGGAAGAGTAATACACATTCTACGACGAATAATTAGGGGCTTCAACAACAAGAGGATTCTAGGTTCGAATCTCTTAACATGCCTCGGGAACCATTCCCACATTGGAGGACTTATACAAAATGCGATTTAGGGTCAGCCGTGGCCTACATGACCTACGCTCAATAATACCATACATTTGCTCCCTTTTACAACATAAATAACACACACATGGCCTCGTGATCTCTGTCACTATTGGAGGACTTACAACATATCTCAATTTACCGCAATCAACTACCCCTCATAAGTAATTTACCAAGTACATTTAACTTCTACGCATTCCTAGCGTGACATTTTATTTTAATTGCGCTCCATCGCGCTATACATTATTTACGGCCTAGGGTCTTCCAAAGAACTGATAAATTCCATATTAACAATTGATACATATCTCAATTTTAATCTTTTTCTTTTGACAATAATTGCTCGATTTTTTAAGAACATGCATTAACATCATGTCTTACACTTTTATTAAGGCTCCAACGCTCTTATTTTCATATCATTCAATTTAATCTTTATTTATATTTCCTTTATATTATTATTATTATTAATACGCTTGCTTTTATAACATTCGTCAAATACACTGACATTTTATTCATACATTTCCTCTACAGGATTTATTCTTCCACATAATTATTTGTAATTTCTCAAATTCTATTTTTTTTCAGACCGCGTTCTTATCCTGTAATTAGTTATTTAGAAACATCCCTTTTACTCAAAAACTCCGGTGGATTTGTACACAATCATTTCCCCGACACCAAAACATAATGAAAATCTTTACTCACATGTTTAAGGTCGTTTCTTGACCTTTCTCCTCGAGCGATGCGTCATTTTAGCCCACTTTTTTTTCAATTACTCCATCTTGTACAAATTCATTGCATGTACACACATATCTTGACACATATTTAACACGTATACATTTAACACTAATAACATTTTAAATACACTGGTGTATCCGTTTAGAACACACAATAAAAACACTGAAAATATATTAATTTTAACACAAAATCTTGATATATTTACACTTCACGAATTTTGATCACTAGGCCGCTATTTAAGCCTATCACACGTGACCTCTTGATCTCCCGTCTCCAAGGGTGAAATTTAGTAATGTCGGCTTACTATCCTCTTTGAATATGAAAGTCTCGAATCATCTACTTCCTCCCTGCAATAGCACTTCTTCGAATCCCGTTCTTGACGATCTGCTATTTCTCTGACACGAACGGCTCCCCTTTTAGATCCTATTTATTGATCTTAGCGAAAGTCTGTTCTGTTCACGGTCCCCTTGATAATCTATCGGTGACCTATGGATTTTTATAGCAACTAATACTTCTCGAGTCTTAGTGCTTTTGAAATAGTTCATCTGCTTTCTTGAAACAATGTCTATCGTTTCCTTCTCTCCTTCGCTTATTCGGTTCTCGCACTTCTAATCTTCTAGAATACTTCGCGAACCTTATTCTGTCTTTCCCTGCTCGGGTTCTTTAAATTTGAAAAAAAAATTATCTCATTGTTCCGGTACTTCCGTACGTTATGATACTTTTGGTCGTTTACTTAAAGACCTATCGCCCTGAGTCCTAAGTTCGCAGCCTGCTCTGACTGTATTTTATGAAATTTTCACTGTAAATTTTATACTGTCGGACCTAAATCCTGTAACTAGGATTTTCCTAATTTTTCAACACGACGATACTGTAATTTTACTTCTTTACAACTCCTTACGGAGGCACGCAAGTTATTGACACCGCGACGCCCGTGGCTGTCGGATATTGTCTATGCGATGTGATGCAGCGTTTTCCCCTCAAGGAGTACTGGAAAACTGCCTTCGATGTGTTTCAGCGTGACGCCCCCTCACGGACTGTCGGAATTCGGTGTCTGATGTAGCACAGTGACGCGCCCTCAGGCCGTTTGATAACTGCATGTACTGATACAGCGTGACGCCCCCCTGGGCTATCGGAAACTGCATGATTGGCTTGGTGAGGCCAGGAGTTTTATACTCTTTAGTCACAAAAAGATAAAATCCTAGTCCTTTTCGTGACCAACTTTTGAACTAATTGTCGTACAATTATAAAAATTATATCTCCAGAAAGCTCGTCTTCCAAACGTCAATGATCTCACTGTGCATAAGAATCGATCGTGCATTTCTGAGATATTAATTAATTTTTAGTCTTCAGCTGCGTGGGTAGTGCTGTTGATTTTTAAATTCTCCCCTCCTCGGGTCTCAGTAATTCCCCGATGACGTATGCTGCATTTGCACTTTTCTCCTGTGCAAATATTAAAAGCTTTTTCTCTACACAAAAATCTCTAATCCGAAATGATTCACAGTACGGTATTTATTTACTTACTTTTATTCCTGCAAAGGGGTTAAATTTAATTATTCTTCTTCTGGCACATCGGCGCTGTTGCCGTTTTAATGCAAGCTAAGCTTAATTTCCGAGTCACGCTTCTCAGTCTTACAGTGAAAACTTTCCACTCGTTCTATTAATATCCATGACCAGCTCCCACTCAATGAGTCAAGAGGCATGATATCATCTTCTGAACACCTGGTCCCAGCTGCTTGCACAACGTTAGGCTAGAACTCTTGCTTGAAATCTCTCTCCGTTCCCTTAGAGACTGTATGTTTCTTTCATTCCTTTCACAAATACATGGATTCGACCCCTTTTGAGCCAATGGTACATGGGTTCAATACCTATATGTGGGCAGCATCCTTTGACCAAACTAATAGGTCATCAGCCTAATAGTTTGCGGATGGCGGCCATCTATGTGTGAAAATCGATTGCCCCTATTAATTCGAACACGGTGAAACCGAAAGGAACGAAATTTGGTACAGAGGTAGTACTAGCAAAGGGCACCCCAGTGTCATGTTTTATATCGCCGCCATCTTGACGAAAACGTAATGGCGGCCACACAAATGTTCAAAGCTTAAATCAAATTACGACTAACCTAATCATCCGATCTCTACTAAATTTAGCAACAACATACCTTTATAGAGGGAGCATCCTTTGACAAATCTAATAGGTCATTAGCCTAATAGTTTGCAGATGGCGGCCATCTTTGTGTCAAAATCGATTATCACTATTAATTCGAACACGGTGAAACCGAATGGAATGAAATTTGGTACAGAGGTAGCACTAGCAAAGGGCACCTCAGCGTCATGTTTTATATCACCGCCATCTTGACCGAAACATAATGACGGCCACACAAATGTTCAAAGCTTAAATCAAATTACGACTAACCTAATCATCCGATCTCTACCAAATTTTGCTACAAAATACCTTTATGGCGGAAGCATCCTATGACAAATCTAATAGGTCATTAGCCTAATAGTTTGCGGATGGCGGCCATCTTTGTGTCAAAATCGATTACCCCTATTAATTCGAACACGGTGAAACCGAATGGAATGAAATTTGGTACAGAGGTAGCACTAGCAAAGGGCACCTCAGTGTCATGTTTTATATCGCCGCCATCTTGACGGAAACGTAATGGCGGCCACACAAATATTCAAAGCTTAAATCAAATTACGATTAACCTAATCATCCGATCTCTACCAAATTTTGCATCAACATACCATTATGGAGGGAGCATCCTTTGACCAAACTAATAGGTCATTAGCCTAATAGTTTGCGGATGGCGGCCATCTTTGTGTCAAAATCGATTACCCCTATTAATTCGAACACGGTGAAACCGAATGGAATGAAATTTGGTACAGAGGTAGCACTAGTAAAGGCCACCTCAGTGTCATGTTTTATATCACCGCCATCTTGACGGAAACGTAATCGCGGCCACCCAAATGTTAAAGGCTAAAATGTAATTACGACCAACCTAATAATCTAGTCTCGACCAAATTTTGCAACAACAAATATTTATGTGGGAAGCATATTCTGACCAAACTGCTAGATCATCAGCCCAATAGTTTGCAGATGGTGGCCAAGTATGTGTGCAAATCGATTCCCCCTATCAATTCAAACACGGTGAAACCGAATTGAACGAAATTTGGTACAGAGGTAGCACTAGCAAAAGGCACCTCAGTGTCATGTTTTATATCGCCGCCATCTTGACGGAAACGGAATGACGGCCACCCAAATGTTAAAAGCTTAAATCAAATTTTGACCATCCTAATAATTTGATCTCTACCGGATTTTGCAACAACATGCCTTTTTGTGGAAAGCATCTTATGACTGACTACAAGGTCATCAGCCCAATAGTTTGCAAATAGCGGCCATGTATGTGTGCAAATCCATTCCCCAGATCAATTCAAACACGGTGAAACCGAATTGAATGATTTTTTTTACAGAGGTAGCACTAGCAAAGGGCACCTCATATTCATGTTTAATATCCCTATAGCACGTTGTATTTCAACAAGCTACTACAACCAACATTCAATTATACTCCTTGAAAAGGAGAAAGAGTTATAACAATACCCATGCATTTAGGAGAAAGTAGGCTATATGTTCTTTACTGAACATCTTGTTATAATACTTATTAGGTAAGTTACACGCAGCCGTGAATATTTTTGATAAGCTGAGAAACTTTCAAGTTTCTATGTGATATTGTTACCTAAGAATGGAACTTATATTAAGTAGTTACATTGTTGGCTACACTACCAGGTTCGCGTAACCCTGCGTTAGTCGCGCCTTTGAAGACACACCGATGGTCGCGAGGGGTAGAAATCCACACCAAAATATTTTCCTTCTAAAAATTACTAAATTTAGTTTCTTTCTTTTAATAATATTTATTTCAGATATACCACGAGCCATGTAGAACAAATATTATAATCGTAGAAAACATAAGCTTGTTTTGTTCACTTAAATGTTTTATAACAGGCCTAATCTTATCATTGAAGAAATATCGTTAAACAATTGAAATATATGTTTGTTTCCCAGAAATTGACAGAAAAGCATAGCCTATGTTATCACAAACACAATAAGTCACTGTAGGGATAAGACCATTGTTCATGGAAAGCTTTTCAATCAACTGTCCACACGATTGGTCGCGCGGGGTTTATAGGTGTATTCACCCCCAACCACTTTTAACGCAATCTGTGTGACAAACCACTTCCTCACAACTAGTTCTGTTTGAAACTAGTGATGCAATGCAATGTCGGTGGAAGTTATACGGAGCGTGAATCCAGTTGTACTAACCTCGTCAGAATACAACATTAAAATATACTTGTAGGGCAGAAATTTACCCGCGACTAAAACCGGGGTAGGGAAGATTACGTCTCTTGGGGTGGTATGCATTCTTATCCCTTCTTACCACGAATTCAACGTGGTCGAGATGCGTTTCTACAGTATGCAGTGCATTATATCTTACCTAATTTCTTTATGTCGTATGTTTTTATTATAAGCAATTTACCAATCTTAGTCTTAATTACAAACACACATACTAGCACAGTAATCAAAATGACACAGGTTGAAAGGCAGATTACATACACACCCAATAACACGGGACTATATGACTATGATGTCAGAAATGCCCTAAATGAATGAAGAATATCAGTCCCCAGCGTAGCCATGCTCGTAAAATCAAGCACCACGGCCGTGAAGGCAGTTACAGTAAGTCCAAAGATCGAAGGCACAAAACCCGATGTGATAGAGAAATCATCGCAAGTGGCACAGGCAATGCATGAAATTAGATACTAGAGAACCCTCAGCTTAGAGACGGCTTAGAGAAATAAAATCATGCCTATCCTAATATAATGGCATTGAAGTCATTTGGAAACACTTAACAGAAAATAATCTTTCCTCACTAGAAAGAGTGAAGGCATTATTCATAAAGAAAGCAATCGGAGTGTCTACCTCCTGGCACGAGAATCATTTCTTATAGAACACCTTAGAAACTATGTACCTCTACCAAACACCAGAACCTCGGAAAAACTAACATCATTGAAGAAAAAAACAGAAGACATACCTCAAGAATTTGATGGGATCGGAGCCATGATCGACCGGACGTGGACACCAGCCAACTTTGAGTTGAGGCATGTGTTTACACGTCTGGTGGTCCGTGGTTTTCACCACCTTATTTGCATTAGCAGATATTTCCATGAACCTACAGTGACGTGTGTATGCCAACTATGTGGAGAAGCATGTGATCGCTACCACCTAGAGCTCAGTAGGAAAAGGGAAAAAAATAAATCAATGACTATGCATCTCAAAGTGCCAGGGTGAAATTTAATGTACGTGTTTATACATTATTTTCGATGGCTATTTGGCTGCAATAATAGTATTATATTAAAACCCGATGCAGACAGCGGCTATTCTGAATGTGATTTTCTCAGGATTTTCCACACTCCCTCCAGGCGAATGCCGGAATAGTACCTTACTTCAAGTCCCGGGAAGTCCACCTCATCCCTGTCTCTAATACAGTTACACACTCTACTACAGTCAACTACAAGTTACCAGACAGGTTCAACATATAGTCTACTTTACGGGGCTGGTGACCAAGATATCCCAATTTCATCACTCAAGAACTCACCTGAGGTGGGCTTCAGGAACGTTGTTGCAGTTGTTGATCCATTTAAGAGATGCTTGAGGTAGGAATCGAACCCACCACTTCTCAGTTCTGCCTCACGAGGCTGAGTAAAATCCCGTTCTTACCCTCAAGCCAAAATTAAATTATTTGGCAGAACTGGGAATCGAAACCGGACCTACTCAGTGACAACCGCTTCGGGAAGTGCATCCAGCTGTAAAACGAATCCATCTCATAGAAGTCCATTTCACATCATTCCGGATCTGTTAGGAACAGGATTAATATGAGGTATAAGTAGAATGTGAAATGGAAGTTGAACGTCCTGAAGTGTTGCCCAGGTGCAGGCCTTCTGGCGGGTCTTTGTTGTGTCTGTCAGAGATGACTTTATCTGAGAGCTCTTAGCTATTGGTCATGCTGTCTCACACAATGCCTCTATTAAAGTACGCCTTTACTGGTTTTCACTAGTAATATTACTAACATGTATGACGGTTAACACGTCAGGAGTGGCTACAGATGCAGGAGCAGGTATTGGTCATTGCAATGAAACAGTATTACTTACTTGATAACTTCATTGTCCTCTTCGTTAATTTTGTTCATCCACCTCCTGGTATAGAGGTCAACATTCTAGGCTGTCGCTCCATAAGTCCGGGTTCGATTCCTGACTCTGCCAAGAAACTTAATTCCGTTCTGAGGGCTGGAACGGGATACACTCAGCCTTATGAGGAAAAACTGAGCAGAGGAGGTAGGTTTTATTTTATTGTAACCCAGCCATCCTATAAATGGTCTTCCGAGGTTTCCCCACTTTTACGCCAGATGAATGCCGGGATGATTCCTAACTTAAGGCCACGGCTGCCTCTTTCCCAATCCTTACCTGTATTACAAATACACACACTACAACAGATACCACAATGACACAAGTGTGTGTGAGCAATCTGCTTGATAACCTAAGTACACGGGCCCCAACCCCCCCTCGTTCACTGCCCATTCTTTGAATATGTCCATGAACTTTCGATCGTCCTTTGCTAATATTGTCTGACATTTTCTCGTGACACTTCCATTTCGTCCACACTCCCTCTATTCACACTCGGCCGACAATTTACCTAAAGATTTTCCTTTTTTGTTTTCTTGAATTTTTAGTTAGTTTTCTGCATTATAATAATAATAATAATAATAATAATAATTATTATTATTATTATTATTATTATTATTATTATTATCGACGGCTAGTAGACAGTCACCAACGAGACTAGCTCTTCTCTCTAAAATAAAGTAGAATACAATAGAATAAACTAAAATATTTCAAAATTAAATGCATTACTATGGAATAAGGTATTTAATATTCATCAAGTTTTATTAAATTTACTTTAAACTGAATATGTTTAAAAAAATATATATTGACCTAAATAATTCTATTTTTTATAATTTAATTTGATTCTTAATTTTAATTATTGTTTTATATCAAAAATATCTATTTTGATCATGTATATTTACATATATATTTATTTTTAGTCTTATTATAAGTTTTATTTTTAATTTTAATTTTTATTTTTTAATGTTTCTTTTTTAATTTTTAAACTTTTGAGAATGTCTACATAGCACGTTGTAAATAAAACACAACCATTGCAACGTCAAGGTATAGCTGTCGTACTGTAACTATTCAATATTAGGGTGCTGTAAGAACTGGTAATAGGCCTAATGTATGCCAGTGACGATATTGTGGTATTCTGTGGAAATTCTAATATCCACCCTCAGACTGTCACTCAGCACTACAGACAGTCTAAAAGCACCCCACTCCACACCTCCCCTCTCTCCCTGTGTAATTTACCTTAGATTGCATTTAGCGTAGTAATTGCCTTCCGTCCTGTTTCACGGCAATTTCCATCTTTAAGTAAAGAAACAACTTGTATTGTGTAATGGAGCATTGATACGAACACTGTTCGCAGGAAAACACATTAATGCTTAATTATTATAACATTCATTTGAAGCAATCAAGTTAAAAACGACATCTGTCGGGACTCAAACCCGAACCCTCTTTAATACCGGTAGGTGTGCAAAACTATTACAGTACGAATGGTACACACCCGAAGGTATTTTGTTTGCATATTCTGATGTGTTGTAATAGCTACACTGCGGTTAGCGGGATCCGAGCTCTGTGAAGTTATTCACAGGAGCCGTAACGTATTGCTCTGTTCTGCGTGGCTGAGCTTGAGCTCTGGCTTAACGGGAATGCATATCTACAGGGGAGCCTGTTCTCCATAGGGCTACTGTGAAATTTTACTTTTGGCTAACTATTTCCATAATAATAATAGTTTAATGCTGCCAATGGCCATAAAATACAACTTAATTTCTATAGATAACAATCGCACGATTACTATTAAAACAGTATTGATATCTGCTGTAGGGAAAAGTTAAGTAACTCCGTGATACTAAGTATGTTTTGTTAATATTTCTGAAATTTTAGATTTCAGTTATTTTTATTGATTTCATGTTAAAGAGGAATAACCTACGGAACAATTCGGGCACATATCTTGCATATCTTGCAAAGTTATTTCAAGGTATTGACTAACAAAATCCGGTAGTAGAAGTAGGTAATGCCGTGATATTCAAGTTACTCCGTGATAGCATAGTGTTCACCATTCAGTGTACTTTTTAATCGTTAAAACTAATGTTTAATGCAATAAAAGTGGTCAAATCGTATGTAGACTATAAGTTTCTATTACCCCATATTGCCCATATTGAAACATTTCACTACACAGTTTCTTTTAATAGAAAAAAAAACTTTCTATTAAAAATATTCCATTAAACATATTTTAAGTCTTCTTAGTCACTATTCACATAAAATAGACATTATAGGTACCAGACATTACAAAACTGATCATCAATCCATTCGGCTCTATTCTTCCTCTTGGTGTCATCAGCCAGGGGAGCCACCTCACGCACCACAACCATCATCGTCATTGTTCTGGGGTCTAGACATACTATCTTCACTTCAAATTCAGGTGACACAACGAAGGCTTTCCAATTTTTGCAAGGGTTGCACTTCCTGGATAGGCTGAATATTTTGTGCAATAACCCTTTAGTGTACTCCACGGGTTATTAAAACGTCTATTGGCCTTGTATACTGACCATCCTTCTTCCTTCTTCGACCATACTGCTTCTTTAAGTGTTTCAGCTGTGTAGGAGCGAGCCTCTTTATTCCGTTTTGGCGCATTTCAGCGACCAACCTAAGAAAAACGTACTTATTGCTAAGCTCGCACACCGTGCGTGCGTAACACTACATGCAAGTAAGTTTTTTATGTGAATGGTCTGCATCTTACCTCTGACTAGTGTTAAAATGAAACTTATACGATGACACAGCTGTTTATAAGAAATGAAAATCTTCACCACAGATTTCACTGGATGTGGATCACTTGTTGAAATGTCAACTCTCTGTTAATATATTTTTTAAACATCATCGAGTAGGTCAAAGAAAGAACGCAAGGGTTTCCTGGATTCTGGTTTCTACTGCCATATGTTGGTGAAAACTTAGAAATTTCGGAATTGAACCTACGCAGTGATAGAGGAAATACGCTTTATCACGGTGTTACTTGATATCACGAAATAACTTGACTCTACCCTACTCCAACAGTGATTTCGTTCATGTGGAACATTCACCAAAATGGTATCGTGCGCACGATTTGTTACACCATTTGCTAACGCATTCTGGTAAAGGGTCGTGAAAGTCTGTTCTGTTGCGAAGTTTATGATGATATCCATGTATCGCCAGTCTCGTCACTGCGCTGCGTATTGTGACGTTTGATCCAGTCCAATTCCGTTTGAGCATCGCGTCAGTTGTGTAAAATTCTGTCGGTATTGAACCCGCTGAGCTATGGTTCATGTGATATTTTTTATAACAGAACATTTATGATGGGATGTTGTACCTTTGAACACACCCAGGAAGCCACGTGGAGCTGAGAGATCACGATATACTCTTTGAAGTAGCGGTGAATCGCACTTTTTACTTTGGTGAAATATGCTCATTATTTATCTGAGGTCTTATTAATTAATTTTATCTTTCCACGAGACTCAGAATATTCCATTTCGTCATGCTGCATTATTAAAACATTTTGGAGAATGTTATTTTCTCTTAAGGTAAGGTAATATCCTTGCAGATAAGCAAACAGGAACGTAAGTAGTCGCTCAACGACTTCGTTTTGACGACCTACTTTCTAGAGACACTCAGTGCCTTGCACTACGTCTGGAGAATCCGCCCTGTGTAGGCGTGAAACTGTATTTGTCCTACAAGACGTAGAGAATATCCGCTGTTGAGCGTTGAAAGTGATTATCAGGTGCCATCGAGCACGCGAATACTACTATTCACTGTTATCCAAGCACAGTGAGCCAAAGAAGAATTTTGGGAAATAATAATTGGCAAGTATAGTGAATTGCATAACATTGCCGTAACACCACATTTTGTACCCACGTGCATGTAGAGGGGCAAATGCCTAGTGGAAAATATACAGGTAATAGTGTTACATCTATCTTGAATAAGTGTGATTATGATTATATAACATATTTAAATTGCCAAAGTGAAAATTTCATTTCAAAAACGACGTATAATTCACGGATGCTACGTGATATAAAAGTAGCGTCACTAGCACGTGAAGAATCATAAAACAGTGTTAGCTCACATGTTAATTCACATCGACGAAATAAAGGCCGTGTCATATACTACAATTGAAGCCTATAACATTTACGACGACCATTATATTTTTGAAAGTGAAAGAATGAATTACTACGCAACTTATTTCACTATCCACGTGATTGGACTATTCTTCACCATGTTTGAAACAGTCATCATGGGCTAATACCATCCCGGTATGAGGGTGATGGTTCTACGGGAACCAGCATGATGGTGGAACTTCCAGGACAGCGAACGAGAAGGAAGGAACCCAGGATGCCATTTCCAGGCATATACAGCATATCCACGAAGTTGTCGACAGGGACAGATCGAACCCTGGTCTTTGGAGGAGTCCAGATGGGAATCCTGATGAGGATGATACCGTTCCAGAGAGCCAGAGATGATTTTGTACAACCCTTGTTGTTGAATAGAGGGCTGAGTGAGAGCTTCTCCATTTCGTGAGTTTTTGGATACCCCTTTCTTGTTCTAGTTTCTGGTGGTATAGTAGATTAAATGTAGTTTGTGAACCAACCGAACTTAGTGTCAGCCATTTTTCTAGGTAGGGAATGTAACTAGTTTAATTAGATGTCATTTATTTCAGTTAGAGTGAGACACCCTTGGGTCAGACATTTTGGTCAGCCCTGGTGCAGCCTGATGAACGTCGTAGAACGTCAATGCCTATCTTTTGCTGAACGTGACCGTAGTCATTTGAGGCTACTTTGTTCAACCCTATTTGGGGTGATTTTTCAAGTCTTTGCTGACTTTAGTTATGGCAATCAGATGCCATGGTTATTAGTTAACTGCATTCTTTGCAGCCATTCTTTGTTACACCCCTGACTGTCGTTAGAACAGTCGTATCAGTTAGGTAGTCAACTGTAATTACCAGTTTTGTAACTGCATTATATTTCATTTTGAATAAGCTCAGAAGCTATTCTTGGTCAAGTGTGGACCTTATAATTTGAAGGAATGTTTCGTTGTCAAGCATCGAACCCAGTTCCCAACGTATCATTAAGCAGATCCAGAGTGTGAAATCTGCGTCACAATTATTATTTTGTTAGTGTCATGTGAAGACACACATTCATTTGATGTTGTACAAGCAACTGCTGAATTATATTTGAGAGCAAAGAGCTCCAGTAATAGTAACATTACTATCATTTAGACGTCTTTGGTTTGGAAGGCGGAATTGTATTATTGTATTCAGATTTATAGCGTGTTTTAATACACGTATTCTTCGAGGTTTTTAACCCATGGTAAAGTTTTTTATGAAGAGGCCAGATGTATAGTTTTATTTGTTTAAATCGCCGGCCTTGGAGAGTCAATGTGTTGTGTCAGTCGAGCGCAGGAATGTTGAAACCTGCTAGCGACACATAAACTGGTTTGAGACCCAGTGCCCTTGAAAGCACGCCTGCTTTATTGTGAGACGGAACTACTTTGACAAAAGACAGAATACTGTTTGTATTCGCATTTCCTTTCATTGCAACTTAGCTTATGGAACTCAGTGTCCATTCCTGTATCTGATCACATGTTTTATAGACTGTTTTTTGTTAGTTAAACGCACTGCTGCGTGTACCGTCGTTGACGTGTACAGTTATGTCAGGTTTTCTATAGTAAGTTGAAGGCTACCCTGTTATAGCAGGAAGGTATTTTTTGTATGCCTTGTCCGGGATTGTTCCCGTTGACTAGATGTTATTGGAGGGTAACTGTAGTGTGCAGGCCCGTCCCAGAGTTATTGAACGCGAGCTTTGCGCCGCTGGTAACTTGTGTTATTGTGTGTCCCGAGTTGTTATTGCTCGTTGATTATATTCCGACTGTTGAGTCGAGGCTTTTTGGTGGAGAATGATCGCAGTGGAGACACTCCGTGGCCAGGCTATTGTCAATATTATTCGCCATAAACCAACGATAAACCTAAACCGACATCCTAATAATAAAACGCATCATTTTGGTAAAACAAAAGCTAACTAACGAATTCTTTCTATCTAACTTTGTTCTTTTGCATTTGGAACTGTTGACATAGCCGTGCAGATGAAGGTAATTTCCTTTTGTGGAAATGACTATGACAGCTGACACTATTGAAGCGACCTGAAGCATGCACGAACCTTGAGTTCGTAGCTTGTGGAGCGCAGGCCATGCGATGTTCGACGTAGTCTTAACAACGCAGTCGTCACCGTAACCACACACATATTAGATGACTATGGCTTACAAAGAGTAAACCAAGGTGCAGGCAGCCATTTTAATAAAACTACTGTGTCTATTTCATTACTTATTTATGATGTACAAGTGTATAAATCCTACATGTTACCTTATTGTGTGCTGTTAGCACATAGTTATTAAGCATATTTAAATGTAATTTTTTTCATGGCTGTACACTTAGCTTTTGAATGTAATTGTTTTCTATTACGGACGTCATCGCCGTAAATTTTGTTAATTGATAGGACTTAGCTAGATGAATTAACGTTAAATGTAAATGTTGAAATGGTATCATCCTAACTTAGATTTGTTTTGCTACCCTGTTAAATGTAAATTCAGATATTAGCTTGATCTTGTAACTTGAACTAGGGACTTGCGACGTACCATTTTCCTAGTGTTGCTGTTGTTGCTTTATTATTGTGAGTTAGATATTTCGCGAGGGTTTTCCGTAACTTCTCAGGTAGGGACCTGCTCTTTATTTTTGTTTGTTTATTAGCTTGCGGACTAGCCGATTGTAACCCTCCGAACTAGGCTAGGGGCTTGTGAATTTTATCAATAAATTTTCACGGTGTTTTACATAAGTCTGGAAGTTTATTTTCTCAGTCTAGTTTTTAAGGTGAACCTTTCCTTAGGCAGTCTATGACCATCGTCACCATGTACCACGATCCCTGTGGACTACGGACTCTCGTGCCGCTTTAGCCTATTTGGAAGTTCACCTGATCCTCACGGCAATTAAATTATGTGCTCAACGGGTGAGATGTTATTGAAGTCATTGCGGTTGTTGGCTATCCTGACAACTCCAACCTTGACGGTCTCAGTATATCATTCTTCTTCTGTCTGTTATCTAATTTGCTTTACTTGTGATTCTTGTCGGATAGCTGGATTCTGATTTTTAGCCTACTTTTCACATTTTGCAAAAATGAGCAAAAAGTAGACTTATGAGATCGATCCGGGAAAATGTGTGTCTGTCTGTCTGTCTGTCTGGCTGTGTGTGTGTCCCTCCCCCCCCCCCTATCAACTCCTAAACGGCTGCAGCAATCAAAACCAAATTTAGTATGAGTAAAGATGTGCACCGGAATAGCTCACGTCCATATTTGAAAATGATGTCAGTGCTACCAACTGCTGAAAAAACGCACTAGAAATTTGAGCTCCATGTTGGATATCTTGCAAGGTATGCATGGGAGCTATTCCAAAATTGGCACACATGTAGATAAGACTATTTTAGTTGAATTTCCAGGAGGCCAAAAAATTTTTAAGCCTTCTGATAGGCCCAATGTTTAAATGCATATAACTTCTACACTATCAATTGGATTTCAACCAAATTTTGTATGTAATATCTGTACATAAACAGATATGACTGAGCGTATTCTTAAGAGCCACCAGGGCTGCCAACTGTTAATAATTGCTCTCTCTATTTTTAATCCAAATACCAATATATCAGAAAGTATGCAAGCCAACAGCTTTAAACTATGCACACGTATATTCTGACATTTTGGATTAATTTGGAGTAACTTATATATGTCAGTTCTACCAACATGATTATAAGCCTGCTGATAGTACCAATTTTTAAATACATGTAACTTCTATACTATCAGTTGGATTTCAACCAAATTTCGTATGTGCTATGTGTACCATAACAGATATGACTATATGTATTGTTAAGAGCAATCAGGGCTGCCAACTGTTAATAAATGCTGTCTAATTTTTTTTACCCTAATATCAATATATCAGAAAGTAACTTATGCAAGCCAACAGCTCTATACTTTGCACACGTATAGCACCTGACATTCCAGATTAATTTGTAGTAATTAATACAAGGCAGTGCTGCCAACATGATTCTCTGCCTGCTGATATGTCCAATTTTAAAATACATGTAACTTCTATACTAACAAATGGATTTCATCCAAAATTGGCACAACAAGATATCATAACATGACATTGTTGCCAACATGCTTTTACGCGTGTTGATAGATCCAGTGTCTAACTGCATGTAACGTCCATTGGACTTCAACCAAATTTTGTATTCTGTACCTTAAGTGATGGAACTAAGAATATATTCAGTCACCAGGGCTGCCAACTGTAGTGCTCTGTTAGGCTACATTATACCAGTTATATTTTGAACTAATTAGATATTTCGACATTACCAACTTAATTTCGTCATTATTCTAGATAGGTTCATATTCTGTAGAATAATCATTGGCATGAAAAGTAGGCTGTATAGTTCTTCACGGAACTTCTTGTTTGTTTTCCATATATATTTGTTTTATTATTATAACTATTAGTTATATTTATTTCTTGTTTCATTAATTTCAAGTCTTTTTTCATATTTTTGTGACCATCTCTTTTAATCCACTGGCATCTAATTCATAACCACAGGTAGCGGCTGAGTGATATTTTAAAATCTCGTTTTTTTAATATCGTGTGTGTCCTAATCATGCGATTCAAGTTTGAATAACACACCTACACAATAATCTTCATGTAATAGTACATAACTCTAAGATCTAGGCTATATAAAAATATCTGTCATGGTGACCATCCGAAATATGTAGACGGTTCTCAATATCTACGAATCTATTACAGCAATCAAACTGAAAATTTGTATGTTGATAGAGGCAATTAGTATAAGAAGGTTTAATTACATTACTTTAGTGTCTGACTAGGCGGTTTTAATAAGTGAATGCTATCAGTCAACACGGTTATTAATTATTACCAAAAAAATGGTCAATGTTTACGCATTTTTGTTAAGTTATAGTTTACATTTCATTATCATCTTCAAGGTCACCCAAACCAATAGGGGCCGATAACCTAGATGTTAGGCCCCTTAAAATAACAATTATCATCATCTTAGCTTGCCACGGTGGGTGAGTGGATAGCGTGTCGGTCTACTAACCCCAAGATTGCAGGTTCGCTCCTGGCCGTGGCAAGTGATTTTTGAAAGGTGGCAAAAATACGACACGCATGTCATACGATGTTGGCATGTCAAAGAACCCATTTGAATTCAGTAGGCCGTGTTCATAATGGCAAAATTAATCTTGGGAGTTTCCGCCAACACAAAGTTCCTCATTTCTCTACTAGAAAGCGCTATAGTGTTCAAGGAGCTTAGATATCTAACCTCCTTGAATTTCATAGTGATTCAAGGAACAACGAAATTCGACATGCAAGCTATCCTCTGGGTGTCAAATTACAAAGCTTGCACCTGGCACCCAAGGACATACGATATTATTATTATTATCTTCATCATCATCATCACAATCTTTTCTCCCCTATTCTCATCACATGACCCCACCATCTAAATCGACTCATACGAACAGCTTTATCTACCTTGTTCATATGTAGCTCAGCCTGTATCTATTCATTACAAGTACCCTCCTATCATTGCTCCCATCTATTGGTCCCAGCAATATTTCGTTCTACCCTTATATCCGTTACCTCTATCTTATCTATGAGATATCCTGAATGCACCCAGCGGGTCTAAATATTGAGCGATGTATGGAGAATATCGTCACTACACTAACCTTCTTTCTTGCCAGAATACTGTAGATCGCAACTGATAGCTCACTGCATTGGCTATTCTACACCTCGACTCTATCTCTTCAATGCACTTAAAATGACTCACTTGCTCTTATTTAGTTCCTTCTACCCGGCAACCTATTTCTTTTGTTTCTTTATCCACCGACATCACATTTGGTTTTGAAATGCGAATTATGTGAGCGTTAGCGGGGAGCATTAAGTACAGATAAAATAAGAGCTGCACATGTTGCTGAATTAAAGGAATGTTCATGCATAAACAAACACCAATGGTATTCGGTCTTATTGAGAGTTTTACAATGGTGATGTCACCAGAAGAGTAGTTTTTGACCCCTCAGCATGAACTCGGGCGAATGACCATTGGATTTAAACATATCATTATGATGATATGAAAGAATGTGTTCTGGCGAGGAAGTTCTCAAAAATGGGTCGTTTACAGAGAAACTCATCAGACACAAGTGTATTCATGAGACTTATCGGGCAGGGATCTGTGACAAGACATGACTGTGTGCTGTAAAGAAAATAACATGGCTTCCCATTAATGAGAAGTGCTACCATACGGCGGATGTTGTTAATATACTGCAAGAAGAAAGGGGGCGGGCAATGCAACTGTTACACACCTACTGTAAAATAGGCTAATTAACACTGCGCAATTCACATTTTTCACGAGTATGCGCATTATTTGGTCTTGAGCTCAGTGTACTGTAGGTGTGCTAAAATACTCTGCAGTATGAGTAATTTGAGACACTTCTTCTTTAAAAACGAATGGTGATCAGATTTCCAATAAAAATATTTTTTATCGACAAGTTTAATTTATTTCAGTTTTGTTGCAAAGACTGAAGCAGTTATGAAACCTTGCTTTGCTACAATCAACTCATGACGAAGTAAAACAGTTTTCACTGCCGTATTCATAACAAATGGAAGATCTCAGCTGATATCAAACGCCCTCAGCGGGCTACGGGATGGATGTAGTTGTGCCAGCAATAGTTGAAATTCATTGGTCATATAAGTTCGATAACGTGAAAAGTTTTAAATCCCCTTCTCGATTCTTAGTTGGTTCTTTAGTCTTTATAACGCCTACCATTATAGTAGTGTGATACGTCGGCTAACTAGTAAACATGACATCTCAAACGCTAAAATAATATGCGTAAATATTAACTACTGTATTATGAAGATGGTTGACTGATTAGCATGTTCCACTTTGGTGCACACTGTTTCATGAATGTACTTAGTTGAGTTTATTATCGACTTATCCATATATTGTCAATATCCAAGTAGTTCATACAACATTTAATATATAATATAATTGGTTAATTGGGTAATGATATGACATACATTACCCAATTGGACAGCTAGTTCAACAGAGCTAACCTAGAAGTAGGAATCCACTGGGTTATTTAATGTTAGATGATTTTACCATACACATTTTTTACGCAGTTCGCCCATCTGGAAGCAAAATATTATAAACGACAAATAGGATTCAACTGGATTGTTTCAAGGTTAGATGACTTTATCCATCAAAAACTTGTTTATGCATTGTACCACATCATTCTACCTGGAAGCAACATCCCATAGCACTCAGCAGCGACGTCCAATTCACTATATTATTGAACCGTAATGAAGAAGTGTAATATAGGCAGTCCATTAACTGACAAATTGCATTCAACTGGAATGTTTTCAAGCTTAGATGACTATATCAATCAAACGTTTTACGAATTTTACCACATAATTATACATGGAAACAACATCTAATTGCACTCAACAGCGAGGTCCGAGGGGACCCGATGCGTTGACCACGCGTCACTCTATAATCTGTAGGCCAAATGGCTGGGCAGCGGTCGCTTGGTAGGCCTAGGCCCTTCATCGGCTGTACCACCTTGGGGTTTGGTTTGGTTTGGATATTTACTTATTTAATTTATCTGATTTTATTTTTATGCATTTCCTGATTAAATAAAACGTAAGACCGAACAAATGATTTAATTAAGTTCACAGCATCTATTACTTTATCAAAGATTTATCATCTTCAAGTTCTTTTTATGTATAGCAATTTCAGTCAGTTGGTCAGCATGATTGTATTCATGTGGGTATTTACCTAAACATGAAAAAATTCACATGTGATTAATAAATTCACACCTTCCAACACGATAACGCACAGCAATCGGTTTGTTTTAACCTTTACAACCAGATTTCAGATTCATATGGTTCAAACATATTTATATAAATATATTTCCTGACCAGTCTTCATAACGTATTATTAAATGTTTTCTTCCACTCACTCACATTTCATATTATTTTGCCTTTACATGTACTATAATAACCATAACTACCACACTATACACCACTTAAACATTCACAGCTGATAGACGAAACCAGAGCTACAAAGGATCGATGGTGAGTTCAAGAACCTCCCAAATCCTGAACTTGAAATACTCTTGAAATAACTCAATTAATCGGTGATAATAATAATAATAATAATAATAATAATAATAATAATAAAAACAAATCACATAATTAGAAGAGATGGCGGGGAAAATAGGACTTAAGATTTCCTTTGAAAAAACGAAAATTATGTCAAATAGTTTGGATGTGCCCAAGGGAGTTACAGTAGGAGCTAATAAAATCGAGGTGGTTAATATTTTCAAATAATTAGGAGAATGGATCGACTGGAATAACCTTGAAGGAAAAACAATGGAGGCGAGATGAATCAAAATGGAACTTGCCTTCCAGAAAACCAAAAATACATACAATAAGAAAACCCTCTCCTGGAACACTAAAATCAGGCATTATAACACCGTAATTAAGCCAGAGGCACTCTTTGCAGCAGAAACACTAGTCTTGAGGAGACAAGGGCAAATGGAAAAATTGGAAATCAAAGAGAGAAACATTTCGAGGAAGATCATAGGTCCTAAATTCCAAAATAACAAACAAGTTTTCTATAGGAACGACACCCTGTATGTGAAGTCGGAGAGACTTTCAGATACCATACGGAAAAGGAGGATAGATTTCTATGGACACATCTACCGGATGAATCCTGCCCGATTAACCAAGAAAATCTTTGACTTCTTTTCCAAAAAGAAGATCAAACCTAATTGGTTTACGGATGTGGAAAAGGACCTGCGAGAGCTTCAGATAACTGAAATTATGTTGATGAATGGTACAGCCAAAACCGTGACCAAAGACAACACCAAGAAGTTCCAAGCCAGAGCCGTCTCCAGAAAACCGATGCAGATCACAACAGGAAAGAAAGAGGAGATCAGAGAGAATGAAGAAGTATTGGGAGAAAAGGAGAGCACAAGCATCTAAGAAGTGATTGATCTGACGTACCCCAAAGTGGGTGATTCGAAAAGAAGAAATAATAATAATAATAATAATAATAATAATAATAATATTATTAATAATAATAATAATAATAATAATATCGTATGGCCTCGGGTGTCGGATGCAAGCTTTGTTATTTGACACCCAAAGGGAGCTTGCATGTCGAATTTCGTTGTTCCTTGAAGTACAATGAAGGTCAAGGAGGTTTGATATCTAAGCTCCTTGAACACTATAGCGCTTTCTAGTAGAGACATGAGGAACTTTGTGTTGGTAGAAAATCCCGAGATTAATTTTACCATTATACACACGGCCTAAAGAATTCAAATGGGTTCTTTGACATGGTGTCGTGATTTTTGCCGCCTTTCAATAAAAATCACTTACCTTGGCCAGGAGCGAACCTGCAAGCTTGGGGTTAGTAGACCGACACGTTGACCACTCACTCATGTTAAATGGCAGTGGAACGCAAAGTAGGGTAATTTTTATCGTCAATAGGTGTGGACCGATTTGTATTACTAGATTCAGTGAAAACGATGATTTAGTAAGAACAGGGACATGGAACGTTTTCCAAGTATCCGTTTGAATTAGTGTGCTTCCCTATACGTGTTACCCAACTTAAAAGCATTCTTATTTTAGCCTACGTAGAACTGTACATGAAAGTAATTCAACTATAAAAACTACCTGGTTATGCAGTTCATCCTGATCTGACTTGGGTCTCTGCAAAACATTTAACGTGCTTTACAAACACTCGATCAGAATATAAATAAAACGAGTGACATTATCTGTATTTCCTCACGCAGCCTGGTGCTTCGTTACGCTTTGGCTTATCGTGTAAGTGGGGTGATATTAAAATGCCGTTACACTTCACCAAAAGCACTGTTTAACTTAACTGGCAAAAACCGTACGGCACGTTACGCGGTGCTGCCTCCACAATGCCACACAGCGACTTGATAAAAAGATAACTACCCAGACCTAACCTACTGTATCGGCGTTAGTGTAAACTGTTTATTACTGGATGGATGGATGGAAAATAATATACAATCAACGTTCCTTGTAACTGATGTGGCTTTACAGGCGCCGGGTTCTGCAGTTTTGTTCGGAAGGGGTTCTTTCACCCTTCGGGATCCGCGCTTTTTTGGGCCAAATGGGGACTCCTGGGGGATCATTAATCGCCTACAATTTAGTTAATTGTAAAAAATGCATTAATTGTACCAACTTTAATGAAACTACCGTATATGCATCAATCACGCATTCCAACTAAAGGTCCATTAAAACATATCGAAAATTAAAAAGATTGGCTGGTTATTTTACAATATCGTGTTGGCAGCCATTTTTCAGTGTTGCCTTAGTAATCGAAATTTAAATTCGGTCAACACAATTGTACCCAATTTTAAAGGGTGGTTCCCTAATCCCAAAAATAATTCACTTACTTTCTTCTGCCAACCAGGCTCATTTTGGTTTTGGCCGGGGATTTAAGACCGGATGCCCTTCCTGACGTCACGTGATTTTTCCGTTGAAAATTCCACCCCGCTGTCACCGGGATTCGATCCCTGGCCGTCCGGGTGAAAGACGAGCAGCTAAGCTACTACGCCATCACGCTCCCCAATCCCGAAAATAATTTAAATTAGATTAATAAGTAAATAAATAAATAACTTAATTAAATAAGTAAATAAATAAATAAATTAAAGTAAATAATTAAATAATTCAATAAATAAGAGTGTTTTATTAATCTCATGTAAATGTTTTTCGGGATTAGGAAACCGAGGGTAGAATAGTGTTGACTGACTAAAAAACATTAAATTTCGATATATTTTTTACTAAAAATAAATATAGGCAACGTCGGAATATTTTTGAAAAAAATCAAAAACTTATTTTGATACGTTCTATTAAAATGAAATATGTTTCGTAATCTTTTTCGATGCATTTTATTACCTAACAAAATGTAATGAGTTTATGATTTTAAAAATAATGTGAAAACTTCAAAATTTCTTATATTTTAAAATATATATTTTGTAGTTAACAGAAATTTTAAAATGTATTGTAATCAATTTAAGATATTATGCATATTTGGAATTTATAAAATTAACATAATAGTCTACTAGAATGATCATTGATGGATGCGCGCGGTGTAAAATGTCCTCAAAAGTACTGTAAATCAAAGTAAGTGAAGAGCTGTCTTCATTGTGATCAACAAGAACAGCAAGTCGGGCATTGTAATCAATCCAACAGTGCGGTTTGAAGTGAGTTCTTAACAACCTGAAGAAGTTAACCGCGATAAACGGAAGATTTATGAACCTACAATAGAATGCTTAAAATTGATTTAGGCCTATAATGCAGATAATTTTTTATGTCATTGGGTTTATGAAAGCCGTGAATCTATCCCCAAGACATTTATAAATTTGTGTCGTACATTTTCATTTCTAAACAGCTAATCGATGATGTGGTGTTGAAGGGTTCAATTCAGATCTTGCGGAACATAAATAGGCTTTCTTGTTAGTAACAACAAATTAACATTTCAATTGTTATACTTAAACTAGGAAAGGTGCCCGTTCCTCGAAAACGACTCGCAAATAATCACGTATTCGTAATGTAGTTATATTATTACCTAATTTATCAATTATTCAGTCATTTCTCATTCTGGGATGGTATGTTACAAATATCTCGTAAGCGGTTGATTCTAGGGCCTTAAAACATGGTTTTCGGGGAACCATCCAACCTTTGTTTCCCACATCATGGGGCTCAAAATTAACTTTATCTCGTCCATCTAAAATAATTATGATATTTCGCCTATTTTAGCATTTATTTTAAAGGGGTTTCCCCCATAGGCCCCCTTTTATGAGAGCCCGGGTGAAGAATTATATAAACGGTTGGTACCAGGCCTCTGATAGATATCCATACTAAATTTTACGTTTATCCACCCAACCATTCTCGAGATTCAAGCGTGTAAACTGACAGACAGACAAGCAGATGGACAATTTATTTTTGCACGCATTCGTCATAAAACATTTTGAAACGCATAAATAGTGCAAAAATAAATGGTTTTATTTCGTGTTTGAATGGGCAAAGTATATAAACAAGTTATTAAAAATACCATAATCGTGAGTAAAAGCACAGTGATCAAGCTGCTGCTTTTCATCAAGGCGGACCGGATTCGATTCTCGGTTAATGCATGCAAGATTTTTTGAAGTAAAATGTGACGCCCTGTGGTTTGGTTTCCACGTAAAATGGAGGTCTCGTGGCTCAAGATCACGAAATTAAAAGTCACACAAAGCCACAAGTTTATTTTATTTTACAACGTTCATTATATTGTAACTTCATGAAAACAAAACACAAAATTTAACAAACTGTAAATCTAGAGGATGAATCACCATGTATGTTATAAACGATATTTTAAGAAATTTTAAAATACTCACTTATGGGATTGAGGTAGTTTGGCACAAACTAAGCTTTGGATATTTCCTAACACTTGAGAAGGTCAAAGCAAGATATCTGTACGGCGGTGCTTGGAGTTTCTAAATACTCCCACTCAAAGCTGGTTTACGAACTTGCTAGAGAGCCCTTCTTATTAGAGGATTTGAGATACAAGTTCTTGCTGCCATGTGAGGACGCCTAGAAGAGGTTAATAGAAGACCGCGCCTTAAAATGAGAAGATATTTGGAAGGAGTTCTACTCACCAGAGGCCAAGACAAATCGAGCCTGCACAGAAGCGAACCAAGACTTAAGACATTTTGTCAATTCACTAGCGATGCATGGCTACCACCACTTCATGTGCAAGACGAAATGCTTCCACGAACCCAACCCGATGTGCATCTGTGAATTCTGTGACCAGAAATATGAACGCTACCGTGTGATTAACTGCACAAACCGTGGAATATCCATCATTGACTTCTGCACCAACTGATATCCTTTGTAATTTGCACAATTTGTGCGCATTTGTAATTAATAATAATAACATATTTGAACCTGCGAGCCTCCGTGGCTTAGGCGGCAACACGCCGGCCTCTCACCGCTGGGTCCGTGGTTCAAATCCCGGTCACTCCATGTGAGATTTGTGCTGGACAAAACGGAGGCAGACAGGTTTTTCTCCGGGTACTCCGGTTTTCCCTGTCAAAATTTCATTCCAGCAACACTCTCCACTATCATTTCATTTCGTCTGTCATTCATTTAATCATCGCCCCAGAGGAGTGCGACAGGCTTCGGCAGCCGGCACATTTCATATCCTCGCCGCTAGATGGGGGCTTCATTCATTCCAATCCAGACCCGGTCGGAGACTGGAAGCAGGCTGTGGATTTTCATTTTCATTTCAAAATATTTGAACCTGCCTTTCATTAATCCAACCCTTCTTTTTGTTTAAGTAGACTATATCACAACCATTAATGGGGTTTGAAGCCATTTTTTCAGTGTTGCCTTAGTAAACAAAAGTTTGGTGCTTTTCAGTCGGTCAACACCAATTTACCCAAATGAGTATGAGATTAATAAATATTTATTAATTTAATTTATTAAATATTTATTAATCTCATGTAATTTATTAAATATTTTTAAATCTCATGTAATTTTTTTAGGATTAAGGTATAACCCGACTCTTTTGGGTAAATTCGTGTTGACCGACTGAAAAGCACCAAACTTTTGTATTGTTCACAACCATTTTGTAGAGAATTTCATGAATAAATACAGGTAAATAAATAAATATTTTTACACACACCCCGAAATGATCACGATGTCCAAGTCCCTAGAAGAAAATCAACAATAACAAAATTATATGTAGGGTACTGTTGTTCCCAAAGTTTAAAATTGTTCATATATCTAACAATACCACTCAGTAGATTATTTGAATATGATGGCTGAACCAGAAATGTACCGACCTGTGGTCGTATATTTATCTCAAATATCAACGTGCATATGGCTCATTATGACGTATGGCCGCCACGTTACTGATTCTTACGATTTGATCATAACAAAGCCAGAAATAAATGGGAAGTGTGAAGAAAGAGTATTCACTAGATGTCACTGGTGAAATGCTCCATGTGTTACAATTATAATGTCCCGACCTGTACTTTTTTTTGTGGTCGTATCGAAGGCTGTCATTAGGATTGACTGTGGCGCCATGGTGACGTCAGACACCATCTTGAAGGCAGCGACACTCGGTCACTTTGTGGCTCTCTACCTGAGTCTTTATAATAATCAGTGATGTCTCCGGTAGTACTTGGCAGATCAACTTCGTCCTTTTCTGATCTACAAGTAGGCCTGTTGGCAATAGCACATTCATTCAGTGTAACGACCAAACGAACGTAAATATTACACTGTTCCCAGCTAACTTAGTCAATTTTATGTGGTACACTGTAGTAACATGACATTCAGCATGATGATACAAATTATGAGACATGTTTCACATGCACAGAAAAGTTTACAGCAATAATAATAATAATAATAATAATAATAAATGAAAATCCACAGCCTGCTTCCAGTCGACCGACCGGGTCAGGGAATGGAATGAATGAAGCCCCCGTCTAGCGGCGAGGATATGTTAGTCCCGGCTGCTGGAGCCTGTCGCACTCCCCTGGGGCAATGATTAAATGAATGACAGATGAAATAAAATGATAGTGGAGAGTGTTTCTGGAATGAAATTGTTGACAGGGAAAACCGGAGTACCCGGAGTAAAACCTGTCTGCCTCCGTTTTGGCCAGCACAAATCTCACATGGAGTGACCGGGATTTGAACCACGGACCCAGCGGTGAGAGGCTGGCGTGCTGCCGCCTAAGCCACGGAGGCTTAAAATAATAATAATAATAATAATGTTAAAAGAAGACCCACAGATTAAACTTAAGAAAGGGCAGAGACCTAAGAGGTCAGAAGCAGCTAAACAACTACGAAGTCAGAAAATGAAGGAGATATGCGCAAGGAAGAAGACTCTTAAGAACGTGAAACCAATCCCAACTCATCAAGTTGAAAACCATTTTGGTCAACCTACGTAGTCCATAGTTGGCTCATTCGAAGAAAGAAGAAGAAGAAGAATGATAATAACAGACTGCCTCGCATTTGCAGATCATGTTGTGTTGCTGCCAAAGACCTAGAAATTGCAACCAGGCACATAGAGATACTCAAGGAGATAGCTGAAAGAACGGGTGTGAAAATTTCCTCTAAGAAAACAGAGTACCTATAAATTTGGACAACTGGGATCAATTTCAAGAAATGTATACTAAATGTGGGACCATTTTGATGAGTTGTACATTTAAGTATTTGGGTGAAATTTTACTCCAAATGCTAATGAGAAATTAGCCATTGGAACAAAGGCTAGAAAAATGTATCTGGCGTTCAGGCTTTGCATCAACACGTATAAGTCCAAATCCGTCTCTTATCAGACCAAGCATAAGCACTATAACACAGTTGTTAAGCCAGAGTGTATCATTGCGGCGGGAACCTTAGCAAGCATAAACATTTCTGAAATTGAGAAAGGAGAAAAGAAATTCTTTCGGAAAATTCTAGGTTCCAAGAAATTACCTGACGGGGGATATACATTTCTAATGCGGTGAGATCAAGAGCTCTATGACAAGTATGAAAAGAATTCTGTCAGTATGAGAAAAAGGAGATTGATGTTCTATGGGCATATTAAACGATTGGTAACTGAGAGGTTAGCTAATAAAATTCTTAACTTTCAAGAGAAGTGGAAGATACAACCTCCATGGCTTCAGGAGGTATATCAAGACATAAGAAGGGACAATATTGGACTGGTTGAATTTTGAGAAAAATCTCTGGCAGGAAGCTAAACGGCAAGGAAATAGCACCTTGAAGACGAAGACCTGAATAATTGTTGTATATTTGTAGTCCGTAGATGGCTGTATCGAATTAACAATGATAATAATATTAATAATAAAAATAATAAAAAATAAACGAGGAGAGTATAGAAGACGACACAACGATGAACTCTATCTACATGTGGAAAAAATAACGGACACCATTCGCGAAAGGAGACTCTCCTTTTATGGCCATTTAACACGAATGAACTCCGGAAGATTGTCCAATCGAATCTGTGCCTACTTTGTGGTAAAGAAAACCAAAGGGATCTGGTTTACAGAGGTGGAAAAAGACCTACAAGAACTGGGGATATCACATGAAGACATCTTGGAACGTGACTCTTTGAAGAAGAAACTTGGGGAGATACAGAATTTTCAGCCAAAACCTATATTGAAAACCGGCAAGAAGTGGACCGAAGAACGAAGGGAAGCTCACCGAAGAAGAATGCGCGAATACTGGGCCAATGTGAAAGAACGAGGGGAAAGGCAGTTGAAATAACGTGGTCCATAGACGACTGAAACGATTAAAAAAATAAAAATAAAAAAATAAAAAACTAATAATAATAATAATAATAAATGATGATGATGATTTCATGCCACTGGTCTTGAGTGAACAACAACTTGCTCAAAAGTAATTTGGCCTATTAATTAAAAATACTATCAGTATGTTCCTGAGGCAGTTTTAGAAAATCTTACTCACAAGTTGTTATGGGACAGATAGTTATCTACTATATAAAGCTCAAATACCATTCACTGACTGACTGACTCATTCATTCATCACGAAATCTCAGAAACCACGGAACGGATTGGAATGAAATTTGGTATGCAGCTTTCGCAAGGGCAGCAAACGCCCACTAAGAAAGGATTTTTGGATATTCAGCTTCTAAAGGGGTGTTAAGGGGGTAGACCTGCATTTCATTGAATAACAATATCTCCCGATTGGTTTCATTGGGGGATGTGATACTCCGCATATAAACTCATCATTAAAAATAAGAACACATGTGTCTGAGGGTTTTTCGATGTGGTGTATATTATGAGGTGAAAGGGGTGAAAAGTGGGGATTGAAGGAATCTTAACGGAGCGTGTATCTCTTAAACGACATAGGCGAGGAGTTCGAAACTCAGCGGGAAAAAATCAGCATAAAAAATAAGTAAATTGGTGTTTGACCGTTTTTTCATAAATCCAATTTAAGGGGCCCATGGGAAGGGGTGAAATTATGGGGGGGGGGGAACGTAATATGTCTGAGTGTAAAATTATACATGGCCTATGTTGTAGACAATAACACATTACATCATTTTTGTCTCTTGCTATTTCATCATACGACGAATACTTAAGGAGTTATTAAAGATGTTGTACTCTTTTGGCCGGAATTTTCTAAGTCCCAGGAGTGACATAAAAATTGATTCGAATGAAATTTCAAAAAAAAATAGTTTTTTTAATACTTTTATTATATTTTTCACGTCTTTTAGGGTCCGCAACCAACATGATATTTTGATGATTTTTTTTCGTCCCATGCATTTTTGGTTTCAGGTGATAGAATTATTTTCCACTAGGACCGACGCTTATCTTCTTATATATAACAAGTAGTTCCGTGAAGAATTATACAGCCTATTTTCATATATCCTACTTATGTTAACTGCCACTATCAACATACAAAATTTCAGTTTGATTGCTGTAATAGATTCGTAGATATTGAGAACCGACTAAATATTTCGGATGGTCGCCATGTTGGATTTTATATATGTAGGTCCTATGGTTATGTACTGTTACATGAAGATTATTGTACAAGTCTAGCAAACAAACTTAAATCGCATGATTAGGACACAAGAAGTAACAAGGAGATTTTAAAATTTCGCACAGCTGCCATCTTGTGGTTATGGAAACAATTGAAATAAATTACATGCCAGGAGATTATCATTCGTATAAGGATTTACAGTACCAAGTTTCACTGCACTCGGATGGTTAAATTGCGAGAAACGTCCTTTTGAATCTTTATACTTCGCGTCGCCGCCATGTTGGATTTGTGATCACCAGGTTATTTAAAGTCATATAGGTGAACTTAAGTTCATAGCCCCTATGAACATAAAAAATTCAGTTTGTTTGCTATAATAGATTCGAAAAGATTCAGAGCCGCATAAATATTTCGGATGGTCGCCATGTTGGATTGTTAACTGTATAGGCCATAGAGTCATGTACCATTAAAGGAAAATTGTTGCGTAGGTTCATTATTCAAACTTTCGCTTCGATCGCATTATTACGACACAATAAATAAAAATTTAATTTTAAAATTCGCACAGCCGTCATCTTGAGGTTATGTAAACAATTGAACTCAATTAGATACCAGTGCATTACAATGTGTATAAACATTTCCTGTACCAGATTTCATTGTGTTTGGAACATTAAATCGCGAGAAAGCTCTATTTAAAATTTTCAAATTCGCTTGGCCGCCATGTTCGTTTTGTAGTTAACCGGTTTTTGAAAGTCTTATAAATGAACTCCCAGTAGTGCCTTTTATCTCCGTAAAAAAATTCAGGGTGATATCGCTAATAGTTTCAGAGATATAGAATGCTGGTGAAATACTTCGCACATCCGCCATCTTGTGGTTATGTAAACAAATGAACAAAGTTAAATGTCGGTGCGTTACAAAGTGTATAACCATATACTGTACCAAGTTTTATTGCGTTTGGTTGGTTAAATCGCAAGAAACGTCTATTTTAAAGTCGCAAATTCGCATGGCCGCTATGTTGGTTTCGTAGTTACCAGTTTTTCAAAAGTCACATAGCTGAGCGTCTAGTAGATCCCTTTATCACCGGAATAAATTCCAGGGTGATATCGGGAATAGTTTCGGAGATATTGAATGCTGGTGAAATATTTCGCACAGCCGCCATGTTGGATTGGTGAGACGTAAAAAAAATTGAAGGGCACGGTCGGGGTCGTCCGGAATAGTGCTATGAACTTACCAAGTTTCATTGAAATCGCTCCAGCCGTTTAGAATTTATTAGGGGGACACACACACCTCACACACACACACACACACACACACGCACACGCACACACACACACACACACACACACACACACACACACACGGTCAAAAGGTGATCTCATAAGCCTATTTTTTCAAAATTGACAAGTAGTTCCGTGAAGAGCTATACAGCCTATTTTCATATATCCTGCTCATGTTAATTGCCTCTATCAACATACAAAATTTCAGTTTAATTGCTATAACAGATTCGTAGATATTGAGAACCGTCTAAATATTTCAGATGGTCGCCAGGTTGGATTTTTATTTTTGTACTATTACATTAAGATTATTGTGTACGTGTGGTATTCAAACTTCAATCGCATGATTAGAACACAAGAAGTAAAAACGAGATTTTAAAATTACGCACAGCAGCCATCTTGTGATTATACAAACAATTGAAATAAATTAGATGCCAGTGGATCAACATTTGTAAAAGCATTTAACGTGCAACGTTTCACGGCACTCGGATAGTTAATTCGCGAGAAATGTCCATTTAAATATTTATACTTCGCGTCACCGCCATGTTGGATGTGTGCTCTCCAGGTTACTGAAATTCCTATAGGTGAACATAAAAAAAAATCAGTTTGGTTGTTGTAAAAGATTCATAGATATTGAGAACCGTCTAAATATTTCGGAAGCTCGCCATTTAGGATTGTTATAAGTATAGGCCATAGAGTTATGTACCATTCAAGGACAATTATTGCCTATGTTCATTATTCAAACTTTCACTTCGATCGCATGATTACGACACAAGAAATTAAAACTTAATTTTAAAATTTCGCACTGCCGCCATCTTGAGATTATGTAAACAATTGAATTATATTAGATGGCAGTGCATTACAATCTGCAAAATCATTTACTGTACCACATTTCACTGCGCTCAGAGAGTTAAACCACGAGAAAAGTCTATTAAAATATTTTAAATTCGCTTGGTCGCCATGTTCGTTTTGTACTTTACAGGTTTATGAAATATACATAGGTAAACTTGTATCAGTACCCTTTATCACCGTACAAAATTGCAGGGTGATATCTGTAATAGTTTCTGAGATATAGAATGTCTGTGAAATATTTCGCACAGCCGCCATTTAGAGATTATGTAAACAATTGAACTAAATTAGACTCCAGTGCATTACAATGTGTATAAACATTTGCTGTACCAAGTTTCATTACATTTGGATAGTTAAATCGCGAGAAAAGTCTATTTAAAAGTCTCAAATTCGCTTGGCCGCCATGTTGGTTTTGTAGTCACCAGGTTTTTGAAAGTCTCATAGGTGAACTTCTAGTAGTGCCCTTTATCACCATACACAATTTCATGGCGATATCGGTAATAGCTTCGGAGATATTGAATGCTAGTGAAATATTTCGCACAGCCGCCATGTTGGATCGGTGAGACGTAACAAAATTTGAAGGGCACGGTCGAGGTCGCCGGGAATAGTGCTATGAACTTACCGAGTTTCATTGAAATCGCTCCAGCCGTTTAGATTTTATTAGGGGGGGGGGACACACACACACACACCTCACACACACACACACACACACACACACACACACGCGCGCGCGCGCTTGCACACACACACGGACAAAAGGTGATCTCATAAGCCTATTTTTTCAAAATTGAAAATAGGCTAAAAATAGGCTAAAAATGAGTTGTTGTTCGTTAGTCTCACTAAAACTCGAGAACGGCTGGACCGATTTGGCTAATATTGGTCTTGAATTATTTGTAGAGGTCCAGAGAAGGTTTAAAAGGTGAATAAATATGAAAGTTGTAGCGCACGAGTAGATTCAACAAATGAGTGACGGCACGCGAATCGCTTAAACAAAGTCCCGTATGCGTTCATATACCATCATCCGATTGCTATGAAACTTTGGTTGTATTGTTGTGCACACTCCAGGAAAGGTTTCTGACTTAGTAAATCCTTTTTACAATGGGTAGCGCACGAGTATATTCAACAAATGAGCGACGACGCGCGAAGCGTTTCAACAAAGTCCCGTATGCGTTCATATACTATTCGTCTGATAGCGATGAAACTTGGGTGAGTTGTTGTGTACAATTTAGGGAAGGTTTCTGGCTGAGTAAGCGCACGAAGAGATTCAAGAAATGAGCGACGACGGGTGAAGCGTTTCAACTAAGTCCTGTGTGCGTTCACATACCATTCGTCCGATGCGATGAAACTTGGGTGAGAGGTTGTGTACACTCCAGGAAAGGTTTATGGCTTAGTACATGAATTTCACAAAAGGTAGCGCACGAGTAGATTCAACAAAAGAACAACAACGCGCGAAGCGTTTCAACAAAGTCCCGTATGCGTTCATATACTATTCATCTGATAGGGATGAAACTTGGGTGAGATATTGTGTACACATATCAGGAAAGGTCTTTGGCTTAGTAAATCCACTTTACAATAGGTATCGCATACGTAGATTCAACAAATGGGCGACGACGCGCGAAGCGTTTCAAAAATGTCCCGTATGCGATCATATACTGTTCGTCTGATAGCGATGAAACTTGGGTGAGGTGTTGTGTACACTTCAAAGAAGGTTTCTGGCTTACTAAATCCACTTTACAATAGGTAACGCACAAATAGATTCAACAAATAAGGGAAGGCGTGCGAAGCGTTTCAATACAGTCCCGTATGCGTTCATATACCATTCATCCGATAGCGATGAAACTTGGGTGAGTTGTTGTTTACAATGTAGGGAAGGTTTCTGGCTGAGTAAATCCACTTAACAATAGGTAGCGCACGAGTAGATTCAACAAATGAGCGACGACGGCCGAAGCGTTTCAACAAAGCCCTGTATGCGTTCACATACCATTCGTCCGATAGCGATGAAACTTGGGTGAGAAGTTGTGTACACCTCAGGCAAGGTTTCAGGCTTAGTAAATCCATGTTATAATAGGTAGCGCACGAGTAAATTCAACAAATGGGCGACGACGAGCGAAGCGGTTCAACTACGTCCCCTATGCGTTCATATACTATTCGTCTGATAGTGATGAAAATTGTGTGAGATGTTGTGTACACTTCATGGAAGGTTTCCTGGCTCAGTAAATCCACTTAACAATAGGTAGCGCACGAGTAGATTAAACAAATGTGCGACGACGGGTGAAGCGTTTCAACAAAGTCCTGTATGCGTTCACATACCATTCGTCCGATAGCGATGAAACTTGGGTGAGAGGTTGTGTACACTACAAGCAAAGTGTCTGGCTTAGTAAATCCATGTTATAATAGGTAGCGCACGAGTAGATTCAACAAATGAGCGACGACGAGCGAAGCGTTTCAACAAAGTCCCGTGTGCATTCACATACCATTCGTCCGAGAGCGATAAAACTTGGGTGAGAGGTTGTGTACACTACGGGCAAGGTTTCTCTCTTAGTAATTCCATATTATAAAACGCAGCGGTAGATTCAACAAATGAGCGACGACGAGCGAAGCGTTTTAACAAAGTCCAGTATGCGTTCATATACTATTCGTCTGATAGTGATGAAACTTGGGTGAGAGGTTGTGTACACTACAGGCAAGATGTCTGGCTTAGTAAATCCATGTTATAATAGGTAGCGCACGAGTAGATTCAACAAATGAGCGACGACGAGCGAAGCGTTTTAACAAAGTCCCGTATGCGTTCATATACTATTCGTCTGATAGTGATGAAACTTGGGTGAGATGTTGTGTACACTTCAGAGAAGGTGTCTGGCTTAGTAAATCCACTTAACAATAGGTAGCGCAGGAGTAGATTCAACAAATGTGCGACGATGGGCGAAGCGTTTCAACAAAGTCCTGTATGCGTTCACATACCATTCGTCCGATAACGATGAAACTTGGGTGAGAGGTTGTGTACACTAAAGGCGAGGTTTCTGTCTTAGTAAATCCATGTCTTGATACGTAGCGCACGAGTAGATTCAACAAATGGGCGACGATTCGCGAATCGTTTCAACAAAGTCCCGTTTGCGTTCATATACTATTCGTCTGATAGCAATGAAACTTGGGTGAGATGTTGTGTACACTTCAGGGAAGGTTTCTGGGCTAGTAAATTCACTTTACAATAGGTATCGCACAAGTAGATTAAACAAACGGGCGACGACGCGCGAAGTGTTTCAACATAGTCCCGAATACGTTCATATACCATTCGTTTGATAGCGACTAAACTTGGGCGAGTTGCTGTGTACACTCCAGGGAAGTTTCAGGCTTAGTTAATCCATTTTACAATAAGTAGCGCTCAAGTAGATTCAATATATGAGCGAAGGCGGGCGAAGCGTTTCAACAATGTCCCGTATGCGTTCATATACCATTTGTCCGAAAGCGATGATACTTGGGTGAGATGTTGTGTACCCTTCAGGGAAGGTTTCTGGCTTAGTACATCCACTTTACAATAGGTATCACAAAAGTAGATTCAACAAATGATTAACGGCGTGCGTATTGTTTTAAAAAATCCGTATGCGTTCATATATCATTCATGCGATTGCAATGAAATTTGGAGAAATGTTGTTTCCACTCCCGCAAAGATTTCTGATTTAGTAAATCCATTTTACAATTGGTAGCGCACGATTAGATTCAATTAACGGGCGACAGCGCGTGAATCTTTTCATCCAAGTCCCGTATGCGTTCATATAACATTCATCCGATTATCATAAAACTTTGGGGAGTTGAGCACAGTCCTGCGAAGGCGTATGAATTAGTAAATCCGTTTTCCAATGGGTGTCGCACAAGTAGATCCAACAATGAGTGTCGTCGCGCGAATCGTTTAAGCAAAAACCCGTATGCGTTCATATGCCATTCATCCGATTGCGATGAAACTTTCATGAGTTGTTGTGTACACGCCAGGGAAGGTTTTCACTTAGTAAATCCATTTTACAATATGTAGCGTACGAGTATATTCAACAAATGGGTGACGGCGCTCGAATCGTTTCAACAAAGTCCCGTATGCGTTCATATACCATTCATTTCATTGCGATGAAAATTTGGTGAGATGTTGAGCACGCTCCCATGATTTGTTTGAGATAGTAAATCAATTTTACAATAGTTTAGAGGTGGTTAACGGAAAAAGAAAAACAATATTGAGAATCCAAAAGCACTTCAACATACAAAGTTACAATGCCAACACTTTCTTTGATTGGCATTGCGACGCATGCCGGGTACAGCTAGTCTACTATATAAAGCTCAAATACCACTCACTGACTGACTCATTCATTCATCACGAAATCTGAGAAACCACCGAACGGATTGGAATGAAATTTGGTATGCAGCTTCCTCAAGGGCCGCAAACGCCCACTAAGAAAGGATTTTTGGATATTCAGCTTCTAAAGGGGTGTTAAGGGGGTAGACCTGCATTTGAATGAATAGCAATATCTCCCGATTGGTGTCATTGGGTGATGTGATACTCGGCATATAAACTCATCATTAAAAATAAGAAGACACGTGTCTGAGGGTTTTTCGATGTGGTGTATATTATGAGGTGAAAGGGGTGAAAAGTGGGGGTTTAAGGATTCTTAACGGAGCATGTATCTCTTAAACGAAATAGGCGAGGAGTTTGGAACTCAGCAAAAAAATATCACCATAAAAATAAGTAAATAGGTGTTTGACCGTTTTTTCATAAATCCAATTTAAGGGGCCCATGGGGAGGGGTGAAATTATGGGGTGGGGGGACGTAATATGTCTGAGTGTAAAATTATACATCGCCTATGTTGTAGAATATAACACATTACATCTTTATTGTCTCTTGCTATTTCATCATACGAAGAATACTTAGGGAGTTATTAATGATTTTGTACTTTTGGCTGGAATTTTCTAAGTCCCAGGAATGACAAAAATTGATTCGAATGAAATTTCAAAAAACAGTTTTTTAATACTTTTATTATATTTTTCACGTCTTTTAGGGTCCGAAACCAACATGATATTTTGATGTTTTCTTTCGTCCCGTGCATTTTTGGTTTCAGGTGATATAATTATTTTCCACTAGGACCCATGCTTATCTATCTATTTAACTAATGTTATAACGGGATTCCAAATGTTATTGCGTGCTAAGCCGCGGGTAACAGCTAGTTACTGATAAAACCATACCAGCGAACCGACCAGATATCTTTCGTGTGACAAAGTACGGAAGAGAACCTTTCTCATTGATATAGCAGTGCCCAATTCACATAATCTGCAACAAACATGCTGAGATTAAATTAAATTTGATTTTTTATGCTTTTTATTTTTAATTGTATTGTTAATTTTTATTTTTTTATTATATATATTTTTATTTTATTCTATTTTAAACTTACACTTTCAGCTTAATCTTGCGTACTTAATGAGGTGGACCAAGATGGCGGAGCCCGATGCCTCAAGCGATGTCACCATGGCAACACGGAATCTGCACGCACAGGGCGGACTTGCGTGTTCCTTGTACTGAATATTTAAGTATTCTGTCACTTTTTCTTTCTACACGTAATATATTCAACATGGAGAAGTTACTGTAGTGCCCCCCCCCTTCCCCCGCCCTTGTGGACACTCCTGGAGAAGCGTGTGTATTCAAACTACTGGTCTTTCTTAAGAAGTGGAAAAGGTATATTTTACTTCTATTTGAATGATATTTATCTCTCCTCAACACAAACACAATAGCACTGAACTGTAAAAATATTAGTTTTTTATACATCATCCTGTGAGTTGGCTTGGAAATGGCAGAATTGCATTTCTCATGAACTACCTGTTGAGTAAAGATAGCTTTGAGCCCACTTTTCTGAGTTACCTTATTAACAAATGAAGATCCCACGGAAATGAGTTTATGGTGCATTCCGGTGGCCGGCCATCGTCACTACAGGTAAGTTGAAATTAATTTAAAATAAAGCGGAATGTCACCGAGATGCAGAGGTTTTTATTTTTAGTGGAAACGGAAAGAACGTGATAGCTGAATTTGTGTAGTCTATGCATTTGTAATTTAGATGAGGATTCGGGAGGATTCGGCCGTGGCATTAAGTTAGGAACCATCCCGGTATTTGCCTGGAGTAGAATTGGGTAACTACCGAAAACCATTTCAAGGAGGGATGAGGCGGGAATCAAATCAAATCCACCTTTTCTAAGTTTTGCCCAACGAGGCAGAATAAAATTTCTTGGCAGAGCCGGGAATCGAACCTGAGATGACAGTCAAGAATGCTAGCCGCTACGCAAAGAGGCGAACTTTTGCATTCTTAAACATTCTATTACGTTGAAATATCTTCAATATTCTAACAAAACTATATTCAATTCAACAGTTTTCTCTAGTACTTAATTTACAAATTTTGAATAATACAGTAGTAATAACTCTAAATACAGTACCTCTTCTGAATACTTAGACTGAAATTATCATTTACATTTATTTTGATAAAATGGTTGAAATAGTTTTAGCCAAACTCCAAACGAATTGCTGACACAAAACATCGTATAACTAGAGGTGGTGATAATTGGCTTATTTTCATTTATGAAACAAGTATTTCCTGAAGAACTAAAGCCTATTTTTATATATCCTACTTATGTTAATTGCCACTAACAACATACAAAAATTCAGTTTGATTGCTGTAAAAGACTCGTAGATATTGAGAACCTACTAAATATTGCGGATGGTCGCCATGTTTGATTTTTATATATGTAGGTCTTAGATTTATGTACTGTTACATGAAGATTATTGTGTAGGTGTAGTATTCAAACTTCAATCGCAGATTAGGACACAAGAGGTAAAATCGAGATTTTAAAATTTCGCACAGCTGCTATCTTGTGGTTATGGAAACAATTGAAATAAATTAGATGACAATGGATTAACATTTGTACATGGATTTACTGTGCCAAGTGTCACTGCACTCGGATGGTTAAATTGCGAGGAACGTCCGTGTGAATATTTATACTTCGCGTCGCCGCCATGTTGGATTTGTGATCACCAGGATATTGAAAGTCCTATAGGTGAACTTATGTTCATAGCCCCTATGAACATCAAAAGAATCAGTTTGATTGCTGTAAGAGATTCGTAGATATTGAGAACCGTCTAAAAATTTCGGATGGTTGCCATGTTGGATTGTTATATGTATAGGCCATAGAGTCATGTACCATTAAAGGAAAATTATTGCGTAGGTTCATTATTCAAATTTTCACTTCGATTGCATGATTACGACACAAGAAATAACAACTTAATTTTAAAATTCGCACAGCCCCCATCTTGAGGTTATGTAAACAGTTGAACTAAATTAGATACCAGTGCATTACAATGTGTATAATCCTTTGCTGTACCAAGTTTCATTGCGTTTGGATTATTAAATCGCGAGAAAAGTCTATTTAAAACTTTCAACTTCGCTTGGCCGCCATGTTCGTTTTGTAGTCAACCGGTATTTGAAAGTCCCATAGTTGAACTTCCAGTAGAGACGTTTATCTCCGTACAAAATTTCAGGGTGATACCGGTAATAGTTTCAGAGATAGGCTATAGAATGCCGGTGAAATATTTCGCATAGCCACCATCTTGAGGTTATGTAAACAATTGAACGAAGTTAGATGTCGGTGTATTACAATGTGTATAAACATATACTGTTCCAAGTTTCATTGCATTTGGTTGGTTAAATCGCGAGAAACGTCTATTTAAAAGTCGCAACTGCGCTTGGCCGCCATGTTGGTTTTTTAGTTACCAGTTTTTCAAAGGTCACATAGGTGAATTTCTAGTAACTTAGTTCCCTTTAACAGACATACACACGGACAAAAGGTGATCTCATAAGCCTATTTTTTCATAAATGAAAATAGGCTAAGAATAGTCATGAGATCACCTTCTGTCCGTGACTCTGTGTATGTGTGTGTGCGCGCGCGCGCGACCATGTGTGTCCCCCCTTTATAACTTCTAAACGGCTGAAGCGACTTCAATGAAACTCGGTAAGGTCATGCTACTATTTCGGCCAAGCCCGATCGTGCCCTTCAAATTGTATTACGTCTCACCAATCCAACATGGCGGCTCTGCGAAATATTTCACCGGCATTCTATATCTCCGGAACGATTACTTATATCAACCCAAAATGTTGTTCGGTGATAAAGGGCCCTACTAGACGTTCACCTCAAAAACCTGTTAACTACAAACCGAACATGGCAATCTAGCGAAATTGAAACACTTAATTAAACTTTCTTCGTGATTTAACCATCCGAACGCAGTGAAACATGGTACAACAAATGACTTTACTAATTGGAATGCACGGACATCTAATTTAGTTCAATTGTTCAGTTCTTTTTGTGTATTTTCTCCGAGTTATTATGGTTTTGCATGAGTGTAAATTCTGTTTTGTTTTGTGTAATGCTTTAGCGTTATTACAAATAAATAGCCTACTCTATTTACTACATGCATTTTTATATCACTATAAATCTTTTGCAAATATGATTTTAATTTTAAATTACTGTCGTTGCATAATACATCACTCATTTGTCAGATTTAAACCAAATTATATGGATTTTTTCAATCACTGTAAAATGCTACATTCAAATGTGTAAAAGCTACAAAATACGAATGTTAAAATTAAAATGCTACATTTCTGATTTCAAAATGCTAAAAATACCACCCCTACATGCAACTTACAAACTAAGATATACTTTAAAAATTCTTGATTTGTTCTGAATTGTATTCATAAAAGACTGTTACAGAGTTGGGTATCCTTGAGAAGTCATCAGCACGACAGACCCTTTGCCTTACGTATGTTTAGATCTCTTTCAATTCACAATTTCATGTCTGATATTGCTCGTAACACTTCACATTCTACAGTACGTCATTTCAATTCGAAAGTGGATCAAATGGTCGAGACATTCATATTACACTGAGGAATGATGTGCTGGACTAAATTGTTTTCCAGCAAATAAATACCGAGTATCCAGTTCCTCCCGTCACGGCAGTTCCATCCTGACACGGGAATTTGATTGACAGTGTTGCGTGCACACAGTACGGTTACTTGTAATCGATGATTAAATCTCTGAATTAAACTAGCACTGACTGTTATCTCAATGATAATCAAAATACCTTGCCGGTACAATTTAACAGTAATTGTAGACCTTACTCTTTAATTGCAGGCAATTCGGCTTGAACGGTTTACGAAATATTTTAATAGTGCCCAGTGGTGGGGGGATAGTAGGGGGTGGAGAAAGTTGGAACTCCAAGTTAATGTTGACCAATCATTGCCAGCTGTATCGTTTGTTAACGTTTAACCAGTAATTGCTCTGGAGGTCACGATATCACTCGTGCCACTACCGACACACACCATTCTTAATCACCATTCTAATGTCTTAATAATATTTTTCTTTATCAGTGTGGCTACAATTAAAAACCTAAATTACAATAATTGTATTTAAACATTTATATCGGTAGATTTGCAGTTGTACATGTAATTATGGTCTATTAACAGCCTATATTCTAATGTTGAGAAATGTAGGGAATAGGAGGGAAATTACAGTAGACTACCGTATAACGGATGTCAAGCCCATCCTAATGGTTCGCTCAAATTGACGTTAACACTTTGAAAGTACTTATTAGTGTCGGGCAAAGAGCTCCTCAGTTTCGGTCGGTCTTGCAGGCGAGAATGAAGTACGGAAGGGATGGTTTAAGAATTACTATTCCCAGTAAAACCGACAGTAGTGGCTACGCTGGCTAACGCGCAGCATTAGGTCATGGGGCCAAGCTCTCTGCTGACTCGGTAGACGCGTGGGTTCGAGCCCCACCGTCGGCCGTCCTTGAAATGGTTTTCCGTGGTTTCCCATTTTCAACACCAGGCAAATGCTGGAACGGTACCTTCTGACAGGCCACGGCCGCTTCTTTCCACATCCTTGCCCAGTTTCATTCACCATCATTCATTTCATCTCTCATTAACTCCTCTCCTGAGGTTGGCGTCAGGAAGGGCATCCGGCCGTAAAAATCATCGCCACAAAGACTTCCATCGCATCTCATCCCCGACCCCGTTGGAAAACGGGAATAATAAGGGGTAGTCATACATTCCCAGTAAAGTGGTATCAAGAACCATCATTATCGGCTTTCTCGTTTGGCCAGAATGGTCTGGTCATACGGTATAGTCACGACGGTCAATGGAGTTCCAGGAGGTTTCAAACAATTCGGCAAGCGATTGATTCTAAACCTTATACAAATGTTTCTCGTCCAGCATGGGAGTGGTTTTATGAGCGTTATGGGCTTTAAGCGGAAGTTGGCTCTTAAGATTCTCTCTCCAAAATGATAGTTATACAGCCACAGTACCTTTTAAATCAGGAGTGACATCTGTCTTTTTTAAGAGAGAAAAGTTACCGACATCAAACTTCCATTACTAGTTGGACGGGACTGAGCGGAAGGACTATGGCGATGAAAGAACGTCGCCTGGGTACCCGTTAGCCATCACAACTATACTTTGGCAACAGCACGCGTTATTGGGGGGAGGGTTCATTTATTAACCTACTTTCGATTTTGCAAAAAATTAAAGTTGACTTATGAGTTCTACTCGGGCCAAAAGTCCATGTGTCTTTCTGTGTGTATGTCTGTCCTTCGCTCTCACTATCAATTCAAACATGACGAAACCGAATTGAACCAACATTCGTACAGTGGTAACACTAGTAAAGGACATCTCAGTATCTGTTTTATATCACCGCCATCTTAACTACAACGAAATGGCGGTCACTCAAATCTTATCAAGTGATCTCTATCAAATTTTACCAAAAAATACATTCATGTGGGAAGCGTCTATTGCCCAAAATACAAGCTCATCAGCCAAATAATTTGAAGATGGCGGCCGTGTGAATCATGCAAGCGTTATTATGCTAATCCGTAAATTATAATCCAACAAGGCTCAGTTTCACCAGATCCCCTTATGGAAGAGGGTGGTTTGTTCTGAAGGAGGTAACCCGTTGGATATAATAATTTTATATTACCATAATTATTATTCTGTAGAAGTGACTACAGTGCTCAGGCCGAGCGGTCGTCTGTGTCGTGCTGTGGCATGCATTGAGCACTAAATGGTCACTTGCCAAAATAGCGACAATTGTTTGCCGACTGGCCCATATTTCAGTAGCTAAAAATCCTTTTACTGAATGCACTGAACAAAATAATACAAATTTAGTATGAAATGGTTTATAATAAAGCCGCAATAAGCCGAAGAAATCGTTGACTCAATCTGCTCATATTGGTCTCTAGAATATGGTTACGATCTGAAAAATCAATTCCACAAGTATGCCACTACATTTTATTTTGGTTTTATAAAACTAATCTCTCATGAAAGTTCATCCAGCATACGCTCGTTCTATCATAAGCTTCTTTTTCTAATAATTTCAGTCTTCAATCTCCTAGTTTCTTCTTTACTGAGAGAGGTCATGTTAAAAGTATCAATACGGTATTCCTGATAAGTAAATCAAATAATAGTCTACTAATTTATATTTGTCAATCGTAAGACCTAGGAAAGGTTTACATTATGGGGTTACAGACGGCTTCGATTTGACATTTGATTACCGGGGTGCGTTCATTCTGATAATGTGTCCATACAATTTCAATCGTCTTTTCCGAAAAGTGAGAGAGATTTTCAGAATGACAAATATTTCCTAGGATGAATTCTTCCTCCAAATTCCTTGGAAAAAAATATTTTCTTCAAATATTTCTTTCTTGACACTTTATGTCTTTGGTTAAAGATCCACCACGAATGATTAAGGTTTTTGATGCATACAATTATTATTATTACTATTATTATTATTATTATTACAACGTTGTGCTCAAATTTACAGTAAACGATCGTCCACTTTTCAAGGCATGCAACGTTCAGGTTTTTTAAATTATTATGTTTGAATAAAGTGACGCAAAGTGCAGTATGCAAAGTAGAAAGCTCCTCTCTCGTGTATGTTTTGTCATATCGGAGTGTAACTTCACACCGCCACAATACTCCCACTGCAATTCTAATGAAGACGGAACAAGTAGGGATTTATCTCTGTCGCAAATTACAGGCCTACTAATTACCAGCCTATTATGAAGATATCAATAAAAGGAGAAGTAGCCTGTCATGTCTGACACACAAGAGTCAGAAGGTTTGATGAATAGGTCTGTCATATGCAAGAGTGGCAGGAATCTCCTCTGAGTCGATCTTGCATGTGAAAACTGTACCATTTAACAGCCACATCCTGTTGAAGGACGTACAATGGGACAGGCGGCTCTACAGTGATTGCAATAATTAAGGGGACAGACAGGAACGGTGGGATAACGATCATACAACATTGTTTATAATTATTTCTGAGTCAAGAGTTTAGTGCTTTTCAGTCGGTCAACACGAATGTACCCAAAAGAGATGGGTTATGCCCTAATCCTGAAATAAATTACATGAGATTAATAAATACACTAGGATGACCAGTTTCGATCGTCAAGTGATCATCATCAGATCCATTACACTTAGGCTATAAAATCTATCTTTGAAAATACAGGTGAAAATATTTACAATATGTAGAATTATTTAGTTGCAGTATTGGTAATGCAACTGTCAGTGTATGCTAAGTGTAGTATACAGGGTCTTTCATATAAAGTAAGAACGGCGAGCGGAGGCTTTGTTATCCACTGCTGCAGTGGCCTTGGCCGAGGTTGTGGCGTGCCACGACCCTTGTTGTAGTATTTAAAGCACGCGCATAGTATACACTGTATTCGACCTTGCAATAAACGTGCAGGTGTTCAGTCGCCAGTCTGAACCTCAGATTTTAACATGAGACAGTTATCATTACAACATCGTATTTTTGTATGTAAAACTTATTTTAAGTACGAGTCGGCTCGGCGGGTACGTGATGCATTTGTTCAGTAATTTCCTGATGAAGTTCCACCTTCACTAGCACAGATTCACGTAATTGTAAATAAGTTTGACACTACTGACTCGGTGCTCAATAAAATACATAAAATTAAAAATCAGAAACATTACAGTGGCAGAACTCACTCGCGTCAGCCAGAATGTGGTTACCAGATACAATGCCTGTATAACCCAGGAAGGACGACACTCCCAGCATCTTTTATGAGGTAATATTTCATACAGGATTGTACACAAGCAGGAGGCCACGGCGCGCCACAAGCTCGGCCAAGACCACCGCAGCAGCGAATAACAAAACCGCCGCTTGCCGTTCTTACTTTATAAGAATAATATTGGTTTACGTCCCTTTTAACTACACTGGCTTTTAGAGACGCCGGGGTGCCGGAATTTTGCCCCGAAGGGGATCTACTTTATAAGAAATACCCAGTATATGATGTTAGGTGAAATGCTAAATGGTGATAGAAATCCGGAGTTTGTATATTTGGAGTGACTATATGGTTGTAAAAAATCAACTATGGTTAAACTCTAATATTACAGGCTACTACTTATCTGGTTGTCTTCCTCGCTGGAGTTACGAGCAGTTTCGTGTTCACTCTTACTCCAGGTGTGGTCGACTGAAATGGGCTGTTATCTCAACGACACTGGGGTTTCCCTTTCTCTCCCCCCCTTTTCCTATGTGCTGTGTGAAGTCAGTGCGATGTGTTTTTGTGGGATGTTGCCAAATCTAGGTAAGATGTGTGTTATTGAATGAGGTGGGTCTACAACTATTAAAGACCGTGGAACATTCCTCGCCACGCGTGGACGAATAACCATTCAAACTAAGCGCTGCCCGGTCTTTGAGGACGTCCCGTTACCTTTAATACTGCCATGAATACGGGCCTTGGTTTGTTGCAGAAAAAAATACATCGTATTTCTGATCCAGATAACATTTACCTCCACAATGTTATTTCTGAGATTTGTATAACTGCCCATTTAATAAAATGTGTGTACGTTTAACATGTTAGTTTGGTAAAGGTTTATCCGTATTGACTATTGGTAACTACCAGTATTACGCAGAGCGTTTCTAAATTCCCATTATAGACCTTGAGGGCTTTTAGTGAAGACCAAGGAGTAGAAACTTGTGCCCGAAAACGTATCTTCTTACCGCTACCCGCAAAAATCCACCACAGCACACGTTCAAATCTCCCACATTTTCGGCACCATTGACTAGAGTACGTACATCATTGAAAGATCACCTATTGTCCCATATCTCCTACAGGTTTGTTGACATTCCATACCTTCTTCCACGACACCTCACGGGTGCCGCGTTCTTGGTATTCCTTGAAGTCGTTCTGCAAGAGTTCTTAGACGATGTGCCACTGCATGTGCGTCAAAACATGTGGTTTCAGCCCGATGGCGCACCACCTCATTTTACACTTGCGGTAAACGATCATCAGCACCACAGATTTGAGCAACAGTGGATAGGTCGTGGTGGCCCGATGGCGTGGCCTGCACGATCACCCAACTTGACACCACTAGAACAATACCTGTGGGGACTTTTGAAAACCCTGTTATACGAGAACCCTGTGGAATCCGAGGAAGGCCTACTGGCGCGGTTTATGCCTGCGACGGATGTTGGAGGACCAGGGATTGGTGATCGTATGTACCAGAACATGGTATGGAGGCACCGCGTCCGTGTTGACATTGGTGGACGTCACATCGAGCCCCACCTATAATTGGACCCAGGCGACAAACAGCAGGAGTCGGACAGAGCGCTGAAAATGTGGGAGCTGTGAACTTGTGCTGTTATGGTATTTTGCGGGTAGCGGGAAGACGGTACGTTTCAGGACACAAGTTCCTATGCTAAACCTAACCGTCTTGGTATCCATACCAGCCCTCAATGTTTGTAATGGGAATTTAGAAACACCCTGTATAATCTGCCTTGTCAATACTAAAAATGTGATGTTTATTAATATTTAAACGAACATGTTTCGATAAGCAATGCCATCTTCTTCAGCATTAATAGAGGTGAACATTAGTAAAATAAAATACAATAAAATATATATCCTTACAATAATTTGATTTAAAAAAATAAGTTCCACATATAAATAATAAAAAGTTTTAAGCACTAGAATATGTTGTTACTAAACTGTAGTTGCGATGGATTATGGTGAAAATGTAAAATAATATGGAAAATTGAGTCCAGTTTAGAATCAACACCTTCTAAGTGTTTGCTGAAGCTATTCGAACAACCACTATGAAAATAAGCCAGCTAAAAAAGTGTGTGACTTTCGCAGTTGTCGAAGGTAAAATTTTCAATAAGCATGAGAATTCCGTGTCAGTAAATAACGATTATAACGGAGGAGTATTGTGTGAAACTTCACATCGATCGTCGGAATAGGATAAGCGAAATGAAAAGATTATTTTAGAATGTTTGCACTGCAACCATCTCGAATTCTTTTAAACAGTTCAACAATATTACATTCGCTGTGCCATGTTTCACTTTGCTAGGACGGTTAGATCACCAGAAAAGTGATTTTAATTTGCGTGGCAGCCACATTTTGTTTTGTGCATAATATGTTTTTGGAGGGGGATTTGAAGCTCATGATAGAAGAGGAGGGGTATAAGAAATTATTACGTAATTACTTAACTAATAACAAAAATCAACTCATCAGGTCATTTTTAATTTACTTGTAAAATTAGCAGAAGCCTTACCTTGTTCAAAGAATACTTCTATTCAGATCATAACGAGGTAAAAAAAATATTTTTGATGAAAACGAAAGTAGGACTTTCGTCAATTGTTCGTACATTTCTTGTGCTTTTATTTTTTCCCACGAGCACCTCAGGAAATGTCAGCGTTATATTTTTTACAGTAATTGATGTCCCTGAGTCTGACATTGTGTTTCTTGTTCTATTTATTTATATGGATCAATAGTGACGAAATCACAAATATTAGGTATTGCCTTGTGATTGCGTAATACGGGGGGGGGGGGTGTTGCAATAACTACACGTGATAACATGCGGGGGGGATAGTGGGGGGTCAAAAATCGAGCAACAAATACAAGTACAACGACGAAAGGTGACTTGATAAGTCTGTATTTCATATGATGAAATAAGACCAAATACAGGGCTCTAATCGATCCTATTGTTTTTGAGCCTGATAAAGACACACACTGTTTTCTGCTAAAATGTAGGGGGTTCTTATTTTATCGTTGGTTACTCATTCTAGGGATTGTGACAACGCGGTCATGTAACCCCGTGTACTTTGGGTGTGTGTAGAATCTGTCTGATAACTGGTGTTAATTGTGATACCTGTATTAGTGTGTGTTATCTGTAATTGAGGTAAGGACTGCAGACGATCAATTTCAAGAAATTCCTACTTTTGCTACCAAATGCTACCGTCAACGACACCTAGCTGTGAATTTGCCTGATAGATGCACCGTAGCCGGCACGTGATTGAACTGATAGAGCGTTAATAAAATCTAACCTTGAAATTTAGCTTAACACAATTGTGATCAGTGGAAGGTTCTTTTACATGCCATAAATCTATGACATGGGCCCACCGACTTTATTTCCCTCCGAAGGAAGGCATACTGAGGGCTTTCTAACGCTCTTAAAAAAGCTGATGACTTCGGCGAGGTTTGAACCCGCGATCTTGGACACAAAAGCTCACCATGCTACCAACTACGCCTCGGAAGCCGCTATTTTATCGCTACTTAAAATTGTATGCACGTTTTTATATTACGGGTTGCATTTCTTGCAATGTGAGAATGGCTTGTTAAATAGCGTCGAGATGTGATGTATGCAAGGGACAGCTTTCATAAGGTAACAATGAAGCGTAAAACTAATTGTCAGCATATCAGAGCATTGTATGTAAGAAATAATTTAAACGTCACTCATACACAGCTGTGATATTTGCATATGCTACGCTATATATTTTCTATTAAAAGATAAAACACATTTGACGCCATAATGAAGGAAGAAACCGTGATTTTAAATTCAATAGGTTTTTGTATTCAGGTCAGCTTCTTCACACATATGAAATAAGATTGGTGGCTCTGAATGTAAATATCTAGCTCTGACACGCGAACTTCCTGCCCTAAGTCGTGCGGAAGATACGGACACCATAGTTATGCTGCCATATCCTATCTAAAGCACGTTCGCTCGTTCCTTAGAGATCGAAAACGATAAAGATTATAAGGCACGAACAGAGTAAAAATCTGTTATTTTCACTTTAATGGCGCTTTTCTCACTCTCGCCAAACTGCGCGGGTTATTTAGATACAAAGGTTGTGTGTAACCGATATGCACCAACTTGAGTTAAATTTGATGCATAACGTTCGTCAGCAGCGAGCGGAGTGAAGCAGGTTTATGGTCCAAAATATTGTTGGTTATTGTTGGTACTTTTAGCCTACTTTTGATTTTGCAAAAAAGAAAGTAAACTTATGAGATCTACAGATGGCCAAAAATTGTGTGTCTGTCTGGGTGTGTGTGTGTATTCTGTATTCTGTCCTCCACTATCAATTCAAACTCGATGAAACCGATTGAACGAAATTTCGTACAGAGGTAGCACTAGCAAAGGGCACCTCAGTGTCATGTTTTATATTGCCGCCATCTTTACCAAAACTTAATGGTGGCCACTCAAATGGTCAAAACTTAAAATTAAATTATGATCAAACTAATCCTCGGATCTTTATCAAATTTGTCAAAAACATACCTTCATATTGGACGCGTCTTGTGTCTAAACTACAAGGTCATCCGTCGTACCATTTCAGGATGACGGTCGTATGAATTATGCAAACTTTATAATCTATAACTTGGGACCCACCAATTCCGATTATCGAACCCAGAATAGTTTTAACTGTACTAAAGGACGTGGCCTGTTCGAAATTAAAAGTTTATATTTTAATATTATAGTGCAGAAGTGACATTAAAAGCTGATCCGTCTCGGTTACAGGACAAGATGGCAGCTGATCTCTCGTTCTGACCTATATTTCACTAATTTCAGTATGTTCCTTGCAATATAGCCTATTGATAGAAATAATATGAACTTTGTATGAAATGGGTTATAATGAATATATATTCCAGTAAAGAAATCGTTTAGTCAAAGTCATTATTTGCTAAGACGTTGTATCAATTGATAACATTTGACTTGGGAGGACATGTTTGGCTCTGTGGTTAGAGCTATGGTTTTTCACCCGGCCGGCTGTTGTTCAAAACCTATCAGAGTTATAATTTTATGCTTGATTTTTTTATATTTGTTGTTTATTATGTACTGAAAGGTTATAAAATTGAGCGTATATTGTGCATTTTTCAATGGAAAATATATATTTAATTAAAACAAAATTGCCACCGGATCTGCACTAGTGACATCTACTAGCAACCTGCTAAACTATGCGTGAGCTAATCACAGCCTACTAGATGCGAGCTGCGCTCTATACCGGCCTTGACATTCCCAGTTAGTGAACCCATGCATAAGGTGTAATTGAAAATCCTCTTGTTGCCGATAGAACGCACTCGCCCCCAAGGATAAGCGCGATTAAAACTTAGCTGTGCAGTATGTTTATTAAATGTGTTTCTCCCAGTGATACGTTTAAACCAAAGAGGATTTTTTTCAGTTTCTATTATTGTAAGTACTGTAGTCGGTGTTAATGTACTGAATTCCTACTTTGTTTGGAGTGTTTGCTGATGAAATTGTAAAATGCTGAGGTAAATTATAAACTATGGTTTGAACGCCGCTGCTCAAATCCAGTAGGCCTTCGTCATACTGCTGTGTGCCATTTTGCACTTCGAATAGGAAGTGATAGGAGGTGATAAGGACTAAGAGTTATAACTATACTCATACATTTAGGAGAAAGTAGGCTATTTGTTCTTTCCTGTACCTCTTGTTTTGATTGTTTTTTTTGTTGAATTTTTTGTCGTTTTTTGGTGTTCTTTGTTTTTGTTGATTCATTTAGAGGTTTTGCGACATCGTGGTCATGTAGCCCCGTGTACGTGGGTGTATGTGGAATTTGTCTGATAACCAGTGTTATTGCGATGGCTGTATTAGAGTGTGTACTTATAATTCAGATGAAAATTGGGAAGGAGCCGGCCGTGGCCTTACGTTAGGAACCATCGACACCTCCTCTTCTGTTTAGTTTCATGAGGCTCAGTGTACCCCGTTCCAGCACTAACACCTTTATTAAAATTTCTTGGCAGAGCCCGGATTCAAAATCGGACCAAGAACGCTGTTAATATATTTACGGGGTTTGGAACATCTTGGTTATCAGCCCCGTGTAATCATGTGTGTGTTGAACTTGTCTGATAACCTGTATTGCTGTGGTGACTGTAGTAGTTGTTGTTGTTGATTCATTTAGGAGCTTTGTGACATTGTAGCACCGTGTACTTGGCTGTGTTTCGTGTATTTTTTCTGTTAACCTGTGATATTGTGATGGATGTATTAGTGTGCAGTTATAATTCAGATGAGGATTGGGAAGGAGACTGCCGTGCCCTTACGCTAGAAACCATACCGATTTGCCTGGAGTAGAAATGGGAAACTTCGGAAAACAACTTCCAGGATCGCTGAGATGGGAATCGAACCCTCTTCTTCTCAGTTTTGCCTCGCGAGGCTGAGTGTACCTCGTTCCATCACTCAGACCAGAATTAAAATATATTGGCAGAGCCAGGAATCGAACTCGGGCTTCCGGGGCAACAGCCAAGAATGCTTGCCGCTACACTACGAGGTGAAAGGTCCATAATGTAGCTTTGAGGCTATTGAGTAGATGATTTAATGCAAAAGTACAGAGACAATTACTTTTCTCGCTGTCAACTAAAGAATAAGTTGTTATTGTTAATTCATTTGAAAGGCTTGGGACATCTTGGTCATCAGCTCCATGTAGTTGGGTGTGTGTTGAACTTGTCTGACAACCTGTACTGTATATTGCTGTGATGACTGTAGTAGCTGTAGTAGGGGCAGGGATGAGATAGATGCCCCGGAACTTGAAGTAGGGTACTTCGAGGCATTTTTATGGAGGGTATGTGGAAAACCCCGAAGAAAAACCACTCTCAGGATAGTCGTTGTCAGTGCCTGATTTCGAATCTGCAATCTCGGGGTACGTATTGAGATCTCGGTATCTTAAGTCCTGGTGTCGCTTCCTGGCAGTGATAAGAAATTTAATTATGGTCTGAGGGCTGGAACGGGGTACACTGAACTTCGTAAGGGAAAACTGCGCTCGCTTATCATCTCAACCATCCTAGACGTGGTTTTCCACTTATACTTCAGACAAATGGCGGTATGTTTCTAACTTAAGCTCACGGCCACTTCTTCCCAATCCTTACCTCAATATTATAAACACACACACTACTACAGACGCCACAGTAACACAGGTTAAGAGTCGTTTTCTTAACACACATATGCACACACCTAAGTACATGGATCTATTTGGCCAAGATGCCCAAGCCCCACAAATGATACACATTATCATTTGATTGTTTATGAACATGTAGTCTACCATTTGCGCCTGAGAGGGCAGCATTATCCTGCTGTCCGCCATTTGTCTGTCATAGGACTTTTGTTTCTCTTCCTCAGTGACGGGAAATGACCTAGAAGTTGTAACCATAAAGCTTATTCCCAACTCAGCCATCACTGAAGTGGTTTTCCGTGGTTTTCCCACATTACTCCAGGCAAATGCTGGCATGGTTCCTAACTTAAGTCCAAGGCCGCTTCCCTCCCAATCCTATCACCAATTTACAAAATACACATACTAGTACAGCCATCACAATAACACAGGTTATCACACAAATTCCACACACACGCGCAAGCAAATACAAGGGTCTATATGACCTCCATTCGCAGCCCCTAAAATCAGCAACAACAACAACAAAGTTTGGTATTGCTTTACTCACTCAGTTGGATTTGAAAGACAGACCATCCAACATATTGCGGAGGACTGCAGCCTTCGAGCCTATAATGGGAACCTGAAAGACTTTCATGATGCAACATTACTTATGAGACATCCCCTGATTTGTATGTGTTATGTATTGTGTAATATGTAATTGTGAACATGCTATGTACATGTATAGACTATTGGTCAGTCTCTGATAGTTGAAAATTTTTATCTGTTGGAGGCAGTGAGTGAATGAATGAACAAAGCTACTGAGGTAGGCCTCTGAGTGGTGCCCAGTAGTGATATTGAGGGCACAGCCAGTGCCGATGAATGCCGTGAAAGGTTCTACTTATAGAATTAGTATTGCTGCACTGACTGAGTGAGTATTTATTTAGCGTATGGCATGATACATCTACATAATTTCAAATTTAAATATTACCTTGTAAATCTGAAAATTTTATCTATTATTATTTATTTATTTATTTATTTATCGTATGGCTTTTAGTGCCGGAAGTGTCCGAGGACATGTTCGGCTCGCTAGAGTCTGTAGCTGCTTTCAGCGGACACCCAGAGGGTGAGCTACACGTTCCGTTCAATTTCAAGTAGTTCCAACTTTCACTACCAGATGTCAACGATACCTAGTGGTGAACGTTGGAACTTTGATAGAGCGTTCAAACGAAATCTAACCTAGAAATTTAGCTCCTCACAAGATTAGTCCATGGGAGGATCTCTTACATGCCATAAATCTATGACATGAGACCGCCGGCTTTACATCCCCTCCGTAGGAAGGCATACTGAAGGATTTTTAACGCTCAAAAAATCGGACTTCGGCCGGATTTGAACCCGCTATCTTGGACACAGCAGTTGAGCATGCTACCAACTACGCCACTGAAGCCGCATTTTATCTATTGAATATGTGTCTCTTCATCAAAATTTATTGTCATATTTATTGTTCTTTTAGGCTAAATGCTAATGTAGGCTATATGTTTAATGTGTTCCTTAGCTTGTAATTATGTAGATGTATCTTGCCATACGCTAAATAAATACTCACTCAGTCAGTGCAGCAATACTAATTCTATAAGTAGAACCTTTCACGGCATTCATCGGCACTGGCTGCGCCCTCAATATCACTACTGGGCACCACTCATAGGCCTACCTCAGTAGCTTTGTTCATTCATTCACTCACTGCCTCCAACAGATAAAAATTTTCAACTATCAGAGACTGACCAATATACACGTACATAGCATGTTCACAATTACATATTACACAATACATAACACATACAAATCAGGGGATGTCTCATAAGTAATGTCGTTTTTTAAAGAAAATTTTATTTGAAAAGTTTTCTGACAAGAAATTAAACTATTCTTCAAAGTAGAGACTATCAGGTTCTATGAGAGCCATCTTTCAGCGAGGTTTATCACCCCGCGATGGTGCTATTCTCTGGGATTTGATGCAAAGAATATGGCGAGACCCACTTCCACAGCTTTGTTTTCGAAATTCCTTTCTCGCAAGAAATGCGCCATGCATCGTAAAAGATGGTAAACTGAAAGTGTAAGAACAGGGCTGTATGCTGGATGTGTTAGCAGTCCGACCCCTCCCAATTTCTGAATTTTTGCCATGGTTGTTCGTGCAGTATGAGGTCTCGCATTGTCCTGCTTCAAAATAACTCTGTTTCGGTTAACTAATGCTGAGTATCTCCGTCTCAAACTTTCATGAACTCGTTCCAGTTGTTGAGAATTAAGCTCCATATTGACTGCACGGCCGTTTGCAACCAACCCCAGTGAATCATTCCTTCAAATTTCTACCAGACACACATCACTTTGGGGCCGAAACGATCCTTTCTAACGATGCCTTTGGCAGGTTGACAGGGACTGAACCATTGTTTCGAGGCGTCAGCGTTGCGGTAATAGACCCATTTTACAACACATGCGACAATTCTCCTGATAAATCTATCATCAATGGGGTTACGAATAAGCTGACAACAGATATCCACTCGACGTTGAGCCTGTTTAGGGATCAATTCATGAGGTACAGATCTACAGCTTCTGTTTGATTTTTCAAGTTTCTTAACCTGGCGATGTAGGGTATCTTTTGATGCACCTAGTTCTTCTGTCAGCCTACGAGTAGGCAACTTCTTTGCGGATTTTCCTCCAAATCTCTGCGTGTATTCTCAATACCCTACAGCTTAGGTCTTCCAAAACGTCGTAAATCTGTAGTCTTGAACCGTTGGAACCATCGTTGTGCCACACGCTCACTAACGACACCTTCTCCGTCCACTTCACATATTTTTCGAGCCACTGCAGCAGCTTTGCGATCTTCTTTCCAGTAGTGCATTAAAAGGACCCGTAGTAGGCTATGTGCCCTGTTGGATTGTCAAATGTAGACCATCTGCACAATAGTGAACATCATGTATTTATGAATGTACGGTAATTATCTTTTTACTTAACTTTAATTCAACATTACCTAGTTTTTAGTTAGAATCATCACCAAATATTCACGAGTTTCATCTTCTTTTAACTTAAGCTTACTTTAAATGTATCTAGCAGTAACGTCTGATTAGTCTCCTAATATTTAATGTTCTTCTTAATTTTACATAAGTGCACTTAAACTTTAACTAGTGTTTTACATGATTGGTCTTCAAATATTTGTAAATTTTCTTTTGAAATTAACTAAGCTTCGTTTAAGTTTATCTAGCTACTACCTTGAGTATCGTATGTTTCAATCACTGTAGGCTGTAGTATTAGAATTCCTCATAAGTAATGTCCTTTACTTTTAAGTTGGGTGCTTAATAAGACAGAACCAACAGGGAACATACTACAATTGCATAACCTACATAAACTTCGACATATTATTAGATATTAAGAGAGCCTCTGTGGCTTCGGCGGCAGCACGCCGACCTCTCACCGCTGGGTCCGTGGTTCAAATCCCTGTCACTCCATGTGAGATTTGTGCTGGACAATGCGGAGGCAGACAAGTTTTTCTCCAGGTAGGCCTACTCCAGTTTTCCCTGTCACAATTTCATTCCAGCAACACTCTCCACTATCATTTCATTTCATCTGTCAATCATTTAATCATTGCGCCAGTGGAGTGCGACAGGCTTCGGCAGCCGGCACAGTTCATATCCTCGCCGCTAATTGGGGGCTTCATTCAATCCCTGACCCGATCGGTCGACTGGAAGCAGGCTGTGGATTTTCATATTATTAGACATTAAAGAAACTAAGCTTATATTAAAAGAAAATGAAATTCACAAATCTTTGCTGACTCTTCTATATAAATTAACCATAGGCATGAGTAAGATTGAGATTTTACTCTAGCCTGTGCCAACAGACGAATGCAAAAGTACTGCAATAATCAAGAGACGGCAACACCGCCAAGAACAGCATTTACCGATTGTTGTTGAGGTAAGCTAGTGGGAAAATAACCAATTATCCACGACTGAAATGAAAGGCATGCTGCACGTGATCTGAAGTTAAGTATAACGCATGTTGGTGCAATCTGGGCATGCCCGTTATCTTCTGTACCTAGCCATCTCATTACCTGGCCCGAGCCCACGGACTGCACTTATCTTAACGCTCGGCAGAGCGGCCATCTTGTTTTACTTCACCCACACACTAGACAGAGTGAAAACATGCAAATACGTCCCGACTAACCTCACATTACCACCACAATTGCTCACCAAAATGGCTGACTTGAAACCTAACATTAGCCTCCATAACAAGACATACTAACAATCACCTTCCCTTATCCTTAGGCCTTATCACCAGCATTTTAAGATTAGTTTTTCTTATATTTTGTATTTTACAAAAGATATTATATCTCATACCTGCAAGAGAACTTAAAGGCGCTGTTGATTATAGACAAATATCTTCAAGAGTATGGGGATTTTTTTTATAAAATATTATTTTTTTCATTTTAAGACCCTTGCACAAGATGGCGAGCATTATAAATATTATTATGTTGTATGTTATATAAACAAAGCCCTGTAAGTGCTGCTATTGGTCAGGTGAAAGGGCCGGTGGTGTGATGATGGTGGGGGAGGGTAAAAGGAGGAAGTGGGAAGGGTGGAGTAATTTAGAGGAGAGAGAAGACGATGAAATGGGGACTACAATAGAATGAGGTACCATATTATTATCCACTTCATTGCTCGCTCAAATTGGTAATTTTTATTATAACTAAGAATACGGACGTTGGTAATTGACTTCGTCTTCATATGAATGTAACTCCTTATGTGTGAGCTCGGGGAAGGCTAAGAGGGACCATTTCTGTTCTAAGTTTGTTGCTAAAGAGGTATATTTTCGTCCTTGTTATGCGATGCGAGATACGTATATGCTTGATTGATTTTATGTCCCTTGTGCTTTGAATTATTTATGCTTAGCGATGGGTCAGAGGTGGAGGTTAAACGTAGCCTAAATTGCGAAGTGTTGAAGGCTTTGGGATATATCCGAATTGTGCGTAAACAGTTAGGCCGGTATTAAACTGTGAAAGAAATTTGTCAAGAAATTTTATGAAATATTTTATAATAGTACATTATGCAACGAGCCTATAATGGCAATAATTAAGACTCGAGTATGTTCATAAGACGAGCGAAGCGTATTTTATAATCTCCACACGAGTGTCTTAATTACCATTAAAGGCGAGTTGCATACGACTGTTTATGTTCGACGATAATGAGGCCTATAACTATTTTATGTTCGAACATAAATATTCATAAATATCTGTCGAGAATTTGCCAGTTTTATGTACTGTACAGAGCGCATGGGACTCAGAGAATACCATGTATTTGACCATGGCCTCCTCAAATACCCCACTATGACACAAGCCACGCAGTGAAATTTTAAATAGGGGGCCGTGGAAGTCAGCGTAGATGCGATGCTATTGTACAATACCCAAGGGGTATGCACCCCTTAGAGATCATCCCCCCCATCATCTGTCTAAATCTCATAAAAGGCAACCCTTTAAAAGCCTACCCAATATCCATCAATACTATAAGGGCAGCTGGCTACTCCATAAAGCAGCTCAACCCTTGCGTAATTATGACACACAGCGACATACTACAAACTGGTTCAACTATGCCACAACGCGCTGACAGAACAGAGGCTAAAGGTATAAAAGGTGCCTTAAGTGGGTCACGAGGATCTCTCCATCATCAGTGCTTCGACGAGACAGCCGGAGGCTAACGACAGTGTCAACCGAGGTGAGTCAGTTAGTCAGTGTTCAGAATCCTACTTTTGTAACCTAACACCCACAGTTTGTACTCACATTATAACATCACAAGATCCCTTAAAAGGGACTAACAGTTACTCATTGCTGACCAATAAACACTTGGTCAGTCTCTTACACTTGCATTACTGATCTACACTCTTCTTCACGTCCCAACGTCCTTCCTTACTCCCGTCACAGTCAGACGTGACACACCGTAGTAATAACGCCAACTCAGACGTCATTGTATTCCTCACAGCGGCTCGCGTGCTCAAGTGAAGCGCGTGCCGAACCGCTGACACTAGCAAGGTGATTATATAATAAGTAGCCGGCTGGGCGACTAGTACATCGACCCGCGTGCTAAGGCTACATCCCTTAAACCACATTTACAGTCTTTATAGGAGCGCCCCCTAGTTCCTAACGCTAAACAACACTCCACACTGGTCAGCTTGCCCCTCCAAAGGCAGCTACCCCCTTTTAGACACTCCATTCAAAATCAATACAGTAACTCTTCCGTTTTAGGTCCTACCACCCCTAAATAAGGGATCTAAAACAGATGGTGGAGGCGGGGTCCTACGCATAGAGAAAAGGGACTCAACCAACGAGCCCTCGTAGGTAAAACGACCCCTTCCGTACCGCAAAAAGCCAAGCAAATTAGTGAGAAAATTTTTCCCCCAGACAAAAAGCACCATTTTTTTTTGTGTGCTCCAAATTAGCTACACAGGGGAACTTCTTAATAAACCAACCCCCTAACCCCATACAGAATCAAAGAAATATAAGAATACACTGTCAAACACGTACAGACTTTTTTTTATTCTTATTGTAGGCCCATACACTGCAGTCAGAATGGCACCTCATGCAGAGATTGCAAGCCATAGAGGCAATAGGGGTACGCCAATATTATTAACATTATTGTTCAGATGCCAAGGGCACATACAAGGCCGGCAAACACAAATACGGGCACTCCAAACAAAAATCGGGGCAATACAGGGCAAACAGCCATACACCCCGTCAGAGGGTAGGACAGCGCGATTAAGATGCGCACATACACTCTTGAATCACATACATGAACACCTCAATAGGTTCCATATACAAAGACACAGAATATACCGACAATTAATCACCACACATGGTCCCGTAATAGATAATGCAACCCTCGAGAGAATGAGGGTGCACTACACAAGTTTACACGCCCAATACAGGGAGCTAATTCGCGTCCAAGCGCTTCTCCAACTAGCGGCCACAAAACAATACAGAGCACAGAAACATTAATACATTAGTACAGTAATTTGCAAGCAGGCCATGAGCCTCAATAAGGCAGTACACCCAAATTTGGGACAAATACCGTGAGCTACAAGCCAATAAGGCCATTTTTGAGTTCATGGTAGGGCCATCAGCCCACCCGAGAGAGGACATAAGCGTGGATACGCTGACTCGACAATTTGCGAGGATGTCCCTCTCGCCACGTACTGCCACAGAATGGAAGGAGTTCGCCGTGGCCACAGTCAAGAAGACGGCCAGGTTAGGCTCCAACTTACTACAAAATAAACCTAACACAAACACACGTCCTTCAGCTCCGGATCGGAAGGCAATTTTGCCAAATCGAGGGGCAGAGCCTAGAACAATCCCCTCGGAACAGAGGGACGAGAGGGAGTTGAAGCCAGGGCCATTAAACACACATGATATGACAGGGAAACAAAGGGACATAACCACGTCATGGGGTGACGACATAGAGCCCGCCCTACAGTACATAAAGCCTACATACACGTACACAGATAGGCTAACACATTGGCAGGAGTCGGCCGTGGCCACAGGCCGAAAAACGGTCAGACTACACGCCACCACATTGCTAGGCCGGACACAAGCCATTAAGCGACCTTTACCGCCAGTTCAAAGGGCAAATTTGCCAGAACAAAGGCGAACACCGGTATTAGGCCCTCAGGGTGCACGATATACGCACGAACATTTTGACCGGGCATTACCACACAGTACACGGGGATAGGAAAGGTGTTCTCACCTACCCCACAAAACCACGCAGGCAAATATATACACACTCCCGTAAAATCTACTAGGGCAGCGTCAAGCACAATTAGGCCCTCGAATACAGGTACATTTAAACCTATAGACACGCGCTACGGTGGGAGTAGGCCAAAGCTTACTTTGCTAGAAATTCCGCCGGAAGGTAGCAAAGGAACACCCCAGTGGATTCCAAAGGCCTATAATATCGTAACAGGGCAAAACCCTTCACCTTTCTGAGCACTGAAGCTCGAAAGACGATAACGACTTCCACCAAGGCCAAAGAAATAAAATAACATCACTTCCCCCATCATAAATGGCCACACAAGTTCTTTCACGCGGGAGATATCAGAAAATAGACCGACAATTACATAGTAAACATAAACTGCGCATTTTTTTTTCTTTCTCGTATTTTATGTATATACAGGGCAACATGGCCAAATTAGAAGTGAGTAATTTTAAATCCTTCTGTGTTTTTTTTTTTGGGAACCATGGCATCTTTCTATTAGGCCATCACTAAGCCAAGTGAAAGCCCATCAGGCTTAAGGCCGGAAAGAGATATTTTGAACACAACTTAGGCATAAAATCACAGCATAGAGCTTAAGGGAGTCTTTCTAAGTAGAAATGACTAGACGTTCTACGTTATGGTTCCACAGTTTGACAGATTCTCTTGTTGCGGGCGAAAACCGTAAGCATGGCAAGAATTAAGAATCTCAAACTAGTTTCAAAAAAAAAAAATTTGGGAGGTGTGCTTTAACCAACTAAAAAGCCCAATTGCACACCGGGATGAGACACTGTCATTTTGGTGAGTTACAATTACTTTGATAGGCAGGTTTGACTCCCACAGTGCACTGGCTTTGCTCGTGACGTGGATACAAGGGTATCAGTTACGTCTGGCAATGGCCTTCCTAAGGTGTACTAGACAGTGTCGGTAGATTCCCCTGAGACGTAACCAGATTACGGTAGTACTCACGTTACCAAAATGGTAAATACTACACTCAGGTCCCAATCACCATTTTTTTTTCAAAAACATAGTGCTCACGACATAATTTTTAGAGACTAACGCCACCTACTATTATTTTCTTTCAATGTGCTCTCTTAATTCAGAGCGGGGCATAAATAATTTTTTTTTGTTTCACACATTTAGCCCAAGAAAGAAAAATGGCCAAATAAACTATATATATATATTTTATACATAGGTATACATAACACAACACTCGGGGACACAAGTGTAGTCAATGGAAGGTTCTTTTACAGACGGCCAATGCATATGAGATTTCCGAAGTGAAATGCCATGGCCTGTGGTTTGGATTCCAAGTAAAACGGAAATCCCGTGGCACATGATCTCCAGAAATGGTCACGTTAAACCACAAAATTCCCCTCTTGCCTTTTTATAATGCGAAGAGCACTAACAGAAAGCAGGCTGATTAAGAACACATGTTCGGATACACAGCGTTATCGAAACAAGTAAACAAGCGAGCGCGCAAGACATTGCAACCCGACACCACCATACTCAGCAGTAAAGCAGACCTCAGTGATAAACTGCGAGCCTTACAGACGACAGTTCCCAAAGCACACTGCACGGAATCATTCATAGCCAACCCAAGAACCCTATATCTTCAAAATTTACACTACGAGGAGAGGGCAAAAATAAGCAAACTCCTCGCAGGAAGGTATACTAGGGGTTGCGCATAGAAAAACACACAGCCCATTTGCCATAGTGTAGGCGGCACAGAAATGGCCACCAAATCTTTACAGACAACCGGCTTCGAACCCATGTCCACACACAAAAACCTCGTACCGAAAACTAACTAAACAACGGTATTTTCGGTACGAGAAACACAAACAAAATACAGACAGAATGCCCGCAGAACATGAACAACGCAGACATATAACACAGAGAATTACATAGAACACGGGTTCGAACCCCAGAGAAAATTGCACGCCAGGGAAAAACAAGCAGACGGCCTTCCAATCACACCAAAATTGGCCCATATAACGGCTTAGACAGATAATACTACATTCCTGCGGCCAAATGACAGGCATAAAATTCCAGAAATACACTTGACAGGGAAAATGGACTTTCCAGACAGAGACATATAAATTTCGTAAGACAACGGTCTTACGGAATAATGGCCACACAACGGCAATAGTAGCAGGGCGGATTACCACATCGGGCCGCCAGGAATTTAACACAATGACCACACTGGCATACGTGCAGAAAAACACGCAACAGTGGTTAACCTACATAAAATCCCGGCCTGAAGTTACACACACAAACTGATGACTTGCAGACTTAGCCACTTTGCAACACTGTCGATGACAAAACGCGATTGTGTAGTGGCAGTGACCATGAATAAACAAATGCAGAACAATCATAACACTATACATTTTTCAACACTGCGAAAGCATTTATCAACAAGCAGACGTCACAGACCAAAACTTGTCGCAGGCCCAGAGTAGCACGTTCGTAAAGACGTTGGCAGGCCACGGGCGCTTCCTACCCATACACAATATACACAGTAGGACTTAGCCCTACAGCAGACCAGGCGTCCGCGTGGTGTAGCGGAGCGTAGTCACACACACACACACAAACGCGCTCACCAATCAGGGGCGAACATAGGGACTTTGAGGAAACGGGACCTCCCCTTAACAACTTCTTTTTGCGACCCTAGTCCCGAAACAAATCATTCCAGGCGACTAGGACTTAGCCCTATAACGGACCAGAGTAGGTCGTGAAGCTTCGCTATCCCAAAGCGCGGATAGAAAACCAACATGGACCAAGGGAGGATGACAAGAGAACATGCTAACAGCGTCCCACTCTACTCCCTTCCCATAACCTTTTCACGTCCAAACATAAACAACGCAGACACATGAACACGACCAGAACAGCTACACTACACTACAAAGTATACATAAGGGTTGGTAAACTTCATGTGTTTACAGAAAGGGCATGCTACGCCTTGAGCCCCACCGCTATCACCTGAATGAGAGGGGTGCATCGGCAAACACCAACTAAGCGTAATGCACATCTCCATATGAGAGATGAGGCCATAAGTAATAAATACTAACCATTTTTTTTAAATTTAAATCATCCCGCATGAGAGGGAAATATATTAGTATTATGCCTCAACCTACACCTATCCATACATGAGTGCAAACGCCTCATATCCAGACGCATGCATGTATATCCCATCCATTCACCAGGGGATATTGATATCAGACCGGCATGGATTTTTATTTTATTTTTTGCAACCCCGGGAATTACCTGCCCCGTTCCACTCACTGTAGGAGCATCCCAGCACAAAAACCGGTTCCAGGCCGCCACTAACGCGGAATTCGGAAGTGCGCAACCTCCTCCTACCCTGCTTTAACCCACTCTACAAATAACTACCCCCAGATCACAATAACAGGGTACCTGACGCCACAGACCCTACTAACACCTCCATCAAGGTTAAAAAAGAGCATTATCGCTGGAGAAGCTGATATAGCACAGGTAGCCTAAAGTAGTCTACGTATGTAGAGGTTTTACCAGCCCACCACACTGGAAGTATTTTACATTTGACACTTTTTACACAGGTTACACCTATATTTAAAAAAAAAAAAAAAAAAAAAGGGAACCTGAAACACCCTGGCTGATGATACCGGCGTTAGCCAAAGGTCAAAAGCACAACACTAGGAGCAGAGCTGGGGAAGGCGATGTGGACCCTTACCCCAGTCGGCTCATCAAATTACTGACGACTAGACCAAATAGACGAACCACGTAAGGTCAAAGCATTCGCGGCCTGGTCGGGCAAGCTCTGGAATCCTAGGTGCGCATAAACCGCCCCTGGGAGGAAGGGATGCTAAACCCACTTTGAGCCACGGTCGTCGAAGCCAAGACCTGCAGGGAGACTTTCTGAGAATGGCGGGAGAAATAGCTCACTCCGCGTCGGCCTCGGGAGCTATCCCTAGAGACGACCATATTATGACTAGACTGTTAGTTAAATTTACGTAAGTAGGACTTCCATGGCGGGGAGTCAGACTCCTATTCGTCAGGAGTGAAGCAGGATCCAAGGGTTCAGCAGGACCAATCCTAGATCCGACAAGTCCTTACCCCGCGAGGTGAAGGTGAAGACCACGACGGTAATCAATAATGCAGAATGAAATATGAATATATATATATGGAATGTACGCGCTCATTCGGTCCTGCGCCCACGTAAATGGACGACAACGGGTCGCCAGAGTTCTTAAATGAGTAGCATAGCGGGCACTCAAAAGGGTTCAGTGGGCCAACCCAGCAATGCCGATTAAGGCGAAGAGGACTCCCCGGACGCTCACTTCCCGGAGGACACATGAATACAAATATTGCGGCCGACACAGGCGAAGAGGACTCCCCGGACGCTCACTTCCCGGAGGACACATGAATACAAATATTGCGGCCGACACAGGCGAAGAGGACTCCCCGGACGCTTTCTTCCCGGAGGATATTATGCCATTGGACCACACTGTCCAATGCCCACATAAATGACGACGCATCGGGCAGTCAGAGGGCATTAAGAGATGGGGCATTGCGCGCCCCTCACAGGAGCCAAGTGGGCGGCTCACCTACGTCAAATAGGAACAGCACCCGGTTATGAACACGAAAGTTACAGCGGGCGAAACGGTTAGCTTAGTGGCACCGTAAGCGCCTGCGCATAGATTAGTCCTAGTAATAGACGTCGACACCTAGAGTTAAGGGGACGGAATCTAGCGACCCTAGAGACAACCGGTGTTTCTGGGGCTCGTGCGGGTGGTGATCTGGGGATTTAATTGCCCCAGGCGATCGTCCTAGGCCAAATTTAGTTATAGACGGTTGCATTTGACACGCAACCTGGGATTAAGCAAATTTAATGAACACTGTTGCAATTCAGCACAGCATCTTTCGGCAATAGATTAAGGCAACCCTCTCGGCTTAGATGTAGTTTTTTTTTTATATATACCATAAGTAGAATAAGTAGTATAAGAGAACGCCGTTCGGCGCCTGATGACCCACAAATCCGTCATCAGGGTAAGTCCGATAACTCATGATAAGTTATTATAATGTAGCATAGTCTTACATTTAAGACAATTTTTTTTAATACATATATTGAGGTAAAATTTCGGCGCCTGGCGGCCCAAATTCGTTGCCAGGGTAAGCCCAATACTACAACACATTAGGAAATGACGTCACGGCACCATATAGGGTAAGCCCGGCCATATATCGAGTAATAATAACCATGCCATTCTTTTCACAGGTAAAAAGGGGCTTCAGACTGTGGCAACGCTGCCACAGGAAGCGGCATATGGAATAGGGAATTTCAATGTTTTGTTAACCCCTCCATTTTTTTTTGCAGGCATTGTCACCTAGAATATGACACGTGTAATTATGATTTTGCTGCCAGATAGCAGCAACATGCTATTTAATGCCCCCTTATTGTAGTATTATACCTGTGCATACTAACCTCCATTTAACATTCATTCTCACTTACACACTCACTACATTTTTTTTTTTACAGCTACACGTCAATAATCTGCACAGCGGGAATGATGCCTGTGGGGCATCAGGCTTGCTGGCAGATCTGCATAAAACAAAAACACTTGAAGCGTCAAAATGCGACGCAGCTTACGGCGATGAGGGCGCAACCGGCATGTGGCGGCGACCCTCATGGTCAAGTGTGAAAGCATTCACCCACAGAGGATGCTTCACAGGTTAGGTATTAAGCATACAGGCAAGCGGTACGACCACTATACCGTACCAAGAAGTGGCCGTACAGAATCAGCCGTGAGACGGCAAGAGTACGTACAGACGGGTAGCGTGCACGCGAGGATCCAAACAAAAACTAGAATTATAAGGGTTTAGCGCGCTTAAGTAGACATAAGGTCATTGTAGTTCATAATTTTAAAGAGTAAACTACATATATATTCATGCGCCCACGAGCAATTATTCCAATGGAAATTCCTAAATGTCAGCATCGCAACATAATACATTAAACACTATATATATTTTTGTCTGTTTATCAAGTTCACGTGTACACGATGTCTATATTTTTGTTTTGTTTTGTTTCGTTTGCTAAGGTAACACGTAACCAATGTCTGTGAATTGTTTTCTTTCATTTTTCTCTCTTCTAACTTCCCCATTTGTCAGGGTGTTCCGTTTTATCCCACACCAATAAATACATTTTAAATATTTCCTTTAAATTATACCCTGGAACACCCATTTTTTTTTCTATTCTCTCCTATCTTCTTTATTGCAGGGAGCACTTTTTCCCCAAGATAGGGCGGACGACGCAATCATCCGTTCGGCCCTGGGTTTTTCCTCCCTGCACAACTATGTAACCATGTATAACCATGTTTTTTTTCTTTTTTATGCCGACAACGGCAATGGCGATTGTGCCTCAATAGCAATTATTTTCTTTATTCAACAATGTTAATGCACATTTCACCATGCAATGTAAAATTTATATACATATATATCTATGTACACCCCATAACCCTCCCCTCTGAACACGGGCTGACCGCACACCTACACTTCTGCACGACGACACCCGTTCCATACGACGACGCTTACGACGCCACCACCAGAAGAGACGAGGGGGATTCAAAAACTACTACGACAACATCCCAACCCCAAGTGCCCTTCCCGGTCGCGAGGACGCGACCAAATGGAGGAAGAGGCTTGTACAATACCCAAGGGGTATGCACCCCTTAGAGATCATCCCCCCCATCATCTGTCTAAATCTCATAAAAGGCAACCCTTTAAAAGCCTACCCAATATCCATCAATACTATAAGGGCAGCTGGCTACTCCATAAAGCAGCTCAACCCTTGCGTAATTATGACACACAGCGACATACTACAAACTGGTTCAACTATGCCACAACGCGCTGACAGAACAGAGGCTAAAGGTATAAAAGGTGCCTTAAGTGGGTCACGAGGATCTCTCCGTCATCAGTGCTTCGACGAGACAGCCGGAGGCTAACGACAGTGTCAACCGAGGTGAGTCAGTCAGTCAGTGTTCAGAATCCTACTTTTGTAACCTAACACCCACAGTTTGTACTCACATTATAACATCACAAGATCCCTTAAAAGGGACTAACAGTTACTCATTGCTGACCAATAAACACTTGGTCAGTCTCTTACACTTGCATTACTGATCTACACTCTTCTTCACGTCCCAACGTCCTTCCTTACTCCCGTCACAGTCAGACGTGACACACCGTAGTAATAACGCCAACTCAGACGTCATTGTATTCCTCACAGCGGCTCGCGTGCTCAAGTGAAGCGCGTGCCGAACCGCTGACACTAGCAAGGTGATTATATAATAAGTAGCCGGCTGGGCGACTAGTACATCGACCCGCGTGCTAAGGCTACATCCCTTAAACCACATTTACAGTCTTTATAGGAGCGCCCCCTAGTTCCTAACGCTAAACAACACTCCACACTGGTCAGCTTGCCCCTCCAAAGGCAGCTACCCCCTTTTAGACACTCCATTCAAAATCAATACAGTAACTCTTCCGTTTTAGGTCCTACCACCCCTAAATAAGGGATCTAAAACACTATCCTTACCTAATTGGTCACACAACTGTTTCTTGAGCTCTGATTGGTGGGAGAAACTGTTTCATAATGAAAAATGGTGGTATAATGACCCTCATTATGATACAGTTCTCTGACATATAATATTTACATTTCGGCATCGTCAAACATAAAACTTTTTATAAAACTGACTTTTATAAAAGTTATACAAAGCAATCATCACACCATTTCATTACATCAAATATTTTATTATAGTTCAGTAAAATGGATGAAGACAGGAAGGAAGATTGTTGTTTTACGTGACCGTGTTTCTTGTGATTGTGAGCCAAGAGACCTCCTTTTTACGTGGAATCCGAACCACCGGACATGGCATTTCACTTCGAAAATCTCACATGCATTGACTGGGAATTGAACCCAGTCCACCTTGGTGAGAGGCCAACAGCTTGACCGCTGCGCCACCACGCCCCCAGCATGAAGACAGTTCCTTGTTCCTTTTCAACATACAAAACTGAAATTTTCAGATGTAATAATTCCTCCTTATAAGCATTATTAGCCTATTTTCATTTTTGAGAAAATAGGCTAATGAGATAACCTTTTGTCCGTGTGTGTATGTGTGTGTATGCGCGTGTGTGTCCCCCTAATAAAATCTAAACGGCTAAAGCGATTTCAATGAAACTCGGTAAGGTCATAGAACAACTTTGTCCGATCCCAACCGTGCCCTTCAAATTTTATTACGTCCCACCAATTCAACATGGTGGCTGTGCGAAATATTTCACCGGCATTCTATATCTCCGAAACTATTACTATGACACACTGAAATTTTGTACTGTGATAAAGGGCACTACTAGAAGTTCACCTGTGTGACTTTCAAAAACATGTTAGCTACCAAACGAACATGACGGCGAAGCGAAGTTGAAACATTTCAATAGACTTTTCTCGCGATTTAACCATCCGAACGCAGTGAAAGTTGGTACAGCAAATGACTACACATATTGCAATGCACTGACATCTAATTTAGTTCAATTGTTTACATAACCTCAAGATGGCGGCTGAGCGAATGTTTAAAATTAAGATTTTATTTCTTGTGTTCTAATCAAGCGATCGGAATGAATGTTTGAATAATGAACGTACACTAATCATCATCTAATAGTACATAACACTATGGCCAACTATATTAAAATCCATCATGGCAACCATCCGATATATTTAGACGGTTCTCAATATCAATTAATCTATGAGCGAAGTCAAACTGAAATGTTGTGTGTTGATACAGGCTATAATCATAAGTTCACCTATGGGACTTTCAAAAACCTGACGAGCAATAAATCCAACATGGCGGTGGCGCGAAATTTAAATATTTAAATATTTATTTTCGTGATTCAACCATCCGGGTGCAGTGAAACTAACATGGTACGGCATACGCTTATACAAATTTTAATCCACTGGCATCTGATTTATTTCAATTGTTTTCATAACCACAAGATGGCAGCTTTTTATTTCTTGTGTACTAATCCTGCGATTGAAGTTTGAATAGGCCTACTACACCTATGCAATAATCTTCACGTAATAGTACATAACTCTACATAACGCCTAGAAATTTAGAAATCCAACATTGCGACTATCCGAAATATTTAGATGGTTCTTAATATCTACCAATCTATTACAGCAATCAAGCTGAAATTTTGTATATTGATAGAGGCAATTAACGTTAGTAGGATATATGAAAATAGACTATATAGTTCTTCATGGAACTACTTGGGTTATAACAAGTATATGAAGTCCGTTTCTCAAAATTTACTTTAATTTAATTTTGCCAGATGGAAAGTTTTATAGAAGTTGGGGAGCGTGATGGCGCAGTGGCTTAGCTGCTCGTCGTTCACCCGGACAGCCGGAGTTCGAATCCCGGTGACAGGAGGAAGGAATTTTCAGCTAAAAATTCGCGTGGCGTCAGGAAGGGCATCCGTTCTTAAATCTCCGGCCAAAACCAACATGAGCCTGGTTGGCCCCAATTAATTGGGATAAGCCATAGGAAGAATGAAGAGGGGGAAGAAGTTGAAGAAAATGAAGATGGAGCAGCTCATGAAAGTGCTGGTAAATTTATGCAATTTAAAAAAAATTATGCCATTTAAAAAAATGAAAATTCAAAAATACATTTATTTTCTATGTACCTAAGTAAGGAGAGATTCTTGAAAAATATCTCCGAGAAAATTCGAATAGTTGCTGTTCATAATTTCTCAGAAAAAGTTAACTAATCAGCAATGTAGGGCATTCTGGAGTTCCTTAGCCTATAGCATTCTTCTTGTGCAAATAGTTCAGAGGTGTTTTAAGGTACACAGGCAAAAGTAATAATAATAATGTTAGCCTATTTGTTTTACGTCCCGTTGAACTACGGCGGCTTTTAGAGACGCCGTGGTGCCGGATGTTGTCCCCGAAGGGTGTTTTTAACGTGTCAGTAAATTTACTGACACGGCTCCCTTGCATTTACGCATCCTCAAATGCCAGCTGACTGCACCAGGATCCGATCCAGCTACCTTGGGAACAGCAAACGAGAACGTTACCGCTGAACCACACAGCAAAAGTCATCAAGTGCATATGGTACTTTTTCCTGACAGCATTGTGTCAAAATTGGTCTTAATATTTCGTGGAGATTCTTTTCTAAAGACGTATGGAGAGGTAGGTTTTAGTTCATTTTCCATGTCGAGGAGCACAAAATTTGCGTTTTTTTAATATTAATAACTCGTTTTTTGCATTATTTGGCTTAATGATTTTTACTTGCAAGCCCAATACGTCACTGCTATTTACTTGATGCCATCCCAGCATTTTTCATTTTTCTACAGCAGGCTTGGAGAGATCTTATATGTATAATATTAGCAAGAACGGGTGCAATATGAACGCTCGTTGACCTGAAGCTTGATTCCCACATCCACTCCTGATAATCATCTTGTAGGAATGCTCCATGGATGTTTGTTTCGTGCGAGTGGCTCAACTGGCGGCGCTCTTTGAGTACCCATGTGGCGTGTCGTACAAACCGAATGTGTCATTGGTTAACCGCAAGTCCATGCCGTGGCCATTGGCTGGATCAGTATACAATAAAAAGTCGTCTTATTTTGCCTCGTAGCTGTTCTTTTGACGGATATTTTTATGTGTGTGGTCCTAAGGCGATGACGTAATACACCGCATAAATGAACTTTTTTATTTTGTTTTGTTTTTTGATCTCTGCAAAAATATGTTTCAGGTAGGTGATATTCCACTGGCGACGGTAAGTACGAAAACATCTTCTGTCAACATATGTTTGATGTTTTTCAGTCGGTCAACATGATTGTACCCAAATGAGATTGGTTGTTCCCTAGTCCTGAAAAAATTACATGAGATTAATAAATACAATTGGATGACCAGTATCGATCGTCAAACGATCATCATCAGATCCATTACACTTAGGCTACAAAATCTATGTCTGAAAGTATGGATGAAAGTATTTACAATATGTACACTTATTTTTGTTTTATTTTTTTGTTCGTTGTGGTCTATGTGATGTTTTGTTGAGATAGTCTACTGAAAGTGATGATTGACCTCCATAATTTGCTTGTTTGGAGTGAATATGTGGAGGTTGTTAACTGGTCAATTCAGATAGTATTGTGCAGGCTACTTATCTGGTTGAGTCTTGTGCGGTCCTGTTGAGAGCATATAACTTGGTCACCTTCTTCACTCGACTGAAGGGACATTCCTGTGTGTTAGGGTCCCTTATCTCGTTGGGCTATTTCTCCTCACAACTTCCTAAGTGATATGTGTTCTTCGCACAAATGTACCTGCAGGTTACCAAGTCTATTCTCTCTAATGTTGTGTATGTTACTGTATTCAGGATAATTTTCAACTATTAAAGAGCTGGTTTCAAGCTCTCCACGCATAAGCTAAAAAGCCGTCTTTAAGCGCAAACGAACTAATGTGAATGTCCCGGCACCCTTAATGAAATCGTGTTGACCGACTGAAAAGCATCAAACTTTTGTTTACTAAGGCAACACTGAAAAATGGCTTCAAACACCATATGTAATGTCTTCTGTCAATATTAAGGTTTCTCTTGTATCGGAAGGAAGCTTGTAGTTATACATTAGAACCCCTCGTGGTGTACTGGCTAGCTTTCCTGAGTTCTGGTTTCGATTCCCGCCTCTGCCAAGAAATTTAATTGTGGTCTGATGGCTGGGACGAGGTACACTCAGCCACGTGAGAAGACGAGGGTTGGATTCCCATCTCAACCATCATAGAAGTGGTTATCCTTGGTTTCTCACTTCTACTCCAGACGAATACCAGAGGGGAGCCTAACTTAAGGCCACGACCGCTTCCTAACCAAATCCTACCTCAATTACAAATACACCCACTACTACAGACTTCACGGTGACACAGGTTATCAGACACACACACCCAAGTACCACGATGTCATTCAACAACAACAAAAACAAGTATAGATTCACGTGACCATTAATCTAGTCATCATGAGTCACGGGAGCTTCATTAATACGTATAATCCGAACCACAGGACGTGATATTTCACAGCGAAAACGTCACATGCATTGACCGGGAATCGAACCCAGTCCACCTTGGTAAAATGTAAGCAGCTTGTTGTCAGCACCATCTCTCTTGACTTGATGTTTGATGTTGTTTGTTGTTGTTTCATTTGAGGGACTTGGACATCGTGGTTATTTGGCCTCGTGTACTTGGACGTGTGCTTAATTTTGTCTGATAACCTTTGCTATTGTGATGACTGTATCCGAGTCTATGCATTTGTGATTCTGGTAAGAAGGCATAACTGAGAAGAGGTGGTTTTTATTCCCACCTCTGCATTACTAGAAGTGGTTTTCCGTGGTTTCCCACTTCTACTCGAGGCAAATACCGGGATGGTTCTTTACTTAAGGCCACGGCCTCTTCCTACCGAAATCCTACCTCAATTACAAATACAAACACTAGTACAGACATCACAGTGACAAAGGTTATCAGACAAATTCTACACACACCCAAGCACATGTGGGCTGCATAACCACGATGTTGCAAAGCTTCTTAAGAACCACCAACAACATTGGAATGAAACTTCATGGCAGAGCCGAGAATCAAACCCAGGTGTCCGAGGCGACAACCAAGAATTCTAGCCACTACACCACCATGTGGTCATGTATATTTGAGATATATGATTGAATAATCCCATTTTACGCCATAAAATTAGAAGGAATTCCCTATGTCTAAATACTCCATCATTTGGCACCTGGCGCAATATTTCATTTTTCTATGATTTGTTTGAATATTCCTCAATTAATTGTTCAAACTCCAGATAAGACACTTGTTCAAGGCTTCGAAAAAGGAGAGGAAGAAAGATAAACCATGGCAGAGGAGAGTAAGAAGACATCTGAGGACGGCACGTATGAACCAGGGGAATTTTAATGTGAAGTTATTTATCTAATTCTTCAGTCTCGTTTCAGGAGAAATGTAGGAACAAGGGAAGCTGTACTAAGTGGCATTTGTAGACTTAGAACAGGCCTTTGATAACGTTGATTGGACTAAATTGTTTGTCATTTTGAAAATGATTGGAATAAAGTACAGGAATAGGAGGGTGATCTACAATCTGTACAGAAACCAGACAGCAGTCATTCGAGCTGATGGACATCATGAGAGAGAAGCTGGTATTCAGAAAGGTGTGAGGCAAGGCTGCAACTTATCACCCAAACTTTTCAATCTTTACATTGAACAAGCAACGAAGGAAATCAGAGGGAAATTTAAAGTGGGAGTGAAGATTCAAGGAGAAATAATTTCAACTCTGAGATTTGCTGATGACATCGTCATCTTGGCCAACACGCCAGAGGATTTGAATGAGTTTTTGAATGGTATGGACTCCGTCTTGAGGAAATAATTCATGATGAAAATTAATAAATGTAAAACAAAAATATTGAAATTCGGCCGCAATAAATCAGAAACCTCTATGGAAATCAAATTGGTAGGGGAGAAACTAAAGGAAGTAGGAGTCTTCTGTTACTTAGGAGGCAAAATAACCAGTGATGGACGAAGCAAAGAGGATATAAAAAGTAGGTTGGCTCAAGCAAGGAAAGCATTTCTACAGAAAAGGAACCTGTTGACATCGAATATAGATTTAGGTATTAGGAAGACATTTTTGAAAACCTTTGTCTGGAGCGTCGCACTCTATGGAAGTGAAACTTGGACTATTGGTGCAGCAGAAAAGAGGAGAATTGAAGCGTTTGAAATGTGGTGTTACAGGAGAATGATGAAGATCAGATGGGTAGATAGGGTTACAAACCAAGAGGTATTAGGACGAGTGGGAGAGGAGAGATGTTTCTGGCGAATGCTAATGAAGAGAAGAGATAGGTTGGTAGGACACGTACTAAGACACCCAGGAATAGCAAGCTTAGTTATGGAAGGAAGGGTCGAGGACAAGAACTGTAGGGGTAGACCAAGGTTAGAATGTGTTAAACAGATTGCCTCGGATGTAGGATGTGGTAGCTATGTAGAGATGAAACGATTAGCTCAGAACAGGGAAGCGTGGAAAGCTGCATCAAACCAGTCAAAAGACTGAAGACTCAAACAGCAACAACATTGCTGATTTCATTCTCTTCATTTTTACGGAGATTTTCTTTCTATAATATGTTCCTTGAGGAGCAGTTATTATGATGAAGCATCTTCATACAAATATAATATATCCTTGATTCTATTGTGCCTAAAATTTTAGTACTCTGTATTAGGCTACTAACCAAGAATGCAGTGTTTTACTTAGTTATTGTCTGTTGTTTGTTCTATTATAATTAATCGTTATGCCTCTTCAAAGAGCGCATTTGATTTTATTAGTTGGTCTGATGATTTTCGTCTTTTAATCCTCCCAAAATCTCTTCATGGATGCACTGTGTTGCAAAGAGGTAGGTTTGCACAGGCAAGGAAAGAATTTCTACAGAAAAGGAATCTAATGACATCGATTAGAGATTTAGGTATTAGGAAGTCATTTCTGAAAACCTTTGTCTGGAGCGTTGCGCTCAATGGAAGTGAAACTTGGACTGTTGGAGCCACAGAAAAGAAAAGAATTGAAGTGTTAGAAATGTGGTGTTACAGGAGAATGATGAAGATCAGATGGTTAGATAGGGTTACAAATGAAGACGTATTAAGTCGATTGGGAGATAATTAATTATAATTAATGTTATTGGTTTTAATCCGTATTTACTACTGCGGCTTTTATAGACACCGGGGTGCGTGAATTTTCCCCGAAGGGGATCTTTAACGTGGCAGTAAATCTACTGACACGGCTCCCTCGCATTTGCACACCCTCAAATGCCAGCTCACTGCGCCAGGACACGAACCTGCAACCTTGGGCACAGCAAGCGAGAACGTTACCACTGGGACACGCAACCTGTCACGGTCGGGAGAGGAGAGGTGCTTGTGGTGACTGCTAATGAAGAAAAGAGATAGGTTGGTAACACACATGCTAAGACACCCAGTAATTGCAAACTTACTTATGGAAGGAAGGGTCGAGGATAAGAATTGTAGGGGTAGACAAAGGTTTGAATATGTTAAAAAGATTGCCTCGGTTGTAGGGTGTGTGTGGTAGCTATGTAGAGAATAAACGATTAGCTCAGGATAGGGTAGCATGGATGGCTGCATCAAACCAGTCAAAAGACTGTAGACTCAAACAGCAACAATTTTAGAGTGACCACTGAGAGATATGGTTTTGAGGCTTATAAAGCTTCCGGCAAAACAACTGGCTTGTAATGTCGTAACTTGGCATTACGCGATATGACTCCTTAGTTGTAGTAATCCCACGTTAGTCTGTACACCTTATAATTTTAGTTGCTGTGTCTACGTTGGTGTTACTGTCTAGTACCGATGGTATTTGAAGGTGGATATCTGTGAAACTGTGGCGTTTTTCATCTCTAGCGGAGATTTTTAATGCTATTATTATCATTAAAAACCAATATACTTATCATGTACTGTTGTTAATAAGTGGCATGTGGCAACGTTGCAAAGCGAGGTGACGGTAGAGCGATGTCAACAGTGTGTATCAACATAACCTCCTATTACACTCCAGTGTCTTCGCTCTTAAGAACCTAACAAGTGCTCTTGAAGCGTGTGACAAAAGTTTTTTTTTGTTTGTAACTTTTACACCTTATCAAACTTTTGACAATTTTGCCTTTCGCTGAACGGAATTTGAATTTGAATAGATTGAAATTAATTAATTAATTAATTAATTAAACTATGAATTATTATGCGATAATTTTCTACAAGAACCAAACAGTAAGTAATGATACTTTGCCATAAGAATAACGGACCTCATTAAATATAAAATAAGCACTATCAGAAAAGTAATTTTGAGACTAAGTTCCCGAGGAATCGTGTATATAGTACATCCCTTTTTAGTATTGTTGCATTCTCCGCTACATTATTGTACTCCACAGTACTGTACTTTTCGACTATTTACAGTGAGTTAATATTGAACTTGAGTAACATCAGAATCGAGGAGGACCATGTTCTAAACTCACAAAATGAATACACACTGCGAAATATATTGGCACGTATCTTTCTATATCATAAAAAGACACCTCTCGGGCATCACTGGGTACAATAGCTAGTTTCTTATATTTGCCAAAGTCGGGATTGACTGAAAAGACAGGCGCCTTATTCTGAACTTCTATCTAAATCATATAATGTGATAAGTAATAATGCGAATAAGTATAATGCGATTCAGGGGGTCAAGGGGTACTCGAGAATATTTTCACTCGATTTACACACGCGGGTGTAGTACAGAAGGTCCATTATATCCCTGTTCCTATATTATATTATTGTTATACTATGGCGTCCATCCTTAAGCTTTGCTGGTACGAGGGACTCCAAAACTTCCTTAAAAACGCCCCCTTGAATTTGTCCATCGTTACACCAAAGAAGTATTTTCTATCTAAATTGCATTTTGTAAATATTGTCAATTCAAATAACAGTACAGTAAGTATGTAGTTAGTTTTAGTTGTAAGTAGGTAGTTAGTTTGTCTATTAGATATATGTCATTGTTCTATTAGACTGTGGTGTGTGAGTGTGTCTGGTAGCAGTTGCATTGTTTATTAGTTATAGTTCATTGTTTCAGTAGACTGTGATGTGTGAGGGTGCATGTGAGTGTGCCTGGTGACAGACTGTTTTAGTGGTAGTATTTGTTGTTGGTGGATTTTTAGTATTTTATTTTTTTAGTAGAATTTTGGTATTTAATTGTTAGTACGGTAGAAGGTTAGTATTTTTGTTAGTAGAATTGCTCTTTACTTATTCTGAAAGGGAGTAGCAGCCTTTCAGAATAAATCAAATCTTTACTAGTCTTATAGACGGTTAAGATATTGATAATATAAGCCAAATAATGGCTACACTGCGTCCTGCTGCACGGCTGAAAGCAACGGGAAACTACAGCCGTATGCTATTCCCGAGGATATGCACCTCTCTATGCATAATTACATGTGATGATGGCCTCCTCCCTTGTAAAATTTCAATCCGGAGGTAAACTAGTCCCCCGTTCGGATCTCCGGGTGGGGACTACTCGAGAGGGGGTTAACATCACAGAAGTGACAAAGAGGAAATCAGACATTCTACGGATCGGAGCGGGGAATGTTAGAAGTCTGCTAGGAAGTGGAAGGTTAGAAAACTTAGAAAGGGAAATGGATAGGTTGAGGTTGGATTTGGTTGGGATTAGTGAAATGCGCTGGCAGGAAGAACAGGACTTTTGGTCAGGAGACTATAGGGTCATTAGCACTAAATCAAACAATGGCCAAGCAGGGGTTGGCCTCATATTGAGTAGGAAACTTGGACAGCGGGTGGAATATTATGAGCAATATAGTGAACGGATTATTGTAGCAAAAATCAATACTAAAACTACCTGCACCACAGTGGTACAAGTCCATATGCCTACCAGTCAAGCTGATGATGAGGATGTTGAGAAGGTCTACGAAGAAATAGACGAAATTCTGAGGTATATCAAGGGTGATGAAAATGTTATGGTAATGGGAGATTGGAATGCTGTGGTAGGAAAAGGGATACAAGGGAAGATAGTAGGAGATTTCGGATTAGGTGAAAGGAATGATCGAGGAAGCAGGCTGGTAGAATTCTGCACCGAGCATGAATTGGTCATAGCTAACATCTTATTCAATAACCACAATAGAAGAATATACACATGGATGAGACCAGGAGATACAGGGCGTTACCAAATCGACTTCATTATGGTCAAGCAGAGGTTTCGAAACCAGATTTTGGATTGTAAAACATATCCTGGTGCTGACATAAACTCTGACCACAATCTGGTTGTAATGAAATGCAGATTAAAGTTGAAGAAACTGAAGAAAAGTCAAAAGCCAAAAAGGTGGGCAATAGACAGACTGAAAGAGAAGGATGTAAACGAAAGATTCAAGAAGATTATAAAGGAAGGACTAATGAAAAACCCTAAACAAACTTCAATTGCAGACGAATGGGCACTTTTGAAGAATGAAATAACAAAATCCGCAGAAGAAAACATTGGTAGGAAAGAAAGAATAGGTAGAAAACCGTGGATCACTCAGGATATACTAGAATTGATGGATGAAAGGCGGAAACACAAGAATGTAAGAGATGAAAAGGGGAAAGCAGAATACAGACGTCTGAGAAATGAGGTTAACAAGAAGTGCAAGGAAGCGAAAGAAGAATGGTTGAAAGAGAAATGTGCAGGTATAGAAAATTGTCTGAAATTAGGAAAAGTAGACACAGCTTATCGAAGGATTAAGAATACTTTTGGGGAAAAGAAGACTAAGTGCTGTAATATTAAGGACACACATGGAAAGCCTCTAACAGAGAGGGAAGAAAAGGTTGAGAGATGGAAAGCTTACATAGAGAGTTTGTATAAGGGAAAGGAGATTGAGAATCATGTAATGGAAAGGGAGGAGGAAATTGATGAGGATGCGAAAGGAGATTTAATATTGAGATCAGAATTTGATAGAGCTTTGGAAGACTTAAGCAGGAACAAAGCACCAGGCATAGATGATATACCGATTGAGTTGCTATGCGGCATAGGAGATGAAGGTCTGATCAGGTTATTTCACTTGGTGTGTAGGATTTATGAGACAGGTGAGGTACCCCCTGATTTCAAGAAGAATGTAATCATCCCTATACCAAAGAAAGTGGGAGCTGACAGATGTGAAGATTACCGCACAATCAGCTTGATTACTCATGCTTCAAAGATCCTGTCTAGAATAATTTACAAGAGGATTGAAAGCCAGATAGAAACGGAGTTGGGTGAAGACCAGTTTGGTTTCAGGAGAAATGTAGGAACAAGGGAAGCTGTACTAAGTTTTAGGCTGATTTTGGAAGGTAGAATAAGGAAAGATAAGAGAACGTTCATGGCTTTTGTAGACTTAGAAAAGGCTTTTGATAACGTTGATTGGACTAAATTGTTTGACATTTTGAAATCGATTGGAATAAAGTACAGGGATAGGAGGGTGATATACAATCTGTACAGAAACCAGACAGCAGTCATTCGAGTTGAAGGACATGAGAGAGAAGCTGGTATTCAGAAAGGTGTAAGGCAAGGCTGCAACTTATCACCCATACTTTTCAATCTTTACATTGAACAAGCAATGAAGGAAATTAGAGAAAAAATTAAAGTGGGAGTGAAGATTCAAGGAGAAATAATTTCAACTCTGAGATTTGCTGATGACATCGTCATCTTGGCCGACAAGCCTGAGGATTTGAATGAGTTTTTGAATGGTATGGACTCCGTCTTACGGAAAGAATTCATGATGAAAATTAATAAATGTAAAACAAAAATACTGGAATGCAGCCGAAATAAATCAGAAACCTCTATGGAGATCAAATTGGCAGGTGAAAAGCTAAAGGAAGTAGGAGACTTCTGTTACTTAGGAAGCAGAATAACCAGTGATGGACGAAGCAAAGAGGATATAAAAAGTAGGTTGGCTCAGGCAAAGAAAGCATTTCTACAAAAAAGGAATCTGCTGACATCGAATATAGATTTAGGTATTAGGAAGTCATTTTTGAAAGCCTTTGTCTGGAGCGTAGCGCTCTATGGAAGTGAAACTTGGACTATTGGTGCAGCAGAAAAGAGGAGAATTGAGGCATTTGAAATGTGGTGTTACAGGAGAATGATGAAGATCAGATGGGTAGATAGGGTTACAAACGAAGAGGTATTTAGACGAGTGGGAGAGGAGAGATGTTTCTGGCGACTGCTAATGAAGAGAAGAGATAGGTTGGTAGGACACGTACTAAGACACCCAGGAATAGCAAGCTTAGTTATGGAAGGAAGGGTCGAGGACAAGAACTGTAGGGGTAGACCAAGGTTAGAATATGTTAAACAGATTGCCTCGGATGTAGGGTGTCGGAACTATGTAGAGATGAAACGATTAGCTCAGGACAGGGAGGTATGGAGAGCTGCATCAAACCAGTCAAAAGACTGAAGACTCAAACACATTATTATTATTATTATTATTATTATTATTATTATTATTATTATTATTATTATTACTGTTGATACCTTTATTGTGGCAAAGTGAGGTCTCGTGGCCCTCTCTTACACTTAACCACTCACACAATGCAACATAAGTTATTAAAAATAAATACTCACTTAATCTACTAAACTTAAATACAAAGAAAACTTAAATACTAGAATAATGTGTTTGACGTCATATTATTAACTAAGGTATAAAAAATTAACACAATAACAACTTATGAATTTTTAAAGAAAGTTTTACTATAGTCATTCACTTGCACATAATTGTTATATTTGGCCTGTGAATTCAGGAGAAAATCATTACTTGCACTCTTGTTTGGATGGTGCAATTTCTTACGTCACGAGGTCAATTATTACAAATTCTAGTTCACGGCACGAGAATAGAGTTACTGAAGAGAGATGAATGATGTAGGGGAATTGCAATTGATCCATATTGCGAGTGACCACCACACGGAACAGCGAGGTCATCTTTGCCAATGCAGTATTTTAATATAGGAACTTCGTCAATCAATTCTTTCTTAAATTTGGCGACCTAAGTTGCATGTCCACATTAAAAGCCAGATCAAATTTAGAAATTATAAGTGAAGAACATGACATTAACATGTTAGAGCAAAAGCAAAATATAATATTCAACCCAAGTACTTAAAATAGTCCACCTGCTCCAGTTTAGTTCCTCCTATCTGGCTTCCTACTTTTTCCCTACCAACATCACCTTGGTATTGGAAATTCTGATTTTCATGCCATGTTCCCTGCATTTCTTGCAAAGCTCTAAAAGTCATCTTGTGACAGAGTCTGTCTTAAACAACCAGACCATCAGCATTAGCTAGACTACTAACCTGGTGTCCACCTCATTGAATCTCCCCAAGCCGTCATGCCCTTTATCAAATGGTCCATATACCTAACAAAATAGTAAAAGTGCAACATTATACAGCCTTGTCTCACTCCTAACAACTCTTAACCAAAAACTCATCCTATTATCAACTCTCACTGCATCCTGGTTATCAACATACAGTACCTAATACAGTAGATTATCACATGCCTGTAGCAGCCTTCTCTCGATACCATAATCTCTCAGGATGGTAAACATATTTTTAGCCTATTTCCAATTTAGAAAAAAATAGGCTTATGAGATCACCTTTTGTCCGTGTGCGTGTGTGTGTGAATGTGTGAGAGGAGTGTGTATGTGTGTCCCCTAATAAATTCTAAACGGCTAAAGCGATTTCAATGAAACTCGGTGAGTTCATAGCACTATTCCGGACGACCCCGACCGTACCTTTCAAATTTTGTTACGTCTCACCAATCCAACATGGCGGCTGTGCGAAATATTTCACCAGCATTCAATATCTCCGAAACTATTCCCGATATCACCCTGGATTTTTTACGGTGATAAAGAGAACTACTAGAAGTTCTCCTATGTAACTTTTGAAAAACTGGTAACTACAAAACCAACATGGCGGCCACGCAAATTTGCGACTTTTAAATAGACGTTTCTCGCGATTTAACCAACCAAACGCAATAAAACTTGGTACAGCATATGTTTATACACATTGAAATGCACCGACATCTAACTTGGTTCAATTGTTTACATAACCACAAGATGGCGGATGTGCGAAATATTTCACCGGCATTCTATATCTCTGAAACTATTACCGGTATCACCCTGAAATTTGTACGGAGATAAAGGGCACTACTGGGCGTTCATCTGTAAGACTTTCAAACACCGGTGAACTACAAAACGAACATGGCGGCCAAGTGAATTTGAACATTTTAAATAGACCTTTCTCGCGATTTAATGTTCAAACCGCAATGAAATCTGGTAGAAGAAATGTTTATACACATTGTAATACACTGGTATCTAATTTATTTCAATTGTTTACAAAACCTCAAGATGGCGGCATTGCGAATTTTAAAATTAAGGTTTTTTTCTTGTGTCGTAATCATGCGATCGTTGTGTAAGTTTGAATATTGAACCTACGCAATAATTTTCCTTTAATGGTAGATGACTCTATGGCTTATGCATTTAACAATCCAACATGGCGACCATCCGAAATATTTAGACGGCTTTAAATATCTACGAATCCATTAGAGCAATCAAACTGAATTCTTTTATGTTCATAGGGGCTATGAACTTAAGTTCACCTGTAGGACTTTAAATAACCTGGTGATCACAAATCCAACATGGCGGCGACGCGAAGTATAAATATTCACATGGACGTTTCTCACAATTTAACAATCCGAGTGCAGTGAAACTTGGTACAGTAAATTCTTATACAAATGTTAATACACTGGCATCTAATTTATTTCAATTGTTTCCGTAACCACAAGATGGCAGCTGTGCGAATTTTTAAAATCTCCTTGTTACTTCTTGTGTCCTAATCATGCGATTGAAGTTTGAATGCTACACGTACACAATAATCTGCATGTAACAGTACATAAATCTAGGACCTACAATATAAAATCCAACATGGCGACCATCCGAAATATTTAGTCGGTTCTCAATATCTACGAATCTATTACAGCAATCAAACGGATTTTTTTTTATGTTCATAGAGGCAGTTAACATAAGTAGGATATATGAAAATAGGCTGTATAGTTCTTCACTGAACTACTTGTTGTTCTATCTGTTTTACCTTATCATACGCCTTATTTAGATATACAAAACACAAACACAACTGCCTGTTCCTCTCGTAGTATTTCCCAATAACTTGACGAATACTAAGATACTTGATCATGACTCCCCCATTTCATCCATCTTACTCTCGACTAATGATCTAACTCTCCTGTAAAGAAAGAAAGAAAGAAAGAAAGAAAGAACGAAAGAAAGAAAGAATGAATGAATGAATAAATAAAAGACGCCTGGAGTTATGGACACCTGTGGAGGATGGATGGAAACAGACTCACTAAGAATAATTTTAACATCATTAATACAAGTAAATTAAAGACCAGCTGGATGAGAGAAACACAGGATGATCTGGAACGATTCAAATTTTTTGAAGACTATATTAAGGACAGAAATCAAATCATAAATAAAATCAGAAACAAAAAAACAAGAAAAGTCTCAAGAAAAGAAACAATACGGAAAAATGGACAGAGGAAAGGAAGAAAATGCAAGAAGAAATGGAAGTGAAGCTGTAATTGTCTCAAGTACGCACGCTCTCCCAAATGGGAAACGTGGATAATAATAATAATAATAATAATAAAAGTAATAATAATAATAATAATAAATGCAGTCAGGCATGAGAACAATATCTTTTAATTTGTGAACCTAGTACCGATACTGCAAATGGCAAAAAATGCATTGCCCTTCGATTTCGAAAAAAAAATCGATAACAGTGGAAGAGTAAATGGAAATAAAGATGAATCGTATTGCAATTACTGTATGACTGCTAATGAAGAGAATAGATTGGTTGGTAGTACACAAACTAAGACAACCAGGGATAGTGAAAATCCACAGCCTGCTTCCAGTCTCCGACCGGGTCAGGAATGGAATGAATGAAGCCCCCATCTAGCGGCGAGGATATGAACTGTGCCGGCTGCCGAGGCCTGACGCACTCCTCTGGGGCAATGATTAAATGAATGACAGATGAAATGAAATGATAGTGGAGAGTGTTGCTGGAATGAAATTGTAACAGGGAAAACCGGAGTACCCGGAGAAAAACCTGTCTGCCTCCGTTCTGTCCAGCACAGATCTCACATGGAGTGACCGGGATTTGAACCACGGACCCAGCGGTGAGAGGCCGGCGTGCAGCCGCCTGAGCCACGGAGGCTAACAACCAGGGATAGTAAATTTAGCTATTTGGCAGGGATTTTCAAATTAATGAATATTTTTACCGAAGAAAGAAAGCGAGGGATATAATGCTGCTGTTATCATCATAAAAATTCTAATTCTCCAACACTGAGTTTCACACATATACTCTTTCTTTTATTTGGAAACACTCTACGCCTTTTCATATTAAAGCTAGTCCTTCCCTTATCCATTTTTAAGAATCGAAGAGCTACCCTCTAGAATTATTTTAATCGTATTTTTTGCCTGACTGGGTATATATGAGAGGGAAAAGTCTACTAATGACTTTAATGTCCTCTCCTGGATTATTTTAAAATATGATAATGCTTTCCCAATATGGCTGGCGTGGTCATTACAGGGAAGGCAGGCAGGCAAGCCATTACATTTGGAGAGCCTGAGACTTAAGTAGTACCTGCACATATTCATGTGTCCTCACCCCTTTTCGAGGAAGGTGCGCCCTCCCCCTCCCCCTCACCACGATAATTTTATATCATAATAACAACAACAGAAGGTTCATGGATGCTATATAATTCGTGGTCAGAATTTTGAACGGAGCTTATAAGATTATAGAATTCTCAGACTGAAATTTTCAAGAGAAATAGGACAGTATAATATCCAGAGAAACTCTACCAACAATGAGAACACTAAAACAATTTTAGTCAATAATAGTGGGAATAAAGTGAATGAAAATAATGCTTTGGATTCTAAAAGTAGTCTAACTCTGAAATATCAAAATATTAGATAAATGAACCTTAAATATACTGTACTGTAGGAGTACACAACTGCACGGAAATATACTTTATACAATACATTGAATTTAAAGGTCAGTTTTCCTTGTTTAACCACAGGAAAATGAACCTAAAGTGAACTATTCTGTTCGAAGGAAAATATTGGAAAAGAGGAGAATTGTCAGATACGCGATATTGTACGTTAAGGGACGATATACAATTAATTTGCATAAACAGATTGATTTGTGAATATATATAGTTTAAAAAACACAATTTGTCTTTGTGATACAAATTTCTAGTTATTTGGATAGATGTAATGTGTACCTAGGTAAGATAACTGAAGAATGGCCTCTATAATGCTATATGTGCGTGTTAAATTCTGTGTTTAAATCCATTTCGGCATGACCTGAGATTTATTTCGCATAAAGCGGCATCGTTCTGAGACTATCTCTTAGTGTAGTGGCTAGCATTTGTAGCTCTGCCAAGAAATTTAAATCTGGTGTGAGAGCTGGAACGGGGTATAGTCATCCTCGTGAGGCAAACCTGAGGAAAGGTGGGTTAAATTCCCACCTCAACCTTCTTGCAAGAGGTTTTCTGTGTTTTCCTCAACTCACCTCAGGCGAATGCCGCGATGATTCCTAACTTATGGTCACGGTATGCTCAAGTATAGGCTATCTTGCCATTACACCACGAGTCAGTTGCATGGTCTACATGTTGCAACGATCAGTGATGACTTTTAATGTTTTTGAATTATTTTATTTTATTTTTCTTAATTTTCGTTTTGGATTTTGACTATTTTTGTTGTTGTTGCAATTTTTGAGCTGGTTTTCACTAATTTTGATTAATTGTGATTTATTTCTTTTTGGATTTTGAAAATTGAATTAACAAAAACAAACATTTATTTTGAAATATAATTTAAATTTTATAAATTTATTATTTTTATTAATTACCATCGTTTTTTTTCTTTTGAAGGAAACTACATGTAGACTATTTAAGATTTTTTTTACATTTCCGTCATTCAAAGTCTCGTCAGAAATTCGTGTGGTGTATTCCTGTAAAGGATAGAATTATACGTATTTGAATACACACGCAAGGTTTGGAGCGGCCCAGGTAGGTGGACTTACCACGATTTCATATCCTCTCCAAACTAATCGCACTAATCAACGATTCCCTCAAGAGCTCATCTACAGTACACTGCAAAAGATAAACAAAACATGCAGACTGAAGTGAGATTATTGATAGACAGTGTGTGAAAACGTGGCAAATCTGGGCTGCTCAAAGGAATTTGGGAACAAAATACGGTAAATATTTTTTAATTGTCATCTGAGGAAGGTTTGTGCTACGTTTCAGCGAGATCAAGAGATTCATGTTCCCTTGTAAAATGTCTTTACATTGCACATCCATCAGTTGTGGCCAGTATTGCGCCAACGATTCAAACGTTCTCTCGGTAGTACAGTTGAAAATTAACTCGGCCAGATCTGAGTGTTGGCAGGTCTTCTATTGTACAGCACACATTTCGATAGAAATGAGATTAAGGATCGGAGGCTTATTGAAGGTCTGGCAGTGATGATAAAATAGAAGTAGCTATGTAAAATTCTCTTCAGTCGGACAACATGTAATAATGAAACCCAATAATCTTCGACGATTGAAACTAGTATATTCCACACAAATACCCTGAAATTAAGTAAACATAGAAAAAAAAATTGTACACTTTACTACTTACGAGTAAAATAATTAGGGAAAGACAGGTTTCGTTAGTCAAGCAGTCATCATCAGATCCGGGTTAAGAAACACTAATAAGCATTATGAAAGTTATGCCAATAAACCCACATTACGATTCATAAATAGTCGCGCCGAAGGTGTGGTTACTACAGTAGTGCTCTGTTATGGTTTAACTTTGTTGTTGGCAGTTCATTTTAGAAGCTTGGGATATCTCGGTCATCTGTCCCGTATAGTTTGGTGTGTGTTGATCATGTCTGATAACCGGCTTGCAGCGTGACGTAACGGTATTGTTCTCGCCTGGTTTACAATAACTAAATATACATTCTGTATAGTTTTGTCTGTTTGCGTTGGTTTGGCATCATAACTATTCGAGCGAATGGCTTGAAAATTCGTATTACGGGGTTAAGCAGTAGTGCCACCAGTATGCCAATTGTGCCATTCATACCCGTTTCGTGGAACGCAAAAGGATACAGCTGCAAACTTCTCAGCACTCTGGCGATAAGCCGATAAGCACACCTTTCTGACATGCATGTGTCTCAAATCAAGCAGCACGGACCGCAGTGTGAGTCCTGTAGGAGTAAGGTTGATCGATTCTCCTCACGTGTATGTTATTTTTTGATTTGTTGTTTCACGCATTCTCCACTGGATGTTTTTCTTTAATAGAAAAATGTGTTAGCAATGATTTCTTTTATAGATTGTAATGTTAATTCTTATTTAATGTCTCATCCTCCCAGCACAGCTTTACCCACGGTCTATGTGAGGGATCATTCCTCTACCGCCACAATGACGGTGTCTGCGAGCTGTACACACTTTGACAGCAGATATAACTGGGGATGGTGACTGGCACCCGCCAATGTGGGTCAATTTAAGGAAGGCTCAGGGAAGGGATTTGGGGAGGAAGTCGGCCGAGGACCTGTTGAAAGGAACCGTACCGACATTTGCCTGGGGGTGAAAATGGGAAACCACAAAAAGCCATTTTCAGGATGCCGATGTAGGATTCGAACCCACGCTCACCCGATGTCAGCGAGGCACGAACTAGCATGTTACCGCCCTCAGCCACCGTGGCCAATTTCCAATGTTAGTAAGCACTTAATTCTGCAAAGAACAGTGGGTAAGTGCAATTTACTGTACTGTTAACAATTTAGGGGGCGAGGCTATCCTCCAGTTTTCTGTCATAGGGATTTTTCTTTCTTCAGTAACGGGGATATGGCATGCCTTCCTTGACTTTATGATTCCGTCAACGACAGGTACTGAAAGATAGTTATTTATACAATAATGTCATCAGAATTGAAACGAAATAAAAGAAAATAATTATAATCCGTAAAGTGCTATATTCTATGGCACAGAGTAAACGACAACATAAATGATTCGGGATTGGGTGGCATTCCCTCACATCTTGTGTTGTTATTCCTGTAACGGTAATATCCTCCTAATATGTCACTTACTAGTAATCATACAAAAACCATCTCATCCGTCAACGCGACCAAAAAATTGATCCATATCGTGCCTGGTTACCATGTTATTCTTAGCCTCTCTTTCTCGGTCTATCTGATTCGCTAGACTCTCATGACATTATAACAAGCTAAGTACAGTGTTTCACTCCCCCCTCCTAGTCCCCCTCCACTTGAACCTCTCTAGCCAATCCATAGTTTACTCCTAATACTGTGTACTGAATTAGGCGGCAATCTCCATTACTTGCAAACTGCTACCTTCTTCTTCTTCTTCTCCTTCTTTCACATGCACTTCTCCTCCATCTTCCTCACTGCTATCTTGTCATTATCCTACTCCCCCCTTCTTTTTCCTCCTACTTCACTCCCCTTTCAAAAATTTAACACTCCACTTTTAGCCATTTCCCTAAACTCTCATAATGCTATCATTATTATTAGTTTCCCTATCATTGCCTCTACTTGAGAAATAAAACGAACAAAAAAGATGAAAGCTTATATTTTGGTCCTCATTTCTCTAACTGCTATGTTTATGCACCAGCTACCTGTTGCTTGAACGTTATTTTTTTCATGCAATTGGGAATTGGAAAATGACTACAATATATGAAGATAATGCTTAGTAGTTTTGTGCTAGAGGTACTTGAAGGAGAATGAAGTTTGTTACAGTAGTATTTACGGTAATTAGTATCATTAGATCCGTAAGTACCCTAGCTTCAGCTAATTATTCCAAACGACTACAAAGCTGTAGAACCATCACCCATATGCAATTTGTTCTACCATTATTATTATTAGTTAATATTTTTTTGTTTCATTGGTCACTTTAAAAGCAGACCGTTACTCACACTGTGTTCCTTGCTATTATTATTGTTATTAGTTTTCGTGTTTGGAAAACATTGTAATATTCTGTTTCTGGATGCGAGGGGAAGTGGGGTTGAATCAAACAGGGTTATCATTATAACTAAACATCAATTTTGTTACTATTATAAGACGACCACCGAAATTTTCATGTGAAATCCCACAGTCTAACAGTGGTCGCTGTGCGGTTCGAGTGGTTCGTTCTATTCGTGCGACAGTTCTATTGTGTTCTAGGAATTACTTTTTCATCACTGCTTCTGTGTTTGTGGATGTGTTCAGACATGTGGTGAAGTTTCTACTTCCTGTCATATCATTACTTTTATAATGTTGAGTAATCATTGTGTTTCCACCAGACATCTGTGGTCAGTGACCTACATACATTCAGAAGCACACTTCCATTGCATTTCATCGCTGAGGTACATCAATCATAAATTCGAAGACCCATGCAAGAACTCTCACTTATGTACAGGGTTATTCAAAAATGCTTGTCGGGGTTACAAAAATTCATAACACACAGTGCAATTGACGTAAGAAGATGAATCGTGTTTTATTGTGTACTGTAACTCAGAAAGTTTTCTTTTACATGCATTACAAATGCTCGATATGTGCGCCTCTGGTCACTCTACACACATCAACTCGAAAGTCCATCTCTTGCCACACAGTCAGTGGTGATGGTGTCGAAGGCGGCTCGGATACGCTGCTTCAGTTGCAGAATATTCGCCGGTAGAGGAGGAACAAATACCTGACCTTTGACATACCCCCACAGGAAGAAGTCACACGGTGTTAAGTCTGGTGACCTTGGTGGCCAGGGTAAGATCATCTGATCATGTTCCGTTCCACGTCCGATCCATCGTCTTGGAAGTTCTTGATTTAAAAATGCTCTAACTTCGCCATGGAAAGTTGGTATGCGGGTTTGACGTGACACAGTTCTGGCAGGGTCTATCGTATTGTTTATTTGTTTAACCCTTTACAGGACAGAATATTAGGATAAAATATATTTGTTTTGTATTTATTTAAATTTCATTATAATTATTTTAGACTTAATTATAATTATTATTCTTTTTTATATTGTTTTCTTTTTACATTTTAATATTCATTACTATTTTTATAATCTTAAGATTGAGATGGTAAAATTATGAGAAATTTAATTTTTATAAACTTATTTATTTTTAATTTTTAGAAGCATAATAAACATTATTATACCATAAAAATAGTAAACAATTACAATTAAAAAGTAAAAAAATATAAACTAGGACAATAAAAATTAGAATTAAGAATGTAGTATTTTTATTATAATTTTTTTATGTTTTACTTTTAATTTTTTATTGTTTTTATTAAAAGCATTTATCTAGCACCTTAGGTCAAGGAGATAAACCAGTTATATTGGGTTTAAATAAATATTAACACTTTATTAAGAATAAATCATTGAAATATGCGTAAAAGATTCAAATAGAAATTGTCCTTACAGTAGGTGGTTCCTACATACCAGTAACCTATAAAGTTTTAAAGGCACATTTCAAACGAATTGTCGATATTTACGAAATCAAAGTGCAATTCGTCGTTGCTGCGGGTAATTCTGTTCATTTGTTACGATCGGTTACCTGTAAGCGCCCCATGTGTATATAAAGATAAGGGCCGACTGCAGCGTACACATTTTGAGAAATATTCTTTCATTAATAGTGGTGTTGCTAATTGGAACTCATTACCTGCCACAGTCATAGAGCCTTTCCCCAAACAAATTGATGTGTTTAAGAGAAGACTGAAATGTTGTGTAAATATTACGATGTAATTACTATAGTTCCCAAATCGCGACTTGTGTACATTAAGTGTGTTTGATATTATTGTTGATAATTTTCTGTAATTGTACAATTTGCCACCGGGGAATTACCCCCAGGGCAAATCTCGAAGATAAACCACACTCAGGATACCCGCTATCAGTGCCGGGATCCGAACCTTTGATCTTCAGAGCTCCGTACCGTGACCATGAAGAGCAATTTAACGCAAATGGCAAATCTACTATTTTGGTATAATTCTTAATACCTCAAAAGGAGTTCCAATGCCTTCTAAAATACAGAGTTATTGTTATTGTTGTTTTAAGGGGCGGAACTAACTTACTAGGTCATCTGACAAAAAAACAGAGTAATGTCCTGTTTGCTATCATCAGTTACTTACAATTGACAGATGATTTTGGAAGGAATATTTGAAATTGGGCTTATGTTCCTAACCAAAAGCCGTTTTGTTTGATTTACTGGTACGTTGAAGATGCCGTCGGGGTAATAATAATATCCTATGGCCTCGGGTGCCGGGTGCTAGCTTTGTTAATTGACACCCAGAGGGTAGCTTGCATGTCGAATTTCGTCGTTCCTTTGAACGCTATGAAAGTTAAGGAGATTAGATATCTTAGCTCTTTGACACTACAGCGCTTTCTAGTAGTGAATGGAGGAACTTTATGTTGGTGGAAAATCCCGAGATTAATTTTGCCATTGAACATGGCCTTACTGAATTCAAAAGGGTTCTTTAACATGCCAACAACGTATGACATCCATGTCGTGATTTATGTCGCCTTTCAAAAATCACTTACCACGGCCAGGGGCGAACCTGCAAGCTCGGGGTTGGTAATCCGACACGTTAACCACTCACCCACCGTGGCAAGATGCCGTCTGGGTAAAATTCCGGCACTCCGGCGTCTCTAAATACTGCAGTAGTTAAATGGGACGTAGAACTATTGTTGTTATAATTATCATCATTCTCCTGCTATGAAAACAACAAACAATATAACAATTACGTAATAGTAATGTTTATAATGAAGTGAAATAAAGCTGATATGGGGAACTGGTATTTTCAGATGTATGTTTTATTTAGGAGAAGTGTCACACAGGCTTAGAGCGAGGGAATGAAACACTGACATCTAACCAGTTGTGTCACACTGATTGATATTTTACCTTTCTTCTTGTGAGATATTCAATATGTGTGATAATAGTGATATGATATATGAATCACAGCCAATGGCCATAAGCTGGGCATTTTTGTTTGTGATAATAGTGAAACCCTATAAGCAGTGTCAGAACTGAACGCATCGGTGAATCGACCATCATTCATCTTTCTTAGATTCGCTTCCTTATGGTTATTTATGTTTATACCTTCTAATATTTACATAAATGTGATTTCAATCCTACTACCGAGTTGATGAAATATCTGCATTATTGATGTGAAAGTGAAAATCAAGTGTTTATTCAGAAGAAAATGCATTTGATTTATATACGTCATTCCGAACTAGCAGTCTGTGTACAGAATGAAGGAAAAATAAAACCGACAGTTTATCAAAGGTAAGGAGAATGATGCTATCAAAAATTTAACATTATCTGTATTGTTTTGCACGACAATTCTTGTTCTGGCTGAGAACTAAATATAATATACACTGCAGAGGTATTTTATGGATGAGAGAGTTAGCAATATGTTTTTTTTCTTTCTAAAATAGATCAATCATTTTAGGGTCTTTGGTCATTTTGGTCGTCAGTCTCGTGTACTTAGGTGTGTGTTCTGTTTGTCTATAATCTGTGTTTCTGGGGTGAATGTTGTAGTGCGTATAACTGTAATATATTATTATGATATGGAATATCGGGACTTGAAATAAGGTAGCCTACTATCCCGGCATTCGCTTTGAGGTAGTATGGATAAGCCCGGGGCAAAACCACACTCAGGATAGCAACTATCCGTGCCGGGATTCCAACATCTGATCTCAGGAATTGCTGCAGCTCCCCGGCGATTTAACGTGCACGGGATTCTTTCTTTTTATTTCCTTTTTCTTAATTATCAACGCCTGTCTAGTAAATATTGCTCAATACCAACCACACAGTTATTGCATATCAACACAGCTAATTTAAATAATTAATTATATCACATTTAAGTTTATTAAATTGAAATTCGATTATGTTTATATGTTTGTTTTTTCCATTTGCCATGAATAGGAAAAGTAGGGGTACTAATAATAAATTTCATAATACTATTACACAGGTGTTTTTCAATATTATACAAGAGTCATCGAAAAATAATGCCTAGATTTTAAATAATTGCTATTAAAAGAACTATTAGAGGTAATGTAATGGTTTTAGCCTTAAAATGCGTGGAATACTTAGTTTGTTGCTCTGCTGACGTGCGATGAGTGTATCGCGTACCCCGCGGAGGTAGTGTGCCGGAACCCCCCGCCGCCCCTCCTTGCATAAAAATGACACGCTGTCCAGTCTGTTGTCCGTTTTTTCTATTTCAACGAATACAAACTGTTGAAGCATGTCGACGTAAATTAGGCTTGTAATTGTTCCTTCAGCGAAAAAGAAAGGCCCAATAACTTGACCATGAAGCAAGTTCAAAAGAAATTCCTCAGATATTTACACCTCAAAATAACGGGCAATTACCCACACATGGTACCCTACGGTGAACTTTTGTTGAATTTCGGCATGACAGGTTTGGAGTCTCGAAGGCAAGTGAATGATATGAAATTCCTTTGTAAAGTTATTAACGGTCATATTGATAACTCGTTTTTCCTATCGCTCCTAAATTTCAACATCCCTCGCTTAACTACAAGCTCAACTATAACATTCAAAAATGATATGACCAAGACTACTTCACATAATAATTCTCCTGTATGGAGGCTTTGCAGTATTTACAACGATGCGGTTCGTGTAAACTGGAAACTAGATTTCTGTCTCTCAATCAGACCGTTCTTGGAAATTATAATCCAGTCACTCTAATTCATACTTGAGATAAAATTATCACACAAAACAGAATCAACAATGTATATATGTGGATAGGCCTGTTCCCTAGTTATTGATATTACCTTTTAGTTTATTATGTAATAATTTCAAAACCTGATTTTTATATATTTGACATTAGGTCAAATTTAGATTTAGTTTTTATATTATCTTTAGATTAAGCTTTTTACTACTATGCATTTCAATCTGTGTGAACTTACTAGTTTTAATAATTACATTTAGATATTAATACTTAATGTAGAAATATCAGGAAGTGCATTTTACTGTGTAGGTGTACTGTTATTGAGGCGCACACTGAGCCCTGCTGTGTACCGTCAACAAAAATAAATAAATAACTAAATAAATAAATAAACCCGCACCACAGATTGACACACATTAGACGTCTGCAGAGAAACAGACGGAGCTCACATTTAAACTTACTAAGGTATGAAAAAAAATGTTATCTTTTCCATGCATTTTAAGGCTAAAACCATTACATATAGCAGTTATTTAAATTCTAAGCATTATTTATCGATGGCCCTGTATTTCAATATCATAAACACTACGAAACATTTACTTGCATTTCAATAGCACAAAGTTGGTATTAAACCTTGCCCAGAGCTACCAACAACCGCCTTTTTGAACTCGCATGCATCTAAGGTGCAGTGTAATTGTCCATGGCAAATATTGAGCGCTTATTTGTAATGTACATGTAAAACCCTTACATGCAAAACAAACATTTTTAGCCTACTTTTCACATTTTGCAAAAATAAGGAAAAAGTAGACTTAAGAGATCGGGCAAATGTGTGTCTGTCTGTCTGTCTGTCTGTCCTTCTGTCTGTCTGGCTGGCTGGCTATGTGTGTGTGTCTCCCTCCCCCCCCCCCCCTATCAACTCCTAAACGGCTGCAGCAATCGAAACAAAATTTGGTAGGAGTAAAGATATATACCTGAATATCTCACGTCCATATTTGAAAATGATGTCAGTGTTACCAACTGCTGAAAAATCGCAATTGAAATTTGAGCTCCATGTTGGATATCTTGGAAGGTATGAATGGGAGCTATTTCAAAATTGGCACACGTATAGATAATAATATTACAGTTTAATTTAGAGGAGGCCATATATAGCAGTGTTGCCAAAATGATTATAAGCCTGCTGATAATCAGTTGCATTTTAAATGCATATAACTTCTACACTATCAATTGGATTTCAACCAAATTTCGTATGTGCTATGTGTACATAAACAGATATGACTGAGCGTATTCTTAAGAGCCACCAGGGCTGCCAACTGTTAATAAATGCTCTCAATTTTTTAAAATCTAAATACCCATATATATCAGAAAGTATGCAAGCCAATAGCTCTAAACTTTGCACACGTATAGTACCTGGCATTGTAGATTAATTTGGAGTAACATATATACGTCAGTGCTGCCAACATGATTCTAAGCCTGCCAATAGGTCCAATTTTTAATGCATGTAACTTCTATACTAACTAATGGATTTCATTCAAAATTGACACAACATTAGATCATATTATTTCAGATTATTTCTGACCAATACATGCATGTCATTGTTGCCAACATGATTTTACGCGCGCTGTTAGATCCATTGTTTAACTGCATGGAACGTCCATGCTATCCGTTGGACTTCAACCAAATTTTGTATTCTGTACCTTAAGAGATGGAACTAATAATATATTCAGTCACCAGGGCTGCAAACTGTAGTTCTCTATTAGGCTACATTATGCCAGGTATACAGTATTTCGAACTAATTAGAAATTTCGATATTACCAACTTAATTCCGTTATTATTCTAGAAAGATCCATATAGATTAATCATTAACATGAATCTTAAATTTTAAGAAAAGTAGGCTCTTTAGTTCGTCACGGAACTTCTTGTTGCAATTGCGATCGCAACTTGCGCTAACTCCCTCGTTACTATTAGTTCATAACTAGTTCAGAATGTAATTTTTCACTGTATCCTTATTTACAATGTAACAAACATTTCTAGCAAATTTAAAACTAAGTGAGATATACAATGCATTATCTTTAATTGTATATTTTATCCAACCAAATATAGCCTACCATATCAAGGGATAAAGAAAACATTGCCAGTGTTCGTTATCATTTCCAATTGACCTAACCAAGCTGCTTAAGTTCAACCACCTTGAACGGTATGCATTCACATGCGAAACTTGTATTCCACATTTCTTATCAGAACCCTACTTCCTGCAACATGAGCAATTTGAGAAGATAACTAAACTTTAGACTAAATTGAACATGTTTATAATTAAAATTATCGACACCGCTCTAACGCTTCTTTTTGGACAAAGTTGTACATTATTAAAATTCCTCAACCTTACAAACATTTTATTACAAACTTATTGCAGTTTCAAACTCTATTAGTTTATATTTATAAACATTTTTTGTTGTTATTTGCCGAACCTCACAATGTACAGATGAGGCAAAATTATTACTCCACAGCTGAATAGAACCTATTTTTTTTTATTGCAAATTAAGATACAATGGAGTATTTTATTTGAGGCTGATTCTCAGTTGCTAGACCTTTCTTTGTTGTATTTTGTCACAAAATGTGCTACAATGGATCCTTTACTAACCAACTTCGCATGCTTTTACGCATTTTAACTTTATATCACATTTATCTTATTTCCTTTTAGACAATAGACATTACAGGACAATTTAATCTTAAAGTAAGCAAAACAGTGCGAAGTCGGAACTTATCCTGTGCTGAAACCAAATATGCCCCCATTTCTTATTTTGCCTCTTCTGTATTATAGTAGAGTATAGCATATGAATACCATAAAAAGGAGTAGTTATTTCACAACAAATTGTCGACTGGATATCATTAATTTAATTAATTTCCAGCTGCGTTAGATCAATAGGCGGTAAATATTGATCTGATTAGGATAACACAAAATACACCTTCTAGTCATCAGGGTAGAAGGAATCTATACATTGTTGAAGAATCAAGTAACAATAAAGAATTTACTTCTGTTCAGCGTTGCCATAATAATTTGGCCACTTGTGCATATCACCAAAACAATCAGACAGATATTTAGGTCGCAAATTAGCCACGATAATCTAATGCATTCTATTTAATTTTTTAAATGTTGTATGACAAAGAACTTACATTAAATTTATCCTGATATCAATTTTTTGCTGCTCTGCGATCTCTATAGACATTGTTGTTAATGACAATACAGAGGCTGTATTATAGGCGAGTTCGTGAATTATTGATAGATTTAGAGGATTACAATATTATTGTAATTATGAAGCATCTGTTCCAATTGGTGATTTAGAAAGAAAGTCCTTTGAAAATCATTAAAAATAGTTTATATGTCATTCAGTTTTTTTTTACATGTTTGAGACACAACAGGCGAGAGATAGAGCCTAACTGCTCTCAATGAAGCCTATATTCGATCTAATTAGTTGCCTAGATAGAAAATGTGCTTTGCTTATACATTCAACTGAACTTCTGAAAAGTAGACCGTTTATTAATTTCAGCATCAAATAAGCAGAGTGGAAAAAAATGTACATATCAAGGACATTTGATTTGTATGGGGTGGAATCTTCCAATATAATTTTCTCCTCCTAATCTAAGCATTTCAACAGAAAAAAAAGAGGTTTCATTTTCTTTAGAACACAAAGCATATCCAATATTGCAATGCCCAATTTGCCAATATTCTAGGAAAGAGATTTGGGAGTAAAATCTGCCTCTTCTCAGTTCTGTCTCACTAGCGTGAGTGTACCTTATTCCAGATGGAGCCGGGATTCGAACTCGCACCGCAGGGGTGACTACCAAGAGTGGCTTTTAAGTAAGATGACTCCTACGGCAACTGACTGTTTTACACGTGAAAGGTCTGCAGAACTTCTTAACATTATCCATTCCCACGGTCTAAAATGCACAGGATTTTTAAATTTATAGATCCAACTCTGGAACAGCATATCAGCATCTGCATTTGAATAAATACTCAGGAAGCTGACATTTAGTAAACAAATCAACCTTTAGCAACAAAAGCAGTAAATTACGAAGTGATTGAAAATAAAATTATAAAATAATATTGTATGCGCTCTTAAACTAACTCGTGTATATACGGCAATGCTTCTAATATCCCCAGGTTCTACTGCACTCATCCCCGAGATATCAGCTGAGAAGATATTTCCACATTGTCCAGAACAAATTAGTCTACATAATATTATGCACCAACCAAGACTTAAACCTAAGAGGTGGAGGACCAATAAGTAAACATCCGAGCCGCACAGAATCTCATATTTGAAATAAATAAATAAGTAAATAAATAAATAAATAAGTAAATAGATCAATACCTAAATAAATAAATAAATAAATGAATAAGTGAATAAATAGATATTAATTTAATTAATTTTACGTGACCGGCGATCTTGTGACCATAAGACATAGGACTTCCTTTTTACGTTAAATCCGGGCCATCGGAAGTACTGTATCATTTCACCTCAAAAATCCCCTTGGTGGATGCGCCATCAAGCTCCCAGCAAAAGAAAGAAAGGAAGAAAGAAATTCTATGTATCTCCGACAATTTAACTCTTATAGTTACCTTACCTTCTAACAGACAAATATACTTTCGGAATAAATTCCAAAGTTCTTCCATCATATGCGCCCAAGGTGTGTGGATATAGCCTGCAGCACTTGGCAATGGAAGCGAGTTTTACCGGGGAACTTGTTTTAGCTTACATTTCACGGCAATCACGCAACATGGGCTGGGAAAATGGTTGCCATAATGTCCTGAACTAATTACAGTATCTTCCCACACCTTACTTCATGAAATAAGATTGTGTTTCTTTTCAATAATCCGGAAAGTTCCTTTTAAATGGTGAATAATATCCATTTATTCATATTTAGAAATATTTTCAGCGAGGCTGTTTATATCCAATAAAAGAAAAGAAGGTGAACACCAAAGGGACACCTTGGTTCAAATCCAGTAGTTTTGAATTGTATTCTTACTTATTCTTTTTCTTACCTAGGGGGAGTGGCGGCGCAGTGGTCAAGCTGTTGGCCTTTCACCAAGGTGGTGGACCGTGTTCGATTCCCGGTCAATGCATATGTGATTTTCGAAGTGAAATGCCATGTCCCGTGGTTCTGATTCCACGTAAAAAGGAGGTCCCGTGGCTCATGTTCACATGATTAATGGTCACGTAAAACAAAAAGCTTCCTTCCTCGCAACTACGCCACCGAAGCCTTAGATGCGGTTCTCATCAGGAGAGCCAAATAGTGGAAATATAAAGCTCTCTGAACAAAGCTTATCTTCAGATTTATGACGAATGATGGGATTGTGTTTGAAACCATACCTGTCACTCGTTATAGTGTCAAACCCGGTCGAAGTCATCGGATTTTTAGGAGCGTTAAAAATCTCTCAGTATGCCTCCTTTCGGAGGGGGAGTAAAGCCAGCGGGCCCATGCCATAGATTTATAGTATGCAAAAGAACCTTTCACTACCTACAATTGTGTGAAGCTAAATTTGTAGGTTAGATTTTATTAACGCTCTATTAGTTCCAACGTTCGCCACCAGGTGCCAGTTGTGGTAGCATCTAGTAGACAAGTTCACTGATAGGTGTTGTTGACGGTAGAATTTGGTAGCAAAAGTAGGAACTACTTGAAATTGATTGTCTGCAGTCCTTACCTGAATTTTACAGATAACACACACTAATACAGCCAACACAATTAACACCGGTTATCAGACAGATTCTAAACACACCTAAAGTAAACGGGGCTTCATGAACGCGTTGTCGCAGCCCCTAAACTGAGGAACCAAAAGCTTAGTTGTATATTAGTAATTTAAAAAATGATTACTCCAACTGTGCTTTCCTGAAATTATCAACTGCACGACAATTCTTTGATCATTATTAACGTCTGATGTAGGAACAATTTCGATAGTTTCAGTTAACGAGTACGGTCGATAAGTGTAATGATAATTCATACGTCAATCACTCTATACGTCAAGCAACACGGATTATCAAGTATATGAAGGTCATTCATCAGAATGTTAAAACGTCAATCAGCTGAGATATTTGTTATCCGAAATGTCAATTTTTTAAAATATAAGTAGGTGAAACGAACGATTGTGTTTCGAACTATAGTGGATCCCAAAGCTTAGCTAATACCAATACCGTGCTAAAGTGGTCTTGTCAGTTAGCCGCAACCTTACGTGATAAAAGAAATGTTCAACTACAGTACATTCAAAGATAATTTAATATACCAGGGACAATTCAGTGCAGCTATTTTGAACATTACGTGATCATTAAGATGTTAATTGTAAATAAATAAATAAATTAATTAATTAATTAATTAATTAATTAATCTCTACATAGTATAATATAAAACTAAGTCCCCGATTCTTGGATGTCACGTGTAATCTCGAGAACCACTGGATGGATTTTGATGCGGTTATCACCATTCTGTAAAAGATTTATTGAGGAAGCTTTCTGTAGAAAATAATTTATTTATGACCAAAGAAAACCGAGCAGTAACGATTTCAGTGAATCGAGTCGAAAAAGAACCTACCGTCCGTGCGCCCTTTAAGCTTACGCTGGGTAAACCGTTAAAAATATCTATATACTCTGAGTGGAAGAATTGTTCAGCATGAAAAGTCCTGCAAAATCGTCCATGACAGCATATCACTATCTTCAATACATCGCCCACTATAAGTGTTTTACGTTTCCATTTCTTCCAACAATCTCCATTCAATAACTAGCTTTTGAGACGAGCTAGCTAGCGAGCCTATCACCCCAGTTTCAACCTTCGTTCCGCAGAATACACAGTTAAGTTTAGATTGGACGGAAAGGGGATTTGTGATTCATACACCTCGCCATTCTTAAATTACGCCTGACAAGAATTCGTTGCACATGCTATCTCCATGATCATATAATTAATAGTCCCGTCAGTGATTTTAACCCATCATGCCGAGATGGAAAACGGATATAGGTCGTAGTTCATTGAAATCGAAATAATACAACTTTTAAGCTTACGCTGGGTAGACCGTTAAAGATACCTGGTGAACCCAAAGTGGGTTGCTAGTAAATAAATAAATAAATAAATAAATAAATAAATACCTAAATTTTGACTGCTGATCCACATATTAATTAATTAATTAATCGTTCGTTCCTTTCAACTGCAGTGGTTTCAGAGACATCGAGGAGCGGAAATATTAAGACTACCCTAAAAGGTGACTTATTTTTAACGCGCCAGTAATTCTACTGACATGGATTTCTCGTATCTCGGTAACAACGACTGCCAACCAACTCTGGTGGGCTTCAATTGTACAATCCAGGATATACCAGGCGAGAACCGTACTCACTACTCCCACAAAGACGGCTAAATAACATGTAAGAAATGAAGGAGTACGCGACAGAACTTGATTATTGAACTTTCCTCTTAACAATATGCTGCTGTAGTCCTTTCGAAGTATTTTGTCATGAGAGCATGAAAAATGAAGTCACGACTTTCAAAACGATTGGTGGGAATGCCATCTTATGTTTGAACACTTGGTAGAATAATCCTGGCTAAAATGGCACAGGTTCTAACTGATCGTTGTTGTCAGAATGGTGCAGGTATTCGATCTACCGTCTTTACAACTCGATATACGGCAGGGTGTAACTCGTTTTGATGCCAAGGCCAGACGTGAGATTGGTCTTTATATTTGCTTGGCAAGGACATTCTCGCTCACGCGCTCCGCCAGTGACGGCTCAGTTGCTAGTGAACGCGCGAGCGTATGTACGGCAGAGTACGGTGCTTAAAATCAGTATCATGCATTTTAACTCACTATGTTTACAGTAGATGCTGAAATTGTTCCCCATCCGCTGCCAAATATAATCGGCATCTCCTTATGAAGTTTCCGGTGACTCCGGTTAATTTAGCTTCACTAAGGAAATAATGACGTCTATTTTTATTGTTTAGTGAACCTGTAGGTATGAATCTCTTAGCCAGTTTTTTTATTGTCCAATTTATAGGAATGGGTCTCCCTGGAAATTTCACTCGAAACTTTTGTCTTGTTCTAGTGCACGATTTCCTGCACGTTGTGTACGTATTGCGCAGATATACACGTTCACGTAACGAATATTTCACACACGTCTAACGCAGCAAGAGCGTGGGAATACGGCCGGAGACCGCGCGCGCCAACCCGTAGCAGCCGACGAAGGTCGAGCGGAATCGCCTTGCCAAGCAAAAATAATGACCCTGTATAATGCGTATCTCTGTTTTTCTCACGAGTGATATGAACATATTCCACCGCCCAAATTGCACAGAGTGAGCAGCTTAGTACTCAGTGACGGTTTGGTTTGTCGTTTATATTCAGTATATAGTAGATGTTTCCTTATTTTAAACCCAAAACAAACTCCGTGGCGCTACAGCCCACGAAGGGTCTAGCCCTACCAAGTGACCACTGCCCAACCTTGATTTGGAAAATATAGAACCCTTGTGTGCTTCAGTTGGGTATTGGTCTTTCTAAGGTTTGCATATGATTCAAAGCTAGGTTTAACTTATGTACAGAACACATTCTAGAAAGGTTTTCTCCGATAGCCTCAGTTTACTGTATAATTTTCCCTCATCATTCATAGATTCGAGCCATCATCAAGACAATATGGCAGCGTTCCAAGATACTGTGTTATGTCCTGCGGTATGGTAATTATGATATGGGCACTCATCCCTTCTTTAATCCACCAAGACGCTGAAAACAACATCAAACGACAGTTCATTATGTTACAAACACCTGATTGCAAGACGCAGTTTCAATCCTAAATAAACCTGAACGATAAGGACTACTCTATGTCGCAAAATTGTCCAATTGCATTTCCAATATTATTGCAACAAGTTTATGGACTGGATACAAGTACATTCAATTTTAATTGCAGGATGGTATTTTGGTTTGTGGAATATTGTTTTGTAATTTCAATCGTCTCAAGACCATGTAATGCCCCGAGGAATATATTAATGAATTGAAAATGACGTAATTTTTTCCTCGATGATTTATGCAGGAATGTTTATTTTCTAAATCGATTACCATATACTACTGTATATCATGTATGGATTTCGCTTAATATATAATTTAGAACTCAGTAATAGTTTGTAAACATAAAGCATTTTACATTTTAAAGAAATGTAATTCCTTACTTACTGCAGTAAAAAGGAGCCTACATTACTCTTCGTTGTAGCAAAGTGATGTGGTGTTTCCCTATATGAATGGCCATCGCAAGGGATGAATCCGATTTTAAGATTGTTACAGTTTTATACGAATTTATAATATAAGAAACCTCTGCATAACAAGGGAAGAAATAAACTGACATCACTTTCTGAAGATTTGTGTTCGGGTAAATTAAAATTAATATACGTTATATGTCATACTTGTGAGGTTGTCCCTTGATGATGGTGATGGTGGTGGTGATGATGATGATGATGATGATAATGATGATGATTGTTATTTTAGGGGTTATCTGCCGCCTTGTAACACAGTTGAATATCAAATTTTGGTTAGTTAAAATCTTGAGTTGGTTACCTAAATACAAAATTAGCTAATATTTATCAAACAAAAATTAAAATAAAACTCATAATTATTATAATACAAAGAAGAAAAGGAATACAAAAGTTGAATTTAAAAAAAATGAACACATAATTTCAGTCATATAACATTGAAATCTGCAATAAATGCAAAACTTAATAAAAATTCTATGCCGAATTCAACTGTGTAAAAAATGTATCGGTCCCATTTCTTCTCTTATCAATTGTGTTAAGTTAGGTTTATGTTTGCTTGTACAATAGCCCCAAGATACTTTTGTAAAATAGGGGTTCTTAATAAAGGGTTATTCAATAATAATAATAACAATATTAGGAATAGGTTATTCGTTACCCAGGTTCTTTCACCAAACGTTCTTGTATGGCATTCGATTTAGAAAATGAACAAACCTCCATAACTCAGTAAAGACAGAATATTGTATTATTCAGTAATCTATATGGACTAGGTATGACTTTCCATTTGTAGTTCCTAGAACATCAGTAGTTTATCGCATATACTTGTCCGTGGCATGTGTGAAATGTATGTGTCACGTCGAATAAATCAGTTCATACTGGAACGTGAATTTCTTGTATTACATTATAAATGAAAATCCACAGCCTGCTTCCAGTCTCCGACCGGGTCAGGAATGGAATGAATGAAGCGCCCATCTAGCGGCGAGGATATGAAGTGTGCCGGCTGCCGAAGCCTGTCGCACTCCGCTGGGGCAATGATTAAATGAATGACAGATGAAATGAATTGATAGTGGAGAGTGTTGCTGGAATGAAATTGTGACAGGGAAAACCGGAGTACCCGGAGAAAAACCTGTCTGCCTCCGTTTTGTCCAGCACAGATCTCACATGGAGTGACCGGGATTTGAACCACGGACCCAGCGGTGAGAGGCCGGCGTGCTGCCGCCTAAGCCACGGAGGCTCCCCTTCCTTTAAAACAAAACACTCAACATTTCATGATTGTGGTCGTTAAGCATTCAAATACAATGTAGGCTACTCGTATTTATATTTCGGTCACATGAACAGGGGAATAGTGTGTGAATGATAAACATTCTTGGTTCTTGAGCGATGTGTGACGGGCGGACGCTCAGTCATTTGGCCGCTAGCGTCCAAGCGTTGTGCGGTGCGCGAGCACGGAGCACACCGCTTCACGATAGGTACGGGGTGATGAAGATCATCGCCCTCATCATTACGTGAATAATAGCAGTTTTTTGTGAATTCCAGTTATTTTATTTGAAGTTGCTTTTCACACAAAAAATGAAACTTGTTTAATTAACAAAATAGTCTTCAAACTTGGTATACGGGTGTGTGTATTAGTGTGTTTTATGTGCGTTTATTTAATATTTATTTCCAAGAGTGAGCTTCAGACCAGGAAGCAGTTCGTTTTCAAGTGCCAAACTTCAAAAAGTATTCCCTAAAGAGTGGGCATATAATCCCAGTGATCCACCCCTTAAAACAACAATAACTAACTAATTCTCAGAAGAGTGAATTCATATGCTTTCTTATGAATTCCGCTTCATAGAAAAATAAAAGGTATACGTTAAAATCTCATGATTATTATCCTGCCGTTAAACATACAGCTTATAATTGGTCTGATAATGTGAAGAATACTGTATTTTGTGCATAGGAATAAAGCTGGGCACTTCACATCATCACAGCTTAACAGTATAATAGAATATAGTGCGTAGTAACGGTTTCACATCCATTCAAGAGAATCTATTGTCATGAATAATGAGCATTCATCTTTCTCATTTATTTATTTATTTACTTATTATGCTTATTACTACGTGACATACACTTATAATTTGAAATAAACATCCGAGATTTGAGTCTTTTTAATATTTTAATGTATTTATGTTCAAACAGGAAACTTGCAATGTTTAAAACCTTAAAATACCGGTACCGTAGGAAATATATTTTCGTAATCCCATGGATGTTGTAAGGTGTATTACAGATTTATTGAAAAGTTTACATCCTGATAACTAATGGTAAAGCTCAGTGTTTCAAGCTTTAATCACATTTCAATGACTATGTCTACGAAACTGTGGTGTATTTATTGTATTCATTGTTAACAATAAATAAATACATAAATAGATACTTAACTTGCACAACTAATGATGCAAAACAGCATTCAACAATTGGTTTTTCAGCAATTATCTGTTATTAAATTAAGTTAGTGACTGGATGGAAGTTGTTATTTACACGCATCACGCGGTCCAAATCCAACAACGACAGCAACGTATTTATGACAAATTACATAACCTAACCTGGTTGTAGTTATTTCTAAGCAACCAGGTACAGTAAACAAAATGTCATGGCAGACAAATATATCAAATGTGACCATAAAAACGCTCTCAATGTTTCCGAAGCCCTGTCAGTAAATCATACAAAATATCTTCTAAACTGTCAAATAACCAGGGTAGCGCAAAATATCCATGTAACATTTACAAATATCAGGAGCTTCATTGCGATCTAACCAATTATTATTATGCTGGTTAAAAACTGCGGGAGGATAATATGCGTGTGGCGAATGTGTCCCCTGAAGATGCGCAATAGTGCATTAAGTGGAAAGGGAAGTGCAGAACAGCAGACCCAGTAATTTAGCGGGATAAAGTCTTAAGAAGAACATAATAATATAACTATTAGATGACATATTCACTTTCATGTCCTCGTAATTCAAATACATCAATTCTCTCTGGTTTTTGCACTGTCTTTTGCAGGATTGCGCATATTTCTCAAATGCACATCGTATAAGGAGAAATAATGCATGCGACAGTCTGGGCACGGCCAACAAAAGCCCGCTGATGAGCCTGACTTGGTGCACTCTAGGCAAAATCCCGGAAAAGACATGGCAAAACAGACGAAATGCTGGATTTTAATTTTTATTTACTAGATATAATACAAATGAAAAAATCCACAGCCTGCTTCCAGTCTCCGACCGGGTCAGGAATGGAATGAATGAAGCCCCCATCTAGCGGCGAGGATATGAACTGTGCCGGCTGCCGAGGCCTGACGCACTCCTCTGGGGCAATGATTAAATGAATGACAGATGAAATGAAATGATAGTGGAGAGTGTTGCTGGAATGAAATGTCGACAGGGAAAACCGGAGTACCCGGAGAAAAACCTGTCTGCCTCCGTTTTGTCCAGCACAGATCTCACATGGAGTGACCGGGATTTGAACCACGGACCCAGCGGTAGATATAATACAAATAATATGCATTATTAGTTATTCTACTAGACTACTACTAATAGAAGTCAAATTATTTAATTGTTCATATCGGCTATATTATTTTGTGTTTTTACAATGTTAAAACAAATTAAAATAGAATAATTCTATTAATAACGTGGGCACGGTTCTTAGCCCAACATCAAATAGCCTATATTTCAATTGTTTATAACACGACAAGAAATGGGATATTATTATTAGTATTCCTTTATCCACATACCGTATTAAAATTACAATTGCAATTAAAAATTAAAAATTAAAAATTAAAAATTAAAAATTAAAAATTAAAAATTAAAAATTAAAAATTAAAAATTAAAAATTAAAAATTAAAAATTAAAAATTAAAAATTAAAAATTAAAAATTAAAAATTAAAAATTAAAAATTAAAAATTAAAAATTAAAAATTAAAAATTAAAAATTAAAAATTAAAAATTAAAAATTAAAAATTAAAATATTAACATATTTTGAAAATACATCTTATTTTATGTTTACAACATCAACTGAACCGTTGTCGTTTAAGATCAATTCGTAGTTATGTTACTTAGTAATAAAAACGAAACATAATAAAGTCGCGTATAAATACAGTAAATTAATAATTTTCTATTTGTGGATATTACATTTGTAAGTCTTAAATTTTGCAAAACCGGATGATTATCTAATAATTTCACAAACTCAGAAGATACAGAAATATCTCGTTGTTATGCGCCTGCATATTACGCTCTTTTTGGAAGGACCGGTATGGTTCGAATACAATACTGCATAATGTTACCTTATTATAACGCTTATAGATCCACTTACAGCGGTTTTTATGACTTACAATAGGGAAATTTCCGTATAAATTGTAAAAGACCACTATATTTGAGTTGTTTTAATAATAATAATAATAATACATTAATATTAATATTATTTTATTTAACGTATGATGCATACAATACAGTAATTTATATATATATATACATTTTCAAATAAACAATTTACAGCATTAGGACCCTTCATATATGGGCTGCGAGGTCTTGAATCCATTCAAGAGCTTGTGGAGTGGCTGCATGGAGCTCTTCTTTGTAAGGTCCCAGAGTAATATAGAGGGCATTCCTGCACGATGTGCTTGATGGTTTGCACTTCATATCCACATTCACAACGCGGCGAGTCTATCCAACCCCCCTGATGTAAGGCTGCTCTAGTTCGAGCAGTGTCACATCGAATTCTGTTCAGACGGGACCAGGCAACTCGAAGGAAATGGAATCCAAGTAGTTTGATGCTAGGATCAAGTACTTCAATTAGACCTCGAGGTGGAGAGGTAGACCATTCAACTTTCCATGTATTTTGGGGGTCGAACGGAGCTGAAGTAAGTTCCATAGCCGCCTTGTAGAATGGTTTCCGTGATTTCAACCTGGATGTAGAAGGTTGATTGACGTCTTGGTGGATTGGGAGAACTTCATTATTCATAATTCTGCGCCACAGGCGGGAAAGAGATTGCTGTCTCCTGATGTGAGGAGGAACAATATTACTCAGTAGCCTACAGGTAACCACTGTGAGGGAGTGCAATGTAGAGTGTCAGAGATAATCCGCATTGACTGGTGGTGTTGAATATCAACCAGTACATTAATAATAGTAATACATTAGTAATAAAATAATACACATTTATGAAATAATGTTTTCTAACTGAAGGGTTCATTCCAAAAACTAGACAAGCCCAAAAATTCACTCTTTGAGATAAATACATATTCTTCCTCTTCAAGGCCAGCTCTACGTATAGATATTATTGCTGTCTACAAAAAACAAACAGATTGGGTTATGTATGAGTGTGAAATATTGGGGATTCTACAAAAATAAGAAAATTCCAATGTTTTTCCAATGCTTTTTCAAAATAATTAGTTACCTGGAATGTTTGGCATTCGGCTGGCTGCGTAGCTCAGCGGTAACGTTCTCGACTGCTGTTTCCAAGGTTGTAGGATCGAATTCTGGCGCAGCCAGTTGGCATTTGAGGGTGCGCAAATACGAGGGAGCCGTGTGCGTACATTTATTGGCACGTTAAGGATCCCCTTCAGGGCAAAATTTCGGCACCCTGGCGTCTCTAAAAGCCACAGTTGTTAAAAGGGACGTTAAACCAATATCATTAGGATTATTGTTTGTTTGGCATTCAATAATGATGTGTACTGTGTCAGGATTTACATAATAATATAATCGTATTTGAGGATTTTTTTTTTCATTTTTGTATTCAACTAAGATTTCGGCAAAAAAACAGACAAGTCCAAAGGTTTTCTTTAGGTTTTCTCAACTATCCTCATAAAAATATATTTCCTTTATGTGCAATGTAAGCTGTTAGTGAGACAAAAGTAGGTCTAAAAGCAATTTTTATATCATTCAGCACAAATGAAGCTATAGGCTAATGTATTTTTTTTATTTTTTTAGTTTTTGAACAATTTAATTATTGGACTTGTCTGGTTCTTGTAACTAACCCTTCAATTGTTTTCTCACCTCACAAACCATTTCCCGTGATTTGCGATGTCCCGCTTATTACGCGTTTAAACTACGGTTTCTTGAAGAACGTAATAACGGGGTTTTACTTAACTTAAATATTCAATGTTTGACAGAATTTTATCATGTTTGGATGATTTAAATACTTAAAGCGTATTTGATTTAAAAATATGTTTGCAACTAAACTGTCTCCTTCCTTGGATATATTACACACAATTGTTTGAAATAGCATACATTTGAAGTTAGAGAGGGCCGTTAACCTTCAGCATAAAATACATGTAGCTATAACAATTTGATTTTCAATTGGGGTGATTATTTAATGGCCTTAGTATTTCTTTAAGGAATTGTCAGTCTGACAGATTGTAACCTTTCACGCCTCTGATCAAATATTCAATTTAATCATTTTAATACGAACAGAAAGCAACAACAACGTTATTTTACTCTTTGTCGCGTGGACGAAGCAAAGTGGCCTCGGGCACATCTGCTTCGGGGATAGGTAAGATTTGGTCAGCTAACCTTTAAAGCGACACCATATTTCAGAAAACCACAGACCTCAATTTTAGTATGGGAGTGTTGTAAGTATAATTGAATCATTTCAGGTTGTGGTTTAGAAAATCCCTTAATATTTCTATGGAAACCTTCGAGTGGGTGTTGGAAGTGGGCTTGGAAGTTGATGCCAAGTCCTACGGCAAGAAATTATAATATGTCTCATGGCTTAGTGGCCAACAAAACCCAGCCTGGGCAGACAATTCCTAGTATACATTATAACCTATAAATCCCTATTTCTAGTTAATTTTCTAACTTCATTGAATCTATAGAAACACCCATACTTAATATTCATTACGTCAGAGGGTAAACATGTTTAAAATATTAGTTGCTCTAAATTGAATTGATCGGAGCTGAAAAAGCATTAAGTCAAAAATGGTAATTCTTTAAACAATTAGTATTCTGAAGTATTGATCCAAGGTCCTTGGAACGACATAGGAAAGAATTAAGTCAGACTTCTATTTAAGCCAGAAACCACTGCGATCATAGGAGAAAATCATTAATGACTTGCTGCCTTTCAGCGCCGTATTCCGGACTTAATGTTGGCCGCTTTGCGATTTCCGCGTGTTACAGTGCTATTGTAAATTACATTTTTACAGGGTTTAGGTTTTATTTATCTTACAAATTAATTTTATAACAAAATATCACGAGAAATATTCATTCCGGATGACTTTTTTTTTTCGCACTAAACTGACCACGGAGCTGAGAGGCATTAAGTCACGTTTACAAAATTGATTTGAAAAATGTGTTTATTAAATTAAAAATACGACATTTTAATACAGTTGTTAGACCAGTCATCTTGTACGGCATGGAAACTACAATTATAACCGGAATGGAGAATTTGCTCAAGATAGAAAGAAGAATTTTAAGAAGGATTTATGGTCCTAGGAAGACACAGGAAGGTTATAGACTGAGATCCAATGCAGAAATTTATAGTAAAATCGATAACCTTGAAGTGATGATCAGAAAACGGCGACTTCAGTTCTACGGACATATGGTCCGCATGGATTGCTCGAGGTTAAAAAACCAAATTTTTGATAAAATCTGGAACTATAAAGGGCAAGGAGGCTATGTAAAACAAATGAAAGAAGAACTTCAAAAATTCAAAATTACTGAAGAAGATTGTCTAAATCGAATAGAGTACAGAAAAAAAAATGTTTGGCCTCAAAATTCTTGTCGGGGAGAAGAAGAATCTCAACAGAGGAGAATGGACTGCTGAAAGAAGAGCTGCGCAGTCGACCAGGATGAAAGACTTCTGGAAGAGAAAGAAGGAAACTAGACCTATAAAGAAGTGATATTTTCGTGGTCCTTGTTGGCCTGTCCGCGGTGTATATAAATTAAAATTGATATTCCCCTAACACAAATATACCCTGAATATTTGCTTAGATGACTAATATAGTGTGTTTGTTAAGTTCTGTTTTTTCAATGGCGTTTTGTCAGTCTCCTGAAAAGTAGTGAAAACTGAATTAATACTTCTCAGCTCCGGCCGATTCAATTATTTATTGACTTGATCCACCTAACAAAACAAAGTTTTGTCTTCTCAGTCTTAGTGGGACATATTTCGATCAATATACAGTATAATCTCATCAGGCCTATAACTTAAGTCCGACATCAATAACGAGCATTTGACTTAAAACCCTTTCATAGCCTTCAATAACAAAGATGGATTCATAAGCTGTATATATTTACAATCTTTTAGAAATTTAATATCTTTAGGCCTACCAATATTTTCTATTTGGACTTTGACATTCGTTCTTTGTTTCATTCAAATCCATAATGGATTTTGTTAGGTCCGTATTGACAAATAACTAATAAATCAATTTAAGAGGAAAACTCCGTCAATCAATACTTAATGTATCAAAACATAATTACATTGGGTACATGTTTCGAACCTTATTGGTCCTTCTTCAGCCCTGAACTTTTATAAAGTTTGCAAATAATCATAATATAACTAACATCAACATAATGCTTACAAAGCATATTAAACATAAAAAAACATACATAAATCCTGAAAATGACACAAATTTATTACAATGAAAAACACATTAAAACACTGTTAAAATTGACTAATGTTAGTTGTTTTCTTTTTAAATTAAATAGTAGTCTATATTCTACTCACGCCATATTTTTAAAGCTATTTTCAGTGTTAACATTTCAATTGGTCAACACGTATTATGGCCAATTATATTAGTAGGCAAGTGCAAATATAATATTTTACTAGTGATTAATTAATTATTATACACAAACTACAAAGGGGTGGGGGTGTGTTTACAGGGATATATTTCGCTCGTTAAGTGAACATCATGAGGCCAAATATACATGACAAAATTGCTCTACAAAAGAGTACAAAACTTCCCTCGTATAATCAGTGTGCATTATTATATTCGGAGACTGTTGTGTGGTCGCTATCGAACGAGAAATATCACCATATCTTGATATACTGTATTTGACTGTCTTACCTCTCCCTCACCCTAGTAATGTATCAAACTGCACTCCTCCAATGCTGCCCTCTACTTGATTCAGTGACCCGTGCATCTTCTTGCAGCATTGCTCTTGACATCACTGCCCTAGACCACGCAACGCCGCTTCTGTATCAGAAAATGCTAACAAAGTAACGCACTCATTTTGCCTTCCAAATTAATTGTCTGTGTTTTATGCCTTTAAGGAAATAAGTTAACCGTTAAAACTTCCACCGATCAAAAACTCTTAATGAGTTTAAAGACATAATTTATGTTCTAAATAATCCTTCCCTATTCAAAGTGCTATATAAAAAGTAACATATTTGAGTTCATTTGATATTTTATGAGCCAAATTAATTATGGCTTATGCGTTAATTGGCTGTAATTGTAATCATACAAAACCACCATATTAATAGCCTTTGTGTGAGGACTTAGTGTGGTAAGTACAATAATTAGGAAAGCAATCGGAATGAAAGAGTTTTGGTGTCCTGAAGGCCATCAAGAGAGACAGGTGCCGGTGGACGGACAAGGCGAAGCCTGTAAACACTAATTATCAAAACGAACAGGTTCGAAAATGTGTCCAAATGTAGGTCACCGTTTACTGTACGGTACTGTCAGCCGGGTAGCAACACCAGTAATATCTGGGTTAGAACAACATTCCCAACTGAGGGCACCCGAGATTTTAGACCATCCTTTGCCATTTCTCTATTTTATTTGTCTCTGAAAACAGGGCGACATGAACTAAAATGATCATGTCTCGTTTGGTCAGTTGATTTTAACGTAATAATAATAATAATAATAATTATTATTATTATTATTAAGAAAGCAATCGGAATGAAAGAGTTTTGGTGTTCTGAAGGCCATCAAGTGAGACAGGTGCCGGTGGACGGACACGGCGAAGCCTGTAAACACAAACTTAGGAACCAACCAACTAATTATCAAAACGATCGAACAGAGAACCCGCTGATGAGCCAGCTTGGTGTCCTAGGTGAAACCCCACAAAGACCCAGCACAAACCTAGAAAAATTGCTGAGTTTTTATTATTATTATTATCATTATTATTCTCATGTGATTCTTTTCAGGTTAGGAATATAACACCCATTGCAATTCGGTAAGATCGTGTTGACCAACTGAAAAGTCTTTATTTTCGAATAATAATGATAATAATAATTATAATAATAATAATAAATTAAGAGACTATAACGCTGTAATCAGGCCCGAGGTCCTCTATGCAGCTGAAACCATAACCATCAAAGGGGCAAAACTGATACAGAAACTAGAGGTCATGGAAATAATTATTTTGAGGAAGATCTTAGGCCCAAGGATCATAAATGGAGAAAGGTATCACAGGCCCAACGATGATCTATACCCAAAGCAAGAATCTCTGCAGGCTGTTCCAAATCCATGAGTTTGAGTATGCGTACACGCGAGTACTCAGCAGTAATGCTCGGAGCAAGGTTGGAGAGGGACTGGGGGTGAGAGCCAATACGTCACTGGGCGAAGGTCATAGCACAAGTCTGTGCGTTCCTGCCAGTCTTGATGTATCCACCGCGAAGTGACGGCATCCCCCACAGCAAAGCCGTATTGCATGTTGTAGCTTTTCTCACTTAAGGCGGCGAGTACTCCGCTGCTCACGGGCGAGTTACTCGGCTGGGACAGCCTGCGTCTAATGGACACAATCATCAAGAGACGCCTCCAATTCTACGGACACCTTGAGAGAATGAACGAGTCAAGATTGACCAGTGTAATCCACAGAGTCACCACCTCCTGCAAGAAAACAACATCACTGTAGTACTAGCAGGTCAAACAAGGTCTGCAAACCTTTAACATCTATGAATCCGTTATAGAAGACAGACAAGCTTTCCGGAAAATGTTAAAAGAAGACCCACACATTAAACTTAAGAAAGGACAGAGACCAAAGAGGTCAGAAGCAGATAAACAACTACAAAGTCAGAAAATGAAGGAGATATGGGCCAGGAAGAAGGCTCTTAAGAACGTGAAACCAATCCCAACTCATCAAACTGAAAACTATTTTGGCTAACCTACGTAGTCCATAGTTGGCTCATTCGAAGAAATAATAATAATAATAATAATAATAATAATAATAATAATAATAATAATAATAATAATGCATTTCAGCTGTAATTTGTGAAGAAATTAAATGATTCTGTTCAATTATATTGCCGACTGTCGACCAAAATAGTATGTGCACTCGAGTTTGAAGATTGTTTGTGAAGTAACCAATAAAACCAATATAATCCAATAAAATCATCATTTTCGACGTTCTATTTTACGTTAGTTCATACAGGCTTGGAAGTTTTAATTTATATTTTAATATTTTTTATCGCTGTTGGAACACAAAAAGTGCCCGTTCCGTGTTTTAATCATGCGTCACATTTGAGAAATATTATCTCAAAAGCTCGCCATTAGATCAAATCCAAATTTTAACACAATATACATTCGAATGTTGTATACTAGTTTATTAATTTCAAAATTTTGTGTGCCCAAGAAACAAAGCTGTTATCATTTTTGTAAGGTACCGTAACTTTTTCTCGGTTAGGGGTGGTTGGTAAATGTAGTTCTTGGTCGCGTTGTAATCCCTATACATCAAAAGGTTATGCTGTATGACTATGAAATACGTAAATTAATTCACTTATTTTATATCGGTTTGTATTTGTACGGGAAAATAAGACATGGTTCGGCACCTAGCCGATACGGGGAAAGCTGTACAGCGTTGCTGAGATGGAGCCCATCACTTCCGAGCGAGGCGCGCCATGACGCGTATTAGTTAATGTATTAGTTAACATCACAATTAAATGAGGCAATTTAGGATTAAGTGTTTCGACCAACGAGTGGTCATCATCAGATCCTGATCACTGAGTTCAATTTTTAATTTTTCACTAATGTAAATTCACTATTGTAGTACAATCAATGCTGGATTTGTGGGGGAAAAGTCGATTATATAACATAATTTTTAGAACTGTGGAACGTTAGTTGTAAGTCAAGGTCAACTTGGACTTTGACTGGATAATTATTTCAGAAAACTGTAAAGACAAAATTATAAAACAAGAAATAAATGGTTGTTGGTGAACAAGTGTGTATTTTCAAGCCGAATGTATTTAATTTTTTAAATTACGTAAAAAATAAATTGAAAATAATGTACATCGATTGAATAGTTGCCTAGTTGGCCTACATTAAAATTTAATATAGGGCAACGGTTATGGTAAGAAAAATGTTGCTACAGCAGTCTCAATGTAATTTAAAATTGAAATCATAATTAGATTGCTATGATGTCCTCTGATTAATTTTTAAAGGTGTTCAGAAAAGCGTAAGAATATCGTTTTTAGAACTTTATATTTCAATATTCCATAAATACCCCCCTTACCCCCCTCCCACCACCACCCGTTAGCGGTTCCAAAATATCTAGGTATTACTCTGGATCTGTCCTTGACTTTCAAGCAACAGTGCATCAAGCTATCTATGAAACTTGGCTCCAGGGTGAATCTGCTCCGCAAGATTGCCGGTAGTAGTTGGGGTGCGGACGCCAACACCTCAGGCCCTGCTGCACTCGCGCTTGTGTATTCTGCTGGTGAATACTGTGCTCCTGTGTGGGTGGACAGCGTCCACACAAAAGAGATTGATGTACAGCTTAATGAATCCATGAGAGTTATCACTGGGACTGTCAGATCTACTCCCATTCAGTGGTTACCTGTCCTAACTAATATTGCTCCGCAAGATATAAGGATGACAGCAGCTAGGGTAAAGTTGCTCAAGAAGATCACATCTCAGAAGAACTCTCCCTTGTATGATGCCCTACGACATCCACCAACAACTCGTCTGAAATCACGCAAGCCACCCTGGGTTGATTTGGAAAGTGTCAGTTCTATCAACGTGACCTCCAAATAGCGACAGCGCAGGCAAGAGCATCCCCCCAACAATGCTTATCTGGTTGAGGGATTCCTTCTACCACGACAAACCTGGTCGAAGCTGAACCGCATTAGGACGGGTCAAGGGAGGTGAGGTCACACCTTGAAGAAGTGGGGTTTCTGTTCATCTGCTGAATGCGACTGTGGAGCGCAAGACCAGACGATGGACAATATTGTTAAGGAGTGCCCCTTTCGAGCATTTGAGGAATCTACACCAAGTGACTCCGAGTGCTCTGGACTGATTGTCAATTTTGAACATTTCAATTTGAATTATACTTTTGTATACTTGGAAAGCCATACGATATATACATCGTTGGGTGAAATTATACTAACTTACGATTCACTTGAATCACGTCTTACGTTAGGTTTTTGTGCATTACGTGGGTAACGCTGTAGGCTATCATGTGTATACAATTTAGAATAACACACTGTAATACACTGTAACAATAATAGACTAATTAACAAGTTTTGGCATGCACTAGAAAAATAATTAAAACTATACTTATGCAGGTGTTGGTAATCCTCACTACGCTGTTGACTCAGTGTGCTCCCCACCGCTACAAAACACGAATTTATCTCTTCGAAGAAATAGCCGACAAAACAGGTTACAGTAGAGTCTCGCAAACTCGACACTCGGTAACCCGGCACTCTGGATTTCTCGGCCACCCTGACAGGAGAAAAAATCATGATTTTTGTTTGTTTTTGTGTTTCCGCACAGAGCGTTATTATGTTTTCTTTCATCTTCTCCGTCTTCTCCGCTATGGATATTCTGTTTCTTCGCCGTCTTCGTTACGAGGCTTCAAGAGCCAGGTTTCAAAGTGAAAAGCAAAAGAACATTACTTTCTTTTTTGCAAAAAAAAAAAAAAAAAAAAAATGGTAATTTTCATTAAGTGAAAAAACTATTTGCGTACAGGAATTGTTTTGTACATATACTGTACAGTGTACATATTATAAAAATTACTTGCAGGCCTAGTTTCTCTAAGTTTTCTTTTATAATTAATTCTTTCCCTTGATTTTTATGCAGTTCATTAGTACAGTACTGAACTGTATATTCAAGTACTGTAAGTGTAGTGGCTTAATCGTTTTAAAACTAGAGTTTCTGTTAAAGACAAATAAATGTACTGCATTGCATTACTTTTAAACCAAAACAAACAGCTTATTTCTTCATTTTAACACATTTCCCGATAACCCGGCATTTTCGCGAACTCGGCCACCCTTTGGTCCACATTAGGCCGAGTTTGCAAGACTCTACTGTAGCCTATTCAAATATTTGAGAGAGACAATAATTGAAGAAAATGGTTGAGAGGAGTCCTCTGTAGAAGACCGGATACACAAGATCAAAAAAAAACATAAGTCAATTTTTCTAGGTTTTTGCCGTGCGTTGTGTGGGGTTTCACCTACGACACCAAGCTGGCTCCTCCCCGAACGGAGACACCAAGAACTCGCTGATGAGCCAGCTTGGTGTCCTAGGTGAAACCCCACACAAGACACGGCACAAACCTAGAAAAATTGCTGAGTTTTAATTCACTGGCCGATATACCATATTTTGGGAAGCCTTCATTGAGAGGTTATGGCTGCTTTATCTTTTAGTTCCCGCAGTAAAGAGGCGCAGGTGCGCTTCATAAAAATGGAGGTAGCACACAGTTTGCTACTCCTGTGGGGGTCCTGGCGGGGATACCAAGAGCCCACTGATGAGCCAGCTTGGTGTCTTAGTCGTAACTCCACACAAGACATGGCACAAACCTAGAAAAATTCTGAGTTTTAATTCACTGGCCGTGAAAGCCAATATACCATGTTTTTATGGTATGACTTAAACACTAAAGGAATTGCCTATCAAAATATCACAAAATATGACACTACAGTATAATACAGTGATGAAACTAAAATGTCTAAATGTGAGAAAATACCTTGTGTTGAATTATGGATCGAACAAACATGAACTGCGTTACAAATAAGTATCATTAGAAAAATTCTGCGTTCACTGTGAACTGCAGAACTATGGAAATTAAGAATAAAAGAAGACATTCACCAGAAAAATGAAACTGTAACACGAGATAGATATTCAAATACGGTTGAGAAAATAAATCTGCAACAGGGCGGATTTTGCAATTTAAGGAAGATTTAGAACGAAATAATAGAAGAGTTGATGATGATGATAATTGTTGTTTTAAGGGGCCTAACATCTAGATTATCGGCCCCTAAATAATAATAGAAGAGAACAACTAAGCTATGGAAATAACGTTTTGTAGAAATAAAGTGCTAAATGCGGAAGGATTATCAGGCAAAAGGGAAAAAAACTGATCAAAAGTGGTCTTAGGAGTCAAGAAAGGAACACAGTGAGATGATTAAGGAATACTGGAAAGGAAGGAAGAGAAAAAAATACAGCAAAGAATGAGAAATTGAAATTAGTACGTTGTTCCGTGAAGTCCTCAAAGGAAGGGTGGAAGAGAAAGGAAAAGGGACACTGGAGGCTGATTATTAAATTTATATATAAAAAAAGGAAAGGAAAATCCTAAGGAAAATCTTTGGTCCAGTGATCATAGGGGAAGTGTGAATGAAACGGTGGTCTCGCCAGTTATACCAACAGTGCGAGAAAATAACAAACACTATTAGAAAAAGTCGATTAAAATTTTACAGACGTATTCAAAGAATGGAGAATGAATGACTTACATAAATTATATTTACAGTAATCTTTCTTATTCACTAAAAGCCAAGAATAACTGGGCAATAAAAATTGAATCAAAGTAACAGACGACATTTTATGGGACAGGCCTAGCTTCAGAACGTTGGTGAATAAACATAATTTTGCTGCAAACCCCCGAATGAGACCCACCACGGCATGAACAGACGAAAGGGAAAAAAAATCATAGCGAAATGATGAAGAGATTTCGGGAAAGAAGAAAGCAAATTCTTACTCATCTGTTAAATAAATTCAATCGTGCCCCATAGTTGGGAATTCATTCATATTCTAAAGGCTAATGCCTTGTCGATGCAACCACACTCTTCTGTCGATGGCGGTTCGCTTCACATTCCATTCTATTCTTGATGTCTTCCAAATACTTCGTCCTGGGCCGTCTTCTTCCTTTCTTTCCCAGCATTTTCCCTTCAAGAATGTTAACGATGAATAGTTGCGCATAACGGTGTAAAAATAATAATACTAATAATAATAATTATAGTCTATTAATAATAATAACCATAGCTTATGTGTTACCCAGATGTTCAAACTTTGGCATTCCGCTTTGACTGTCATCTAGAAGATAGGTTGGACTACTGAGTAACCTATAGCTGAGATTTCATTCAGTCCTTTTTAGTCACAAATGTGATAGGATCACAAACTGACTCCAACCCAAGTATACGAGAAGTTATTGGAAGAACGGGCTCAGAAAGCAGCAGAAATTACCCTGCCTTCTACCACACACCAGCCATGAAAAAGGAAGAATGGAAAGCAGCTGATTACGAACTCCTCCACCTCTACATCAGATGTGTAATACATCGATTCCACCAATCAATCTGCTGCAGGAAAGGTTTCTACAACGCAGACAGTGAATGTGTTTGTGAACTCTGCAACCGAGCTTGCGCACAGTATCACCCGTTCGAAAGAACTCTGCCAATCACACTTAATACAAAGCACGAATGAAACTGACATATGGTCTAGATCAGTTTTGTACACATTGTATTTAATTCAATAAATAAATTTTGAACGAACCCATTTAAAAATTCCTAAGAGATTCAACGGAAGATAGAGGGGCAATTGATCTTATCCATAATGGAGCAAGCAGTAATTTAATGATTTTTGTAACCAAATTTTCATTCAGCAATATTGATATATAATATGAAAGAAAGCTTTAACGTGTAAACCGCTGGAGGATAATCAAGAAACATATACTGTAAGAACGTCTCCATGTTAAAAAGTAATGATACGTTACTTTAAAGATAACTCTAGCTATATTAAAATACGCCCAAACAAGGATAGTGTGCAAACTAGCTAAATAATATTTCATTAATATAGCATTTGAAAGAATGTCCGTGCTGCCATCTACTGACTGGGTCTTCTTTTAACAGTATTATTATTATTATTATTATTATTATTATTATTATTATTATTATTATTATTATTATTATTATTATTATTATTATTATTATTATTATTATTATAAGCCTCCATGGCTTAGGCGGCAGCACGCCGGCCTCTCACCACTGGGTCCGTGGTTCAAATCCCGGTCACTCCATGTGAGATCTGTGCTGGACAAAACGAAGGCAGACAGGTTTTTCTCCGGGTACTCCGGTTTTCCCTGTCAATATTTCATTCCAGCAACACTCTCCACTATCATTTCATTTCATCTGTCATTCATTTAATCATTAACGATAATAATAATACAGGGAGTGCGAACAGGGGCCTTATGAGGGATGGGAAGGGATGGGAAGATTTGGACGGATAGGCAAGGAAGAAGGGAAGGAAGTAAAACGAAAGGAAGATTGTAGTTTTACGTGACCGTGAATCTTGTGATTATGAGCCACGGGACCTCCTTTTTACGTGGAATCCGAACCACAGGACATGGCATTTCTCTTCGAAAATCTCATATGCATTGACCGGGAAGGGGAAGGAAGTGGCCGTGGCCTTACGTTAGGTATCATCCCGGCATTTGCCTGGAGACGAAGTGGGAAACCACGGGAAACCACTTCGAGGATGACTGAGATGGGAATCAAACCCCCTCTACTTATTTGGATCAACCGAGGCTGAGTAAAACCCATGACAGTCCTCATACCACTTTTCAAATTTCGTGACAGAGCCGGGAATCGAACTTTGGACCTCCGGGGTGGCAGCTAAGCATGCTGACCACTACACCATGTAGGCGACAACTTGATTATATTATATTATATTATATTATACTAGCAGAAGTACCTGTTCATCGAACGGTGTTCGGTGTTAACACCAGACATTATCAATTGAGCTACTGTTGCAATGGTTAGCGGTTTGTCATTCCTTTATAAGTTTATCAGAACGAAGTTAGTTTTCTGGTAATATCAAACACACTGTTAATTAAAGGGCCTTTAAATGTGGTTTTCGTAGACCCTTTATAGACTCCCGAATTTTTTGTCTCACGTTGAGAAGCGCAACATATTCTTTGGTAGCCCTTCTAGGATAATTTTTATATTTCGCCTATTTTAGCATGTATTTTGAGAAGTTTTTCCCTATATCCACCTTTCTACAGTATGAAAAGTACGGGGAAGAGTTTTATAAATGATTGGAGTATTGACTCTCATGGATACTATACCTAATTTTACGATGCACGAAGCATCCGAACACGAGTTATAGGCGTACATAAAGATACACAGAAAGACAACATATCACCCAGATACCCAAACATGGGTATATCTACCACACAGTATCAAACAAAATCATCCTTACCATGAATCCGTATGTCGACAAAAATAAATAAATAAATAAATAAATATATGATGAGTTAAATGTGCTCTCATACTAAATTCACCTAACGTGTACTTCCTGACGTGAAATAGAATAGAAAGCCTTGTAGACGAAACGCAATACACGTCTCATAAAAACTGACCCTCTACGTTGTGTTAGGTCCCCATACACAGGAAGACCCCTTTCATAAATTATAAAGGCTTGTGGTGCATGAAAATTCAGGTTCTTTAGCCTCAAATGGCCCAAATACCTAAAAGCCGCAAAAAATTGCTCATTCAATTCAGGAATTTTTCAAAATAATGTTGCTGTTTGGAGGTATAACAGATCTTCTGTACTATAATATGTCACATGTGAAAATTGCGTGAAAAATTGTATGTTACCCCTTAACCCCCTTAACTGCATTGATGAATTATACAGTCTAAGTTGGTTCCGTGATAACCTTATAGCCATTTGCAAACTTTCACAGAAATGTAATAAATGGAGTGACATTGCTTCTTACAGAAATAGATGGAAAGTTGGATGTCACCCCTTGAGATAATGTTGTCATGGTTACCGACTTGCATTCCTTCATTAGTTTGTTAAATTAAATATCTCAGAAACTGTTGGTTTTAGAGCCGTATAATGTAGTGTTTGAGGACCCTTTAGGGCCCCCGAGTTTTGTTTCTGGCACCGAGGGACTTTGTCTCGTCGTTGTACGCCATAATATACTATACCCCACGTCAGGTCAAGACCTGAGGAAAATATCCCTCCGCGCATCTTCTCTCTCTGTCCCTCCGCGCATCTTCTCTCTGTCCCGTCTTGTTTCCAACATGGCGCGCATCTGATCGAGTGTTTGAATCTACCTTAACCACAAAGACTATTGCGTTCGGACCTTTGATTCACTTCAATTACGAATTTATCTACGGCATATTCACTGAACCAAATATGTTTTCCTATCGTGTCGAAACCCGAGGCTCTGTGTTAATAAAAAAAAGGATGCTTGTAGTTTTATGTTATCGTGCGATTATTTAAAACATTATAACATTGTGTTAGGCGAGGAATGACACATGAACGATGAGTGATATAAGAAGACGAAATGACGTGTGTCCTTGAACCCTATGAACCACATCCAACATGGCGGCGACGCGAAGTATAAATATTTAAATGAACGTTTCTCGCGAATTAACTATCCGAGTGCCATGAAACGTTGCACGTTAAATGCTTATGCAAATGTTGATCCACTGGCATCTAATTTATTTCAATTGTTTCCATAATCACAAGATGGCTGCTGTGCGTAATTTTAGAATCTCGTTTTTACTTCTTGTGTTCTAATCATGCGATTGCAGTTTGAATACCACACGTACACAATAATCTTAATGTAATAGTACAAAAATAAATATCCAACCTGGCGACCATCTGGAATATTTAGACGGTTCTCAATATCTACGAATCTGTTACAGCAATTAAACTGAAATTTTGTATGTTGATAGAGGCAATTAACATGTGCAGGATATATGAAAATAGGCTGTATAGTTCTTCACTGAACTACTTGTTATATATTACTAGCTGAAGTACCCGTGCTTCGCTACGCGTCATAAATAAATTAAAATGTGAAGGTGACAGTTAAAACAGGGGATAGGCGAGGTGCTGCGTAGAGGGAGATTAAGTATGGAACATTTTGTCCAACTACACCGCTCAGCGTTGACCGTGTTTTATAGCACAAATTTAGGGTTTACTCTCTAACCGTTGGAGATACCTTTCGGATAAAAATGTAATTTTAAACCTCGTATATGCCATCAAAAGTTTGCTATTTCTTAGCGTTCTCTTTTTATTTGAAATGGAAATATGAAAGTTTGAAACCAAAGGGTGTAGTGACGTAACTAAAATGGTCGCCATATTTAAATAGTGCAAAGTATTGAAATCAAAAGTAACCTACAGTATATCTTAACCAGGTAAATCAGCTACTTCCATGTAAAATTCATATAAATCGGACCAGTGGTACTTGCGTGATTGAGTAATACACAGAAACACGCAATCTCATTTTTAGCCTCGCTTCGCTCGCGTCATAGTCGTGTCATATTGTTATTCAATGAAATGCAGGTTTAACCCCGTTAACACCCCTTTAGAACCTGAATATCCAAAAATCCCTCCTTAGTAGACGTTTTCGACACACAACAAACATATCCCCAAAATACCATTCTTCTAACTTGAATAGTTTTGGTTGGTCGATGAGAGTGAACATCCAAAAATCCTTCCTTAGTGGACATTTTTCTTCCAGAATTTCACCCCTCCCCATAGGCCCCATAAATTGCATTTATGAAAAAACGGTCGAACACCTATTTATTATATTTATTTATTTATTTATTTATTTTTAAGCTGATTGATTTCCTCCGAGTTTCAAACTCCTTGCCTATGTCGTTTAAGAGATACACGCTCCGTTAGGAATCTTTCAACCCCCACTTTTCATCCCTTTCACCTCATAATATACACTACATCGAAAAACCATTAGACATGTGTCAGCTTATTTTTAATGATTAGTATATGTGCCAAGTATCACATCCCCAAATGAAACCACTCGTGAGATATTGTTATTCAATGAAATGCACGTTTACCCCCTTAACACCTCTTTAGAACCTGAATATCCAAAACTCTTTCCTTAGTGGACGTTTTCGACATACAACGAACATATCCCCAAAATTTCATGTTTCTAACTTCAATAATTTTGGCTGGACGATGATGAGTGAGTGAGTCAGTCAGTCAGGACTTTTTCATTCATTTAGTTTTGATCATTTCACCCCTCCCCATGAACCCCTTAAATTGGATTTATGAAACAAAAGGTAGAACAGCTATTTACTTATTTAAAGCTGTTTTCCCCCTTAGTTTGATGAGTGAGTAAGTGAGTCAATCAGTTAGGACACTTTCTTTCCTGTTTTTTTCCCCAGAATTTCACCCCTCTCCAAGGGCCCCTTAAATTGGATTTATGAAAAAACGGTCGAACACCTATTTACTTGTATTTTAAGCTGCTTTTCCCGCCAAATTTCAAACTTCTCGCCTATGTCGTTTCAGAGATACACGCTCCGTTAAGAATCCCTCAACCCCCAATTTTCACCCCATTCACCTCATAATACACACCACATCGATAAACCCTTTGACATATTTCTGGTTATTTTTAATGATTAGTTTATATACCGAATATCACATCCCCAAAGAAACAACTCATGAGATATCGTTATTCAATGAACTGCACGTTTACCCTCTTAACACCTCTTTAAAACCCGAATAAACAAAAATCATTCCTTAGTTGACGTTTTCGACATACAGCGAACATATTCCCAAAATTTCATGTTTCCAACTTTAATAGTTTTCGCTGGGCGTGATGAGTGAGTGAGTCAGACAGGACATATTATTTCAATTATTTTTACCAGAATTTCACCCCTCCCCATGGGCCCCTTAAATTGGATTGATGAGAAAACGCTTGAACACCTATTAACTTATTTTTTTAGCTGTCTTTTTCCCCTGAGTTTGATGAGTGAGTGAGTTAGTCAGTCAGTTAGGACACTTTCTCTCCTTTTCCCCCCCAGAATTTCACCCCACCCCATTGGCCCCTTAAATTTATTTATGAAAAAAAACGGTCGAACACCGATTTACTTACTTTTTAAGCTGATTTTTTTCGCTGAGTTTCAAATTTCTCGCCTTTGTCGTTTAAGAGACAGGTCTACACGCTCCGTTAGGAATCCTTCAACCCCCACTTTTCACCCCTTTCACCTCATAGTAATACACCACATCGAAAAACCCTTAGACACATGTCTGCTTATTTTTAATGATTAGTTTATATGCCGAGTATCACATCCACAAATGAAACCACTCGTGAGATATTGTTATTCAATGAAATGCAGGTTTAACCCCCTTAAGACCCTTTTAGAACCTGAATATCCGAAAATCCTCCCTTAGTAGACAGTTTTGACATACAATGAACATATCCCCAAACTGTCATGTTTCTAACTTCAATACTTTTGGCTGGGCGATGATGAGTGAGTGAGTGAATGAGTCAGGACATTTTCTTTCAATTTTCTCTATTCAGAATTTCACCCCTCCCCATGAACCCCTTAAATTTGATTTATAAAAAGAAAATGTCGAACAGCTATTTACTTACTTTAAAGCAGTTTTTTCCCCCTGAGTTTGATGAGTGAGTCAGTCAGTCAATCAGTTAGGACACTTTCTTTCCTGTTTTCTTTTTCCCCAGAATTTCACCCCTCCCCATGGGCCCCTTAAATTGGATTTATGAAAAAAAAAACGGTCAAAAACATATTTACTTCTTTTTTATGTTGATTTTTTTTCCGCTGAGTTTCAAACTCCTTGCCTATGTCGTTTAAGAGATACACGCTCCGTTAGGATTCTTTCAATCCCCACTTTTCACCCCTTTCACCTCATAATATACACCACATAGAAAAACCCTCAGACACATTGCTTCTTATTTTCAATGATGAGTTTATATGCCGAGTATCACGTGCCCCAATGAAACAAATCGGGAGATATTGCTATTCAATGAAATGCAGGTCTACCCCCTTAACACCCCTTTAGAACCTGAATATCCAAAAATCCTCTCTTAGTGGGCATTTTCGGCCCTTGAGAAAGCTGTATACCAAATTTCATTTCAATCCGTTCGGTGGTTTCTGAGATTTCGTGATGATTGAATGAGTGAGTGAGTGAGTGGTATTTGACAAATATATAGTAGAAGATAGTGTCATGTCTTTGTTATGCTAAACTCGGTTGACAGTGCTGTGTGAGTAGCTGAGAAACTAACGGGATTTCAAGTAAAGATGCTCATTTTCTATACCGGTAGTGTAGAGCGCAACTGGCATCCAGACGGCCGTGTCTCGACTTGAGCTATGTTGCCATGGAAACTATATGCCTTGCCATTCCTTCATGAGTATATTTTATTAGCCTACTTTCGATTTTTGCAAAAAATGAAAGTAGACTTATGAGATCAACACAGGGCGAAAAAAGTGTGTCTGTCTGTGTGTGTGTATGTGTGTGTGTGAGTCTGTGTGTGTGTATGTGTGTGTGTGAGTCTGTGTGTGTGTGTGTGTGTGTGTGTCTGTGTGTGTGTGAGTGTGTGTACTCTGAATGTCTGTCCCCCCCTATCAATTCGAACACGGTGAATGCGAATTGAACGAAATTTGGTACAAAGGTAGCACTAGCAAAGGACACCTCAGTGTCATGTTTTATATCGCCGCCATCTTGACGGAAACGTAATGGCGGCCACACAAATGTTCAAAGCTTAAATCAAATTACGACTAACCTAATCATCCGATCTCTACCAAATTTTGCAACCACATACCTTTATGGGGGGAGCATCCTTTGACCAAACCAATAGGCCATCAGCCTAATAGTTTGCGGATGGCGGCCATCTTTGTATGAAAATCGATTCCCCCTATTAATTCGAACACGGTGCAACCGAATGGAACGAAATTTGGTACAGAGGTAGTACTAACAAAAGGCACCTCAGTGACATGTTTTATATCGCCGCCATCTTGACGGAAACGTAATGGCGGCCACACAAATGTTCAAAGCTTAAATCAAATCACGATTAACCTAATCATCCGATCTCTACCAAATTTTGCAACAACATACCTTTGTAAAGGAAGCATCCTTTGACCAAATTACTAGGTCATTAGCCTAATAGTTTTCGGATGGCGGCCATCTTTGTGTGAAAATCAATTCCCCCTATTAATTCAAACACGGTGAAACCGAATGGAACGAAATTTCGAACAGAGGTAGCACTAGCAAAGGGCATCTCAGTGTCATGTTTTATATCGCCGCCATATTGACAGAAACGTAATGGCGGCCACACAAATGTTCAAAGCTTAAGTTAAATTACGACTAACATAACCATCCGATCTCTACCAAACTTTGCAACAACATTCCTTTGTAGAGGGAGCATACTTTGACCAATCTAATAGGTTATTAGCCTAATAGTTTGCGGATGGCGGCCATCTTTATGCCAAAATTGATTCCCCGTATTAATTCGAACACGGTGGAACCGAATGAACGAAATTTGGTACAGAGGTAGCACTAGCAAAGGGCACCTCAGTGTCATGTTTTATATTGCCGCCATCTTGACAGAAACGTAATGGTGGCCACACAAATGTTCAAAGCTTAAGTTAAATTACGACTAACATAACCATCCGATCTCTACCAAACTTTGCAACAACATTCCTTTATGGAGGGAGCATCCTTTGACCAATCTAATAGGTTATTAGCCTAATAGTTTGCGGGTGGCGGCCATCTTTATGTCAAAATTGATTCCCCCTATTAATTCGAACACGGTGGAACCGAATGGAACGAAATTTGGTACAGAGGTAGCACTAGCAAAGGGCACCTCAGTGTCATGTTTTATATCGCCGCCATCTTGACTGAAACGTAATGGCGGCCACACGAATGTTCAAAGCTTAAATCAAATTACGATTAACCTAATCATCCGATCTCTACCAAATTTTGCAACTACATACCTTTATGGAGGGAGCATCCTTTGACCAATCTAATAGGTCATTCGCCTAATAGTTTGCGGATGGCGGCCATCTTTGTGTCAAAATTGATTCCCCCTATTAATTCGAACACGGTGGAACCGAATGAACGAAATTTGGTACAGAGGTAGCACATGTTTTATATCGCCGCCATCTTGACGGAAACGTAATGGCGGCCACACAAATGTTCAAAGCTTAAATCAAATTAAGATTAGCCTAATCATCCGATCTCTAGCAAATTTAGCAACAACATACCTTTATGGAGGGAGCATCCTTTGACCAAACTAATAGGTCATCAGCCTAATATTTTGCGGATGGCGGCCATCTTTGTGTGAAAATCGATTCCCCTTATCAATTCAAAAACGGTGAAACCGAATTGAACGAAATTTGGTACAGAGGTATCACTAGCAAAGGGCACCTCATATTCATGTTTAATATCCCTATAGCACGTTGTATTTCAACAAGCTACTACAACCAACATTCAATCATACTCCTTGAAAAGGACAAAGAATTATAACAATACCCATGCATTTGGGAGAAAGTAGGCTATATGTTCTTTACTGAACATCTTGTTTTATGATTTGATTAGCCTGTGCTTGAGCGCAAAAGGCCCAAAATCAGAAGAATGAAAAAGACTATCGAAAATTCAAGTTGCCAGCGGTTCCTTCTGGGTCCTAAACTATGTGTGTGCAAAATTTTGTTGAGATTGGTGGAACGGTGTAGATTTGTATACGGAACAGACCCACCCACATACATACATACATACATACAGACTTTCACTTTTATATTATATTATATTATATTATATTATATTATATTATATTATATTATATTATATTATATTATATTATATTATATTATATTATATTATATTATATTATATTATATTATATTATATTATATTATATTAGCAGGTACCCGCGGCTTCGCTCGCGTCATAGTCGTGTCATATTGTTCATCAATGAAATGCAGGTTTAACCTCGTTAACACCCCTTTAGAACCTGAATATCCAAAAATCCCTCCTTAGTAGATGTTTTCGACGCACAACAAACATATTTCCAAAATATAATTCTTCTAACTTTAGTAGTTTTGGTTGGTCGATGAGAGTGAATATCCAAAAATCCTTCCTTAGTGGACGTTTTTCTTCCTGTATTTCACCCCTCCCCATGAGCCCCTTAAATTGGATTTATGAAAAAACGGTCGAACACCTATTTATTTAATTATTTAATTATTTATTTATTATTAAGCTGAATGTTTTCCTCTGAGTTTCTAACTCCTCGCCTATGTCGTTTAAGAGATGCACACTCCGTTAGAAATCCTTCAACCCCCACTTTTCACCCCTTTCACCCATAATGTACACCACATCGAAAAACAATTAGACATGTGTCAGCTTATTTTTAATGATTGGTTTATATGCCAAGTATCACATCCCCAAATGAAACCACTCGTGAGATATTGTTATTCAATGAAATGCACGTTTACCCCCTCAACACCCCTTAAGAACCTGAATATCCAAAAACCTTTCCTTAGTGGACGTTTTCGTCATACAATGAACATATCCCCAAAATTTCATGTTTCTAACTTCAATAATTTTGGCTGGGCGATGATGAGTGAGTGAGTCAGTCAGGACATTTTGTTTCATTTTTTTTTGAGAATTTCACCCCTCCCCAAGAACCCCTTAAATGGGATTTATGAAAGAAAAAAACGGTCGAAAACCTATTTACTAATTTTTAAGTGATTTTATTCCCGCTGAATTTCAAACTTCTCGCTAATGTCATTTAAGAGATATACGCTCCGTTAAGATTCCTTCAACCCCCAATTTTCACCCCTTTCACATCATAATATACACCATATCGATAAACCCTTAGAAATATGTCTGCTTATTTTTATTGATTAATTTATATGCCGAATATCACATCCCTAAATGAAACAACTCGTGAGATATTGTTAATCAATGAAATGCAAGTTTAACCCCCTTAACACCCCTTTAGAACATGAATATCCTAAAATCCATCCTTAGTGGACGTTTTCGACATACAACGAATATATCCCCAACATTTCAAGATTCAAACTGCAATAGGTTTGACTGGGGGATGATGAGTGAATATCCAAAAATCCTTCCTTAGTGGACTTCTTTCCCCAGAATTTCACCCCTCTCTATAGGCCCCTTAAATTGGATTCATGAAAAAACGGTCGACCACCTATTTACTTATTTTTCAAGCTGATTTTTCCCCCCGAGTTTCATACTTTATGCCTTCGTCTTTTAAGAGATACTTGCTCCGTTAGGAATCCTTCAACCCCCCACTTTTCACGCATACACCTCATAGTATACACTACATCGAAAATCCCTCAGACATGTGAGTTTATATGCTGAGTATCGCATCCCCCAAGGAAACCAATCGGGAGATATTGTTATTCAATTAAATGCTGGTCTACTCCCTTAACATCCCTTTAGAACCTGAATATCCAAAAATCCTTCCTTAGTGGACGTTTTCGACATACAACGAACATAACCGCAACATTTCATGTTTCTAACTTCAATAATTTTGGCTGGGCGATGATGAGAGAGTGAGTAAGTCAGGACGTTTTCTTTCATTTATTTTTCAGAATTTAACCCCTCTCATGAGGGGTTCATAATGGGATTTATGAAAAAAATCGCTCGAACACCTATTAGCATATTTTTAAGCTGTCTTTTTCCCCTGAGTTTGATGAGTGAGTGAGTTAGTTAGTCAGTCAGTTAGGAGACTTTTTCTCTTTTTTTTTCAGAATTTCACCCCACCCCATTGGCCCCTTAAATTGAATTTTTGAAAAAACTGTCGAAACCGATTTACTTATTTTTAAGCTGTTTTTTCCGCTGAGTTTCAAACTTCTCGCCTATGTCATTTAAGAGATACACGCTCCGTTAGGAATCCTTCAACCCCCACTTTTCACCCCTTTCACCTTATAATATACACCACATCGAAAAACCCTTAGACACATGTCTGCTTATTTTTTATGATTAGTTTATATGCCGAGTAACACATCCACAAATGAAACCCCTCGTGAGATATTGTTATTCAATAAAATGCAGGTTTAACCCCCTTAAGACCCCTTTAAAACCTGAATATCCGAAAATCCTCCCTTAGTGTACCGTTTTGACATACAACGAACATATCCCCAAAATGCCATGTTTCTAACTTCAATAATTTTTGCTGGGCGATGATGAGTGAGTTAGTGAGTGAGTGAGTCAGGACATTTTCTTTCAATTATTTTTTTTTTCAGAATTTCACCTTTGCCCATGAACCCCTTAAATTTGATTTATGATAAAAAAAACTGTCGAACACTTATTTACTTATTTTTTAAGCAGTTTTCTCTCCCTGAGTTTGAAGAGTGAGTAAGTCAGTCAATCCGTTAGGACACTTCCTTTCTTGTTCCCCCCCCAGAATTTCACCCCTCCCCATGGGTCCCTTAAATTGGATTTATGAAAAAAAAAAACGGTCGAACACCTATTTACTTATCCTTTAAGCCAGGGGTCTCCAAACTTTCCAGCCTTAGGGCCATACTGATTACTCCAGTAAGTTCCGAGGGCCAAAACCATATTATCATTGTTGCCGGTGGTAAAAAGTGAAATAGTCCACTGATGAAAAAAAAGTCCGAAAAAGTACGCAACGTTGAAAAAAAGGCTGCAAATCGGACTAAAGTCCGCAAGACGGCAACACTGCATATTATTAATTTTCCTGTCATTATCTGTAATTTCTAGATTAGTCGTAGAGTACGAGCCATGAGGAGTAACGTGACACGACATCTGGTGGACACAGGCGGAAATAGGTAGTACCTTCTATCGCTAACAGATGGCGCTAATAGCACGTACAGAGTAATTTCGTTGGTTCGAGAGAGTTCTGGTGTCTTCCACTCACTTCTAGATGGCAGTAATTGGAATATATAAGAAGGCTAGTTGCGCAACCACAAGTCAGTTCCTATGACACTGTTGTGAAATAAAATAGTGCGTACCTCCTTAAAACGTGTTTGTGCGTGTTTAATTTTAAGACATCTTTGTAACAGTATTTTGATTTGAATTGTTGCTTTTGTGTGTGATTTAGTAGTATGGAAAAGAAGCGAAAAATTGATAGTGAATGCAGAAAATTCAAAGATGAGTGGAACATTCAGTATTTCGTAATTGAGTCCAGTAACAAGGCGCTATGTTTGATTTGCAATGAAAGCATAGCCGTTCTCAAGGAATATAACATTAAACGTCATTATGAAACAAAACATTTTCAAAATTACTCAAAATATACAGGAAGTTTGCGGACAGAAAAATTCGAAGCTATGAAGCGCGGATTGAAATCGCAGCAATCTTCATTTACAAAACTCAAAACCGAACAAGAGGCAGCAACTCGTGCCAGCTTTCGTGTGGCTCTTGAAATTGCAAAGCGTGGAAAACCATTCACCGATGGAGAAATGATCAAAGAATGCATAATTGCAGCAGCCGAAGAAATGTGCCCTGAAAAGGTAAATTTATTAAAAACTGTTAGTATGTCAGCAAACACTGTGGCTCGAAGGGTAGAAAACATCGCTGAAAATATATCCTCTCAACTGTTCGACAAAAATGGAGATGTTGAGTGGTTTTCTTTGGCCTTGGATGAGTCAACGGATGTGTCAGATACTGCTCAGGTGTTGATTTATATTCGAGGAGTAGATAAAAGCTATGAAGTGCATGAAGAACTTCTTGATATGTATAGTATTCATGGCACAACTACTGGTACAGATATTTTTAAAGGAGTTGAAATGGCCATTAATCAAAAGAACCTTCGATGGAAAAACTTGAAATGTATTACAACTGATGAGGCAAAAACATGAACGGGAAAGATAAAGGAGTGGTCGCTCTTGTGTCAAAGGCTGTAGAAAATGACGGTGGTTCAAAACCATTAGTCTTACATTGTATCATTCATCAACAGTCTTTGTGCGGAAAATGTTTGGATATGTCTGAAGTTCTGAAACCAGTCATATCAACTGTTAATTTTATGAGATCTTTTGGGCTGAATCACCGACAATTCCGACAATTTATTGAAGAGATTGGAGAAAATGACTTACCTTATCATACTGCCGTACGTTGGCTTAGTTGTGGGAAAGTCCTTCAGCGCTTTTTTGAACTTCGAGCAGTGATCGAATTTTTTTTTGAATGAAAAGCATCGCCCTCTTACTGAATTACAAAACAACGCATGGCTGTGGAAGTTAGCATTCCATGTTGATTTGACAAAACATGTGAACGAACTGAATTTGAGATTGCAAGGAGAAAACCAGCATCTTCCTGATTTATACACTGATATCAAATCATTCCGGAAGAAATTGATACTGTTTCAATCACAACTACGAAGTAAATGTTTTTCACATTTTAAAACATGTGAAATATTCAGCCACACCACTGAGACTGAGTTTCCTATCGATTTTGCAATCGAAACTTTGAGTGCTTTGAAAATAAATTTTGATACTCGTTTCTCGGACTTCGATGCCTTTGCGAATCAAATTAAGATTTTTCAGGACTACTTATTTGTGTGAGAAGACCTTCTCCAAAATGAAGTACACAAAAAATGTTTACAGATCTAAATTAACTGATGAGCATCTTAAATCTCTTTTAATAATTGGTACAAGTAAAATTAGTCCACAACTACAAACTATTGTCAGTGGAAAATCTCAATAACATAAATCTCATTAGTATTTCATATGTCTGCATGTTATACATGTCTTTACTCATTACAATTCTGTGTTTCTTGATCCAACTTATCACAAAAACAATAACAATAAGCCAACAACAATGTTATGAGTAGTTAGCCCATGACCATATCAATGTAGATGTCATATTAATAATTATTCAACATAAAATTAGAATACTTCAGTAAACTAAATTTAATTTGCTATAAAACAAGAAGTTCCGTGGCGAACTAAAGAGCCTACTTTTCTTAAAATTTAAGATTCATGCCAATGATTAATATATATGGATCTATCTAGAATAATGACGAAATTAAGTTGGTAATAATAGAGAACTACAGTTGGCAGCCCTGGTGACTGATTATATTCTTAATTCCATCTCTTAAGGTACAGAATACAAAATTTGGTTGAAGTCCAATGGATAGCATGGACGTTACATGCAGTTAAACAATGGATCTAACAGCACGCGTAAAATCATGTTGGCAACAATGACATATATGGATTGGTCAGAAATAATCTGAAATAATATGATGTATTGTTGTGTCAATTTTGAATGAAATCCATTAGTTAGTATATAAGTTACATGCATTTAAAGTTGGACCTCTCAGCAGGTTTGGAATCATGTTGGCAGCACTGACGTATATAAGTTACTCCAAACTAATATAGAATGTCATGTACTATACGTGTGCATAGTTTAAAACTGTCGGCTTGCATACTTACTGATATATGGTTATTTGGATTTAAAAAAAATTGAGAGCATTTATTAACAGTTGGCAGCCCTGGTGGATCGTAAGAATACGCTCCGTCATATCCACTTATGTACACATAGCACATACGAAATTTGGTTGAAATCCAGTTGATAGTGTAGAAGTTATATGCATTTAAAATTTGGACCTATCAGCCGGCTAATAATCATTTTGGCAACACTGCCATGTATGGCCTCCTGGAAATTGAACTGCAATATTACTATCTATACGTGTGCCAATTTTGAAATAGCTCCCATTCATACCTTCCAGGATATCCAACATGGAGCTCAAATTTCAATTGCGATTTTTCAGCAGTTGGTAGCACTGACATTATTTTCAAATATGGCCGTGAGATATTCAGGTATAGATCTTTACTCCTACCAAATTATGTTTCGATTGCTACAGCCGTTTAGGAGTTGATAGGGGTGGACACACACACAGCCAGACAGACAGACAGACAGAAGGACAGACAGACACACATTTTCCCGGATCGATCTCATGTCTACTTTTTCCTCATTTTTGCAAAATGTGAAAAGTAGACTAAAAATATGTTCTCTAAAAGGAGATTTCAAGTATGCTAGCTCTCCGCGGGCCGGACAAAATCTGTCCGCGGGCCGGATGTGGCCCCCGGGCCGTAGTTTGGAGACCCCTGCTTTAAGCTAATATTTTTCCGCTGAGTTTCAAACTCCTCGCCTATGTCGTTTAAGAGATACACGCTTCTTCAACCCCCAATATTCACCCCTTTCACCTCATAATATACACCACATCGAAAAACCCTCAGACACGTGTCTTTTTATTTTTAGCCTACTTTTCACATTTTGCAAAAATGAGGAAAAAGTAAACTTATGAGATCGGGCAAATGTGTGTCTGTCTGTCTGTCTGTCTGTCTGTCTGTCCTTCTGTCTGTCTGTCTGTCTGGCTGTGTGTGTGTCCCCCCCTATCAACTCCTAAACGGCTGCAGTAATCGAAACAACATTTGGTAGGAGTAAAGATCTACACCGGAATATCTCACGGCCATATTTGAAAATGATGTCAGTGCTACCAACTGCTAAAACATCGCAATTGAAATTTGAGCTCCATGTTGGATATCTTGGAAAGTAAGAATGGGAGCTATTTCAAAATTGGCACACGTACAGATCATAATATTTCAGTTTAATTTCCAGGAGGCCAAACATGGCAGTGTTGCCAAAATGATTATAAGCCTCCTGATAGGTCCAATTTTAAATGCATATAACTTCTACACTATCAATTGGAATTCAACCAAATTTCGTATTTTGTATGTGTACATAACCAGATATGACCGAGCGTATTCTTAAGACCTACCAGGGCTGCCAACTGTTAATAAATGCTCCTAATTTATTTTATCCAAATACCAATATATCAGAAAGTATGCAAGCCGACAGCTTTAAACTATGCACACGTATAGTACCTGACATTCTATATTAATTTGGAGTAACTTATATACGTTAGTGCTACCAACATGATTCTAAGCCTGCTGACAGGTCCAACTTTAAATACATGCAAATTCCATACTATCATTTAGATTTCAACCAAATTTCGTATGTGATATGTGTACCATAACAGATATGACTATGCGTATTCTAAGGAACAACCAGGGCTGCCAACTGTTAATATGTGCTGTTCCTATTTTTGTTACCCTAATATCAATATATCGGATAGTATGCAAGCCAATAGCTCTAAAATTTGCACACGTATAGTACCTGGCATTCTAGACGAATTTGGAGTAACTAATATACGTCAGTGCTGCCAACATGATTCTAAGCCTGCTGATAGGTCCAATTTTAAAATGCATGTAACTTCTATACTAACTAATGGATTTCATTCAAAATTGGCACAACAATAGATCATATTATTTCAGATTATTTCTGACCAATACATGCATGACATTGTTGCCAACATGATTTTACGCGCGCTGTTAGATCCAATGTTTAACAGCATCTAACGTCCATGCGATTCATTGGACTTCAACCAAATTTTGTATTTTGTACCTTAAGAGATGGAACTAAGAATATATTCAGTCATCAGGGCTGCCAACTGTAGTGCTCTATTAGGATACATTATGCCAGGTATACAGTATTTCGAACTAATTGTAAATTTCGATATTAGCAACTTAATTTCGTCATTATTCTAGATAGGTTCATATTCTGTAGAATAATCATTGGCATGAAAAGTAGGCTGTATAGTTCTTAACGGAACTTCTTGTTAATGATGAGTTTATATGCCGAGTATCACATCCCCCAATGAAACCAATCGGGAGTTATTGTTATTCAATGAAATGCAGGTTTAACCCCCTTAAGACCCCTTTAGAACCTGAATATCCAAAAATCCTCCCTTGGTGGACGGTTTTTACATACAAAGATCATATCCCCAAAATTTCATGTTTCTAACTTCAATAATTTTGGCTGGGCGATGGTGAGTGAGTCAGGACTTTTTCTTTCATTTCTTTTCTTCAGAATTTCACCCCTCCCCATGAACCCCTTAAATTGGGTTTATGAAAAAATAACGTCGAACACATATTTACTTATTTTTAAGCAGTTTTTTCCCCCTGAGTTTGATGAGTGAGTCTGTCAGTCAATCAGTTATGACACTTTCTTTCCTGTTTTCCCCCCAGAATTTCTCCCTTCCCCAAGGGCCCCTTAAATTGGATTTATGAAAAAACAGTCAAACACCTATTTACTCATTTTTTATGTTGATTTTTTTCCGCTGAGTTTCAAACTCCTCGCGAATGTCGTTTATGAGATACACCCTCTGTTAAGAAACCTTCAACCCCCAGTTTTCACCCCTTTCACCTCATAATATACACCACATCGAAAAACCCTCAGACACGTGTCTTCTTATTTTTAATGATGAGTTTATATGCCGAGTATCACATCTCCCAATGAAACAAATCGGGAGATATTGTTATTCAATGAAATGCAGATCTACCCCCTTAACACCCCCTTTAGAACCTGAACATCCAAAAATCCTTCCTTAGTGGGCGTTTTGGACTTACTACGAACATTTCCCCAAAATTTCATGTTTCTAACTTTAATAGTTTTGGCTGGGCAATGATGAGTCAGTCAGTCAGTCAGGACACTTGTTTTTATATAAGAGATTATATTATTACGGACTATTGAAGATAATATATACCGTATATTCTTAATTGCATGTACAGTAATTTATTTCAGTTTTTATTTTCACATATTCCAGTGAAAATCCACAGCCTGCTTCCAGTCTCCGACCGGGTCAGGAAAGGAACGAATGAAGCCCCGATCTAGCGGCGAGGATATGAACTGTGCCGGCTGCCGAGGCCTGACGCACTCCTCTGGGGCAATGATTAAATGAATGACAGATGAAATGAAATGATAGTGGAGAGTGTTGCTGGAATGAGATGTTGACAGGGAAAACCGGAGTACCCGTTGAAAAACCTGTCTGCCTCCGTTTTGTCCAGCACAGATCTCACATGGAGTGACCGGGATTTGAACCACGGACCCAGCGGTGAGAGGCCGGCGTGCTGCCGCCTAAGCCACGGAGGCTGTGGTGAACTTTTAGTAGTTCCCTTTATCACCGTACAAACTTCCTGGGTGATATCGGTAATAGTTTCGGAGATATTGAATGCTGGTGAAATATTTCGCACAGCCGCCATGTTGGATTGGTGATACGTAAAAAAAATTGAAGGGCACGGTCAGGGTCGTCCGGAATAGTGCTATGAACTTACCGAGTTTCATAAATAAGCTCCAGCCGTATTAGAATGTATTATGGGGACACACGCACACACAGACAGGCACACGGACAAACGGTGATCTCATAAGCCTATTTTTTTTTCATAAATGAAAATAGGCTAACAACAAATAATTAACTAAATTCAATTTTCTTTGAAGGTGATAAGTATTAGGCCTAATTGATTTAGACTACCCTTGCCAGATGAAATTTTCAGAACTGAGTTTGTCAGAAATAGGCTATGTAGGCCTATTAGTTTTATTTTGATGTTGATTTTTTGAAACCCTTTCTCTGAATTTATCATGTTTACCATGCCTCCGTGGCTGAGGCGGCAGCACGCCGGCCTCTCACCGCTGGGTCCATGGTTCAAATCCCGGTCACTCCATGTGAGATCTGTGCTGGACAAAACGGAGGCAGACAGGTTTTCCTCCGGGAACTCCGGTTTTCCCTGTCAACATTTCATTCCAGCAGCACTCTCCACTATCATTTAATTTCATCTGTCATTCATTTAATCATTGCCCCAGAGGAGTGCGACAGGCTTCGGCAGCCGGCACACTTCATATCCTCGCCGCTAGATGGGGGCTTCATTCATTCCATTCCTGACCCGGTCGGAGACTGGAAGCAGGCTGTGGATTTTCATTTTCACCATAACCCCTTAATATTCAGTCTCCCCTATTCACTTATTTAGTTGCAGCTGTGGGGTAGAAATTTACCCCGACTAACACTGGGTTAAGGAGACTCAAATCCCAAACGACTGCACCCAGATTCCATCCAACAATCTTGGACACATTAGGGGAGAAACTTATGCGATGCACCACGGGGAATTTGGACAAGAGTTTCAATATGAACCCCTAGACAGCATAAGGTGGTCTTTCTTTCTTCCAGCTACATATGCAGCTTTAATATGTAAGTCAAACCTCATGTACTGTTAAATAATTAGAAATCCCTCCAGAATGCCGTGTTCGTGTTAGCCTATGGTGGCCGAGATCTTTGATCCCCTCTCTTCAGACAAATGATTTTTCTGCTTTGTGCAATTACCGAGAAGGGTCCTTTTGTGCATGTAATATGGAACCATTTCACTTTCCAGGGCAGCCTGGTACTACCGCCTCTCCCTTTCAACTGTTTTAGCCGCAGTGCATTATTTAAGAACTCTCACGATCCTGCAATTAGATTCCTGCCCAGTTTAAATTAATTGAAGTACTATTTTACTTTTCTTTTGTTTCTTCCACAGCGATGATCGAGGTAGGGATTTCCAAGCTACCACGTGGAGATAGGAGAACAGGATCAAGATATTCTCCCTAGACACCGCCTTTGAGTTTTTTAAAACATTTAAACAAATTGCCGATATTCATGAAATCAGAGAGCAATTCGTCATTGCTGCGGGTAATTCTGTTTCTTTTGAAAGCTCATTTGATACGATCGTTTACTTCTGGACTGGCTGCGTGGTGCAGCGGGATCATTCTCGTCTGCTGACTCCAGTGTTGCAGGCAAAATTCAGGCACTTCGGCGTCTCTAAAAGCATCAGTAGTTAAAAGGGACGTAAAACTAATAACATTATTATTTTTATTTTTTTATCGTATGGCTTTTATGCTGGGAGTGTCCGAGGACATGTTCGGCTCGCCTGAGTCTGTAGCTGCCTCCAGCGGACACCCTAAAGGGTGAGCTACAAGTTCCGTTCAATTTCAAGTAGTTCCAACTTTCGCCACCAGATATCAATGATACCTAGTGGTGAACGTTGGAACTTTGATAGAGCGTTCTGACGAAATCCAACCTAACAATTTTGCTTTACACAAATTTATTCTGTGAAAGGATCTTTTTCATGCCATAAATCTATGACATGGGACCACCGGCTTTACTTCCCCTCCTAAAGAAGGCATACTGAATGATTTTTAACGCTCTTAAAAAACCACGACTTCGGCCGGCTTTGAACCCGCTATCTTGGGCATAGCAGTTCAGCATGCTACCGACTACGCCACCGAAGCCGCTTATAACATTGTTATTGGTTACTTATGAGCTCTTAATCCAAAGGGAGTTAGAAGGTGCGGTTTGTACCAAAACCTTCCAAACTGTCTCAATTGTACAGGAAAAATCTTGCATTTTCTGAAAAGTCAACGAAAGTGTATTTGTTTATTAAGTGCGTTTAAACAAATAAACAAAACGATGACGTCTTCAGTGGCGTACTCGGTAGCAAGCTGAATTGCTGTGCCCAAGATCGTGGGTTCAAAGCCGGCCGAAGTCGTCGGATTCTTTAAGACCGTTAAAAGCCTTCAGTATGCCTTCCTTCGGAGGGGAAGTAAAGCCGGAGGGCCCATGTCATAGATTTATTCCATGTAAAAGAACCTACCACTGCAATTGGTGGTGTGTAGCAAAATTTGTAGGTTATATTTCGCTAGTACACAACGCTCTATCAAGTTCCAATGTTCGCCACTAGTGTTAGTGACGTTAGCATCTGATAGCCAAAGTTGTAACTACTTGAAATTGAACTTGTTGGGAGCCCTCGGGCGTTCAATCAAAATGCCCAGCTTATGGCCATTGGCTGCGATTCATATCTCGTAAAACGATGGCCCCTGCCAGAACTGTGTCGCGTCCAGGCGCATAACAATAAAACCACGCGGGTGGTTTACACACATGCGAAATTTCTCTCACATGAAGGAAGATGATTGTAGTTTTACGTGACCGTTAATCGCGAGATCTTAAGCCACGGGACCTCCATTTTACGTTGAATCCGAACCACAGGACATGGCATTTCAATTTGAAAATCTCACATGCATTGACCGGGAATCGAACCCGATCTGCCGTGGTATCTCTCACAGGAAGTCTAGTTATTATTATTATTATTATTATTATTATTATTATTATTATTCTCTTTCAGCTTTGTATTGTGGTAAGAAGCACAGGGACAAATGAAGAAACGATTGTCAAGGTCTGTGCAAGCGATCTGTGATCTCGTAAGTTACCACCCTTCTCTCACCACGGAATATCTCCTTACTCGGTCGGATAACGGACTAGTATTCGCCACTACACTTGAATTAAACTCAGAGGTAGTGATTTCTTCCACACAAATTATACTCTACTGTGCAAGGCAGCTCAGAAAAAACACTCGCGTAATTTCATCTCATCTAGCGTACTTCCGAAACACGGACGGATCAGTTCTCACGAACCAAGATAGGCTTGAAAGGTTATCATTTCTCGCTTTGAATCCTGTGACTAACGTGCTGTATACTCATAGTTGTCTTACTGCAACGCAATGTTTGTCAAGTATTACATATAAATATCAGCAACTCGTGAACATTGACTCATATTTAGCACGAAGATGTCCACAGTGGTACTCCATCTCGAGAATAAATTTGCATTACAAGAAACTCGTAATTGAAATAGCCTACAGTAAATGTCATGAAATAAGGGCTGGATACGTCATTTTGATCAATTATTCCTAAAGAGCTGGAATGTCGTTACAGTTTTTTTTTAAACGGATGCCACCTCTATTATGTTAAATAAAACTTGAAACTTAAAACTTAAAACTTAAAACTTAAAACTTAAAACTTAAAACTTGAAACTTGAAACTTGAAACTTGAAACTTGAAACTTGAAACTTGAAACTTGAAACTTGAAACTTGAAACTTGAAACTTGAAACTTGAAACTTAAAACTTAAAACTTAAAACTTAAAACTTAAAACTTGAAACTTGAAACTTGAAACTTGAAACTTGAAACTTGAAACTTGAAACTTGAAACTTGAAACTTGAAACTTAAAACTTAAAACTTAAAACATAAAACTTGAAACTTGAAACTTGAAACTTGAAACTTGAAACTTAAAACTTAAAACTTAAAACTTAAAACTTGAAACTTGAAACTTGAAACTAGAAACTTGAAACTTGAAACTTGAAACTTGAAACTTGAAACTAAAACTTAAAACTTAAAACTTGAAACTTGAAACTTGAAACTTGTAACTTGTAACTTGTAACTTGTAACTTGTAACTTGTAACTTAAAACTTAAAACTTGAATAGTGCTGCAAGATTTCTCCTGTTCGATTGAGGCGATTTGGAAGATTTTGTGAAATTACACCTTAGCGTTTTATATTATATGATGGATGACAGCAGGATATCCAAGCAGATCGTTATATCTTTGGAATAAGAAATAATAAAAAAGATTTGGAACCAAACAATATAAGATGAAGCAATTGAGAAAGGGTTTTTCAGAAAGAAAGTGAATAAATAGTAAGGATTTCAAGGAAGGGAGAAAAGGAAACAGGCTCAAAATATTCACAAAATAGGAGAAAGTTACATAGTGAGAGGATGACGGAGAATTGGAGGAATAAGAAGGAACAACAAAGGATGAAGCATTGAAATTGGTACGGGGAACTTACGAGACCCAAACTGAAAGAGAAGTGGAAGAAGAAGAAGAAGAAGAAGAAGAAGAAGCCAAATAAAAATAAAAAGAGAAAGAAAAAGGGAAAGGAAGAAATGAAAAAGAGAAAGGAGGAGGATAAAAAACGGTTCCTACAAATTAACAAATAAATGCAAATAAAGAAATTTAAATGTAATATACAAAATAAAATTAATAATATATATAGACTACAATTAAAATAAAATTAATAATAATCAAAATTAAAATGAAATATTTGATACACAAGTTCTGTCCAATCAACTTAATCATCAGTACCATTAAAATATCTCCAGTCTTAAAAGCTAGTTTCCGGAATTGGTTGTAGGCTATATTCATTTTTGTTACGCATCGGCCAGCTTAAATTCATCGTTATCTGGTGTTAGTGTAAAATGAAAATCTAACAGAGAGATTTGAAGGATATCTTCTTAACCTCAGCTTTAATGAATGGTACGATGAGATAACCTGGTGCTTTAGCTGTGATAGGTGATGTGAAGTAAAAGTAATCAGATTTTTAGTACAGTAAGGACAACTGTTTTATCGGCATATTTACTTGTAATCGTTCCGGTTTGTAAATTGTAATTTTTACTCGCAATTTATTTCTGGTCATAAAATTCTAACTTACATTGTAGTAATGCCTTCACGTGCCCCTATGGAGTGTCTTTTCAGTAAGTGTAAAGAAGTACTTACTAGTACATCCAAAATATAGAGGCTATGCGATGCCAATTTTAAACACCAGTTATTCTGATAAACAAAATGGTAAATTATTTGCATAGAACCCAGAAACATATTTTTAATTTCTTCTCTATTTTCATTAATATTATGTTTCCTATTCTGAATTTGTTTCAATGGACATTGTAAAAGTACGTAGGTGCAACCCCACCCCCGTTCCCACACACACAACATTTTATTGATACGTTTGAAACAATAATTTGTAATTATAATTAAAACGTATCTCAGGTAAATACAGTTTATTCGAATTAATTTTCGGCGGCACTTTTCCCATCATTGATGGTGATGAATACAGATGCCAAATTTTACGATCTACCGAACCGTTCGCCAGTTAAAGGCGTAAAAATCACAAAAAGAATTGCGCGTATTCATCATGAACACGTCATAAATACGTCAATAACGCAATCACATCTAGTGGGACGTGGGTTGGCGACCATGGGACCCCAGCTGAGTCCGGCATTGATTCCACTTACTTGTGCCGGGCTCCACTCCATCTTCTTTCCTGTCGACCTCACTTGGTCAACTCTTGTTCTCTTCTGACCCCGACGGTATTAGGGTATCCGAGGCCTAGGGCGTATCTTCCTTTCCCGCCTTAATTGGCCCTTGTCTCATCTTTTCTGATACCCTCCTTCTGCGAGGGGTCAGCCTTCTTTTTCTTTTCCTGTTATCTCCTGCCTTTTGTTCAAGGCTCCCAAGGAGGCAGGGTGCATGTAGCCCCACCACTTCTGGTGCACCCTGGATATTGCTACACCCTCAGGGGCTCACGGCTGGTGAGTTCGGGGAGTTGGCGACCCCGATGGATTCCTGAGCTGGGTCCGGTTTTCCCCTTTTGTCCCTTACCTGTGGGGATGAACCTCTCCTCTTTCCCTTTCCTATCTGCCTTTTATGGCTCTCCTTCCTTCCAAGTCCCTCAATCCACCTCCTTCGAGGGTTGAGGGCATTTCTTTTCCTCCTGTCCTTTATTTGCAATATTCTCCTTTTGTTTTCCATTTCTTCTTCTAGTATATAAGTTAGTTGTTAGTTTTTAGTTCTAGTTTGCATTTCATTATCATCTTCACATTCACCAAAACCATTAGGCGCCGATAACCTAGATGTTAGGCCCCATAAAACAACAATTATAATCATCATCAATAACGTGAAATCCCAGGAGATATACATACCCAGGTATAGGTGATTCAGGACTATTTTGCTTAAACTATTTAACACACAATAACACTCACAGCTTCTGGACAAAGCAGATATCACATCACAATGGCTACCGTATGCCGTGTAACATTTTACTCAATTCTCTTCTTCACACCATTTATATGAGTCCGCCTCGTTGTGCAGTGGCTAGCAATCTTGGCTGTCATCGCAGAAGCCCGGGTTCGATTCCCGACTCTGTCAAGAAATTTAGTTTTGGTCTGAGGGCTGGAACGGGGTATACTAAGCCTCGTGAGGCAAAAGTGAGAAGAGGAGGCCATATTGGAGGTGGTTTTCCGAGGTTTCCCATCTCTACTACAGGAGGTGAATGCTGGGATGTTTCCTAACTTAAGCCCACGGCCGCCTCCTTTCCAATCCTCATCTGAATTACAAATACACACACTAATACAGCCATCACAATAACACAGGTCATCAAACAAATTCCACACACAAGAACACGGGACTACATGGCCACGATGTCGCAATGCCCCTAAATCACTCAGCAACAACAACAACAAACATTTATATGAAAAGAGCAGTTGAATAGTCGGCCATGATTGACGATAGCAAAGGACTTGATAACGTAACTTATTTAAGTCAGAAGTCGTTAGCACACTCTTTTATAAAATGAATATTCGATTCACGCGAACTCAAGTAACTGAGCTACCTATTCGTACTGTATTTAAGCTCTCCAACCTATTACATAACCTCCCCTGCCCCGTAATACTCTACATATGAAGCAGTTCTGTTACTTTACAACCATATGTTCTCCATTTCAACAGCCGGGGTAATTTGTAGTTAGAAAACGGAATTCACTGAATACGTAAACATGATGATTATCAAGTCAATTTATTATGGACTGGGCTCTCTTATTTACATAAAGATAGAAATTGTGAGCAACAATAAGCAATGAGTAAATCTAGGGAAGGAAAGAGAGAGAGTAAAATTACACGAGAGACATCTGTCAATCGTTGGCCGAGTTAAAGTCGACGTGCATCTGTTTTCCACGGTGGTAGACAGCTGAATGTTGTCGAGTTGATTTTCAAGTTTAAATAAACGCGTTCGTCATTTGTTGCGTTGTTGTTTTTGCTTGCTTGAATATTGCCTCTAGCAAGTTATGTATAAAACATTTTTAGAATAAGTTTCAGAAATTGCTACTGGCTTTCACGAGAAGACCTTATCAATATTCATACGGTATTAAGGAAAGCAAAACAGTTAAAAAGAACAAGGTAGCATCACACACACACACAAAGAAACAATTTCCCAAGGACGAATTACACCGTTGATTACCATAAATTAAAATTTTGGATCTTCCTTGCTTCTGGTCTTTTTAATTCAAGTCTGGTTGGACATTAACATTTGGTAGAGGTTGACCGTATTTGGCTTGAGGCGCACATCGAAGTGCAACTGCATGCAGTGGGAAGGAAATGTATGAATTATGTATCAATTAAACTCATAAGATATGCCGTGGTGCGGTGTATATGATTACGTCAAGAACCATTCAAGCTCACGTTACTTTAATGCAATTTCGTGCTTAAATATAATGTTCATCACCTTCTTGGTGATGACGCTCTGAGAGAGGCAGACCCTTTCTAGCTGGATGCACGTGAGGCATCGGTGCTTCATGTCATTAAAAGCATTATTGGCTCCAAGAATTGGTTTACCCGCGGAGGATGTTAGACTATCAGTGACCAGTAAGTGCCCTCAGAGGCTCACGACTTGTTAGAAGAGGTGGCAGGTTTGAATGCAGCCACCTGCAATTCTTTACTGCGAGAGCTAAAATCTCAATCAGCCTTTAACCTGCCTATAAAGGCTTCTAAAAAGAAGGGAGGTAGCGCGCAATTCACTAGTCCTGTGGAAGTCCGGGCACGGACACCAAGAACCCGCTGATGAGCCTACCTTGGTGTTCCAAGGTGAACCCCCATACAAGACACAGAAATAAACCTAGAAAAAATGCTGAGTTTAATTCCGTGGCTGTGAAAGCCAATCTGCCAGCAATATTAGTGTACCTCTTGATCAAAAACTATAGGATACAGTGGCTGAAAAAAAGGCGCAAATACCAGCCACTTGCCGCTGAACTCAGTCACATATACGGCTTAAAAGAAGTTTCCGTCATCCCAGTTTTTGTCTTTGTAAACGGTCTAGTTACGGAGGACTGGGAATATGCAACGGAGAAACTTGGCTTGAAGAAACACCATTCTATATATATAATACGCTAAGATGTATGTTTCACAAAACTCAAGTCCTAAACCAGAGGGAGTTAGAAGGTGTGGTTTGTACCAAAATCTTCCAAATCGTCTCAATAGTACAGGAAAAATTTTGAATTTCTTGAAAAGTTAACGGAAATATATTTATTTGTTTATAAAGTGCTTTTAAACAAATAAACAAGACGATAGCCCCTGGCAGAACCCTGTCGCGTATTGCCCACATAGCACTAGAACCGGGCGGGTAGTATGTACACATGGTGCGCACACAAGCCATTATGCGAGAGTTCTCGCACGGATCCGCTAGTATGCAGATAATTCAAAAGGCTGCCCTCGTTAGTACTGCAAGTAGGCTATAGTACGTAAGATTTTGCCTCTTTAATGGCGGTGATGCTCTACTATTTTTATTTACATATTTTAGCCTATTTTCAATTTTGAAAAAATAGGCTCATGAGATCACCTTTTGTCCGTGTGTGTGTGTGTGTGTGTGTGATTCGTGTGTGTGTCCCCCCCTAATAAAATCTAAACGGCAGGAGCGATTTCAATGAAACTCGGAAAGTTCATAGCACTATTCCCGGCGACCTCGACCGTGCCCTTCAAATTTTCTTACGACTCACCAATCCAACATGGCGGCTGTGCGAAATATTTCACAAGCATTCAATATCTCAGAAACTATTACCGATATTACCCTGACATTTTGTATGGTGATAGAGGGAACTACTATAAGTTCACTTATGTGACTTTTGAAAACCTGGTAAATACAAAACGAACATGGCGGCCAAGTGAATTTGCGACTTTTAAATAGACGTTTCTCGCGATTTGACCAACCAAACGCAATGAAACTTGGTACAGTATATGTTTATATACACACATCAAAAAAAGTTTTGCATCACCTCGGTTCCAAGAGTTCCGGAACCTTTAAATACAAAGGGAATAGAGATCAACACAAACAACATTTCAGCTCGTTTTATTGCTCATGAGACCCACACATTGCATGTTGTACCATCATACAGCTAGACTTTCAGCATTTGTGGTCCAGATTGCAGTACACACCACTACCTCTAATACCCAGTAGCACGTCCTCTTGCATTGATGCATGCCTGTATTCGTCGTGGCATACTATCCACAAGTTCATCAAGACACTGTTGGTCCAAATTGTCCCACTCCTCAACGACAATTCGGCGTAAATCTCTCAGAGTGGTTGGTGGGTCAAGACGTCCATAAACAGCCCTTTTCAACATATCCCAGGCATGTTCGATAGGTTTCATGTCTGGCGAACATGCTGGCCACTGTAGTCGAGCGATGTCGTTATCTTGAAGGAACGCATTCACAAGATGTGCACGATGAGGTCGAGAATTGTCGTCCATGAAGACAAATGCCTCTCCAATATTCTGCCGATATGGGTGCACTATGGGTCGGAGGATGTCATTCAGGTATCGTAAAGCCGTTTCGGAGCCTTCCATGACCACCAGTGGCGTACGTCGGCCCCACATAATGCCACCCCAAAACATCAGGGAACCACCACCTTGCTGCACTCGCTGGACAGTGTGTCTAAGACGTTCAGCCTGACCAGGGTGCCTCCAAACACGTCTCCGACGATTGTCTGGTTGAAGGCATATGCGACACTCATCGGTGAAGAGAACGTGATGCCAATTCTGTGGGGTCCATTCAGCATGTTGTTGGGCCCATCTGTACCGCGCTGCATGGTGTCGGGGTTGCAAAGCTGGACCTCGCCATGGACGTCGGGAGTGAAGTTGCGCATCATGCAGCCTATTGCGCACAGTTTGAGTTGAAACACGACGTCCTGTGGCTGAACGAAACGCATTATTCAACATGGTGGCATTGCTGTCAGGGTTCCTCCGAGCGGCAATCCGTAAGTAGCGGTCATCCACTACAGTAGTAGCCCTTGGGCGGCCTGAGCGAGGCCTGTCATCGACAGTTCCTGTATCTCTGTACCTCCTCCATGTCCGAACAACATCGCTTTGGTTCACTCTGAGACGCCTGGAAACTTCCCTTGTTGAGAGCCCTTCTTGACACAAAGTAACAATGCGGACGCGATCGAACTGCGGTATTGACCTTCTAGGCATGGTAGAACTACAGACAACATGAGCAGCGTACCTTCGTCCTGGTGGAATGACTGGAACTGATCGGCTGTCGTACCCCCTCCGTCTAATAGGCCCTGCTCATGCATGGTTGTTTACATCTTTGAGCAGTTTTAGTGACATCTATGAACAGTCAAAGGGACTGTATCTTTGATACAATATACACAGTCAACGTCTATATGCCGGAGATCTGGGAACCGAGGTGATGCAAAACTTTTTTTGATGTGTGTACATTGTAATGCACCGACATCTAACTTCGTTCAATTGTTTACATAATCACAAGATGGCGGATGTGCGAAATATTTCACCGGCATTCTATATCTCTGAAACTATTAGCGGTATCTCCCTAAAATTTTGTACTGAGATAAAGGGCACTACTGGAAGTCCATCTATAAGATTTTCAAAAACCGGTTAACTACAAAACGAACATGGCGGCCAAGCGAATTTGAACATTTTAAATAGACCTTTCTCGCGATTTGATGTTCCAAGCGCACTGAAACCTGGTACAGGAAATATTTATACACATTGTAATCCACTGGTATCTAATTTAGTTCAATTGTTTACATAACCTCAAGATAGCGGCAGTGCGAATTTTAAAATTAAGTTTTTATTTCTTGTGATGTAGTCATGCGATACCGGGTGAGTTAGCCGTGGTGGTTACGGCATGACTGATGGCAGTCGCTCACATCCGGGAGGCGAGGAGGTTCGAAACCCCCGCCGGCAACCTTGAAGATGGTCTTCTGTGGTTTCCCATCTTCCTTCCAGGCAAATGCCAGGGTTGATCCCTAACTATAGGCCACAGCCGCTACCTTTCAACTCCTCGTCCTTAAATTCCAACTTCCCTCCTTCCCTCCCCAACGGTACTTGTAGCTCACCCTTTGGGTGTCCGTCTCGAAGCAGCTACAAAACTGGCGAGCCGAACATGTCCTCGGACACTCCCGGCACCAAAAGCCATACGCTAAAAAAAAAAAAAAAGTCATGCGATCGAAGTGAAAGTTTGAATAATGAACCTACGCTATAATTTTCCTTTAATGGTACATGACTCTATGGCCTATACATTTAACAATCCAACATGGCGACCATCCGAAATATTTAGACGATACTGAATATCTACGAATCTATTTTAGCAATCAAACTGCATTTTTTAATGTTCATAGGGGCTATGAACTTAAGTTCACCTATAGGACTTTAAACAACCTGGTTATCACAAATCCAACATGGCGGTGACGCGAATTATAAATATTCACTTGGACGTTTCTCGCAATTTAACCATCCACGTGCAGTGAAACTTGGTACAGTAAATCTTTATCCGATTGTTAATCTACTGGCATCTAATTTATTTCAATTTTTTCCATAACCTCAAGATGGCAGCTGTGAAAATTTTTTAAATCTCCTTGTTTTTTCTTGTGTCCTAATTATGCGATTGAAGTTTGAATACTACACATTCGCAATAATCTGCATGTAACAGTACATAACTCTAGGACCTACATATATAAAATCCAACATGGCGACCATCCGAAATATTTAGTCGGTTCTCAATATCTACGAATCTATTACAGCAATCAAACTGAAATTGTGTATGTTAAATAGTGGCAATTAACATAAGTAGGATATATGAAAATAGGCTGTATAGTTCTTTCATGGAACTACTTGTTTTCTTTATATATATAATTCTTCGACACGAGTGTATGTCACTGAACTCCTCCTAAACGGCAGCTCCGATTTTGATGAAATTTGGTATGTATATTAGGGTGGGTCCCTGTATGGTTTAGATTCACAATCTGACCCGGTAGGTGGAATAAACACAATTTTAGAACCACAATTTACACACAATTTTAGAACCACAATATACAGTCAAAAACAGTCGTCATAGAAACCACTAGCCTTGGCCTTGGTGAAAGCTGATGTTTTTGGACGGTTTGTCTCTGCACGTTAGAGCCACCTGGTCGCAATCTGTACAACTACCGCCATAACTTACACTCCGCCCGGGGCGGAAAGTTATGTTTTGTACCATAGGTGGAGGTGATGTCGAATTCTTCTCTTTGTCTCTGCACGTTAGAGCGTTTCAACCAAGTCCCGTATGCGTTCATATACCATAGATCCGATTGCGATGAAACTTGGATGAGTTGTTGTGTACATGCCGGGGAAGTCTTCAACTTTGAAAATCCTTTTTACAATATTGGTAGCGCACTGTAGATGTAACAAATGAGTGACGACGCGCGAAGAGTTTCAACAAAATCCCGTATGCGTTCATATACTATTCATCAATTGGGATGAAACTTTGATGAGTCGTTGTGTACACTTACGTGAAGCTTTCTAACTTAGTAAATCCATTTCACAGTTGGTAGAGCACGAGTAGATTCAACAAATGAGTGACAGCGCACGAATCATTTCAACAAAATCCCGTATGCGTCTTATACCATTCATCCGATTGCGATGAAACATGGATGAGATGTTGAGTGCACTACAGGGAAGGTTTCTGGGTTAGTAAATCCATTTTACAATAGCTAGCGCACGAGTACATTCAACAATGAGCGACGACGCGCGAAGCGTTTCAACAAGGTCCCGTATGCGTTCAAATACCATTCGTCCGGTAGCGATGAAACTTGGGTGAGATATTGTGAACACTCCAGGGAAGACTTCTGGCTTAGTAAATCCATTTTACAATAGGTAGCGCACGAGAAGATTCAGCAAATGAGCGACGACGCGTGGAGCGTTTTAACCAAGTCCCGTATGCGTTCATATACCATTCGTCCAATAGTGATGAAACTAGGGTGAAATGTTGTGTACACTCGAGGGAAGGTTTATGGCTTAGTACATGCATTTTTCAACAGGTAGCACACGAGTGTATTCAACAAATGAGCGATGGCACGCGAATTCTTTCAAAAAAGTCCCGTAGTCGTTCATATACTGTGCCCAACTCTAGGAATGGGTATTCCAAGATTCAGACACCTAGATATCAAGGGAAAGGCTACAACCGCTGTTGAAAGTTGAGATATTTGAATATCGCGCTACATTGCTTCTCGAAGCAATTGGAAAGAATATACCGCTAAGAGCATGTCAAGTGACGTAGCGAGTAATTGCAGAGGTCGAGGCTATTTATTGATTAAATAGTTAGCCATGGAGTAGAGACTTGAGACTTGGATCAGATTACTGGCACGGCCAAATGAAAGAGAATGCAATTAGTATCAAGTAAATCGGACCAGGGATACCAGAGATATGAGGATTTCTAGATTTCAGCGTGATGACGCGTGACCCTGACAGTTTTGAATAAAAGCCGGCCGGCACAGGCATCAGTAGCTCACTTCGACACAAGCACTTGCCTACCAAGGTGCCACTACGCTGAGCCAAGGCACATGGTTGCCGGATCTACGCAGAAGTTATTTTCAAAGTTGTGATAGTCACAAAAAGCTGCGCTACGAGTGGAACTTAGTAAGTTTCCGGCAGGGAGAATCACTAAAGTGATTGATATTTTTCTACAGACACTGGTGAAATATTTTTATTTTCACATGGACATATGCTAGACTTTGTCTAGAATTAGTACTTTGTCACAGTCCAGTAATAATCTAATACTTGGATATTTTTAGTCCAATTCAGTCAGTTTTCATATTTGTAACTTGATAACCACTCCGATCTATCAGTACATTGAAGACCAGTCTATCACGGTGGTGTTCATTAGCCAACGCAGGGAAACTACATGTTGCTTCGCGCATGGTAGATGGTGTGAAGCCATGCCCAGGGAACGATCTTCAGAACAGCCGTTGATTGGTTAGACTGTCAGTGTTTTCTTGTACTGAAAAGATTACCGTGAGTTATGTTACAACTGACATATCTGAGAATAGATCACTTAGATCTGACCCCATTTAAGCAAACTGTTATGGAGTTAACAGAAGCCAATATTAAAATGGATCAACAGTTACTTCAAACGTCAAGAGATATTACCACTATGTCTTGTTAGACAGATTGTGGGTATATAATGGCGGCCGATACAAGGATTATACGTGCTTGTCCGATAGGGCATGTCTATGGATAAATCTGGTACAAACCAGGTTCGCTACGCTTCAAGACCATCAAGAAATGTAAGCCACATTTGAATTTTATATTATGCCTAGCTAATTGGAACAAACTATTTTTCGGCAGATGACCAACACATTTTTTTTTTCTTCGTATTTGAATCTTGCAATGATTTACGCAAGACAGATTAGAGTTAGTCTGAGTATTTTCAGCACTCAGAACAGTTTTAGGATCGATGACCGAGCATATTGAGCATTTATTTGAATATTTCATATTTTTTGGAAATCACGGTAATCAGCCGATGTAACTGTAAAAGTTAATAATTATTTTTGTTGAGGAATGGATATTTTTCCATATTCGAAGGTTCGAACATGTGGATTCTCACATAATGAGATGATAATTAAATATATTTAAAATAATATAACTAATAATAATAATAATATAACTAATAATAATAATAATAATTTTTATAACTTTTCTAAATAATTCTTGGATATTATATTTTCTAATAATCATATGTATTGCGAGAGAGAGCCTATGAAGTAGTTTAATCATTTCTAGTTTGGAGCAGGTGATATTCCGAAGGAGAGTGGTTAGCGCAAGCCCGCATTTAACCAACATTTCAGTTCTGGTTGAACAGTTGATATTTGCAATGAGCAAAGTATATTTTTCAGATAACACGGAGAGGCATGAAACGGGAAGCAATTGATAATTGTATCAATTAGGATATTTTTGTATTTATATAAAATCATGACGTAAATACACTCGAAAGTGAAATAAAGATTTTCATAAGTATGGTAAATTCACGGGTTGAACTGAATGGTAAAATAAAATAAACTTGTGAGTTTATTAATCTTCCAGTGTTGATAACAAGCAGAGGCTTGATTTATTGTATAAATTTTGGGAAGAAAATTTATGTGTGTGGAGTAGTTGAAATGCCATTCCCAGGTGCGCATGTTTAAGTCGCAGGAATGAGGAGTTTTTTTCGAGCATAAATCAAATAGCAGGTTCGATGGCTCAGGTTTATAGAAGGAGTATTGGAACTACACATTTCGTCGTATGAATGACCCGAAGGTTATTTCTTAGAAACCATCAGTTCTTATTTCAACCTTGTTTACGGATTCCATTTAGACTTTGATTTTGCTAGAACCCGGATTTGTCATGATAGTAGTTTATTCTTCTTCAGAGGAAGACCTTTGCCGTTGTTGTTGTAATATTGTGTTCTTGCACAAATAATAGAATGGGCCACTGCCAATTAAAAATAACTCTTTAACCACGAATAATTTGAAGGATATTTTCAATCCTAGTGCCATGAACTAAATGAATTTATTATAAAGCTACAATTCTTATTTCCGCATTCTGTCGAAGAATTGCAAGTTGTGAACGTTGCTAAAATGGCCATGAATATAAATATTTTTTCATAATAATGATTCCAAGTGGAAAATTGAATAGTTGAATGGTTCAACAATTTAGTGATCAAGTTGATGATTCAAAAATCATATATTTTGTGAGGAACTTGAAGTTCATAATCGAGTCACTTCTCGAATGTTTGATGTCAGAAGAACAATTAATTTTTGTTGTGCTTCGCACAGTTCTTCGATGCTATGCTCAAGGTCAAATACTTTTCAGATGTTATTAACATGTGTAAATAATTTGTGTTGATTCAGGAATAATAATATTTTTTTGACAATATTTTTTTGAAACTGGAAAAATAAGTGAAAGTTAAAAATTCTATGAACATTTATTCTACGAGTGTTAATATTATGGAAAAATTCAAACAGTGAACTACGATATTTCCAGTAGAGACAATTAAATTTGAACTGGATTTAATCATGAATGAATATAATTTTGGAACACAGTCTACAGGACTAATAATCAGACTTGTGTTTCCAAAGATAATTGTCAAATGTGTTTGGAAAAATTCTGTACATTGTGTAAATAGGAGTGTGGGTCGCCACACGTGAGTGATGCTACTATGAGCATTTTTGCAGTCAATTTTAACTTCAAAATAAAATGAGATAATTTTACATGATGTGTTATGCCCAGTTGAATCTCCTTCTATCCTTATTGTTGCATTGAGCCAAAAATCAGTAAAGCATTTTTTTCATTTGATGTCGTTTTTGCGATTAGCTTTAACCCATCTGGCGCCCCGGGATATTTTGACTCTCGTGCTGACTGATTCTTGGTAAAATGCATATGTGGTCGTGCGGACTCCGGTCTAAACGGGCACATAAAATAAGATAGAGAGAGAAATGGCTTCGAACGTGGGGATCGAGTTAGACATGGTCAATCGCATGCCGATTTAAATTGTGATAATTTTATATAGATATTTTGGGAGTTGAGAGATGTCTGGTTTGGATGAATAAATTAGTAGGAAACCCAATTAGTGGGGAAAATTAAAAATTTAACTTGGTTAATAATTAGAATGGGTTTGATTATTTTTGATAATGGCTTAACCATGAGGGCGTCAAGTATATTCAGTAGTAAACGTTCGATGACTGGACATACGCATTATTAGAATCCAGGTGGAGGATATTTGAGAACTTGCATATTTTTCTTGTGATATTGTGGTAAATGTAATTCGTAAAAGTAGAGAATTTTGTTTTTCCATCACGTCGACATTAGGACAAATCTCATTTTATTAAAGTGTTCCAATTAGCTATTCATATTTCTTGTTCGAGTTATAAGCTTGTGTTTGCCAATATTGTATACCCCTAAGTTTTGAATAATAATTGAAAATTATGGAAGAGATGATTAGGATGATGAGGAGTTTGGAGGAGAGTTCAAAAGAGGCTGGACTGCGTGTAAGCAGCCATTATGAAAGAAAATACTGAGGCTTTGGAAAGGAAACTTAAAGAAAATTCTGATTCTTTAGAAAATAAACTTAAAGAAAGTTTAAATGAGAAACTTAAAGAAAATTTGGTTTCTTTAGAAAGTAAACTCAAAGAAAATTCTGATTCTTTGGAAAATAAACTTAAAGAAAATTCTGATTCTTTAGAAAATAAACTTAAAGAAAGTTTGAATGATAAACTTAAAGAAAATTCTGATTCTTTAGAAAATAAACTTAAAGAAAGTTCTGATTCTTTAAAAGGTAACTTGAAAGAAAATTTAAATAGTAAATTCAATTGTGGTGTTTGAAGCCATATTTTCAGTGTTGCCTTAGTAAACAAGAGTTTAGTGCTTTTCAGTCGGTCAACACGAATGTACCCAAAAGAGATGGGTTATGCCCTAATCCTGAAATAAATTACATGAGATTAATAAAACACTAGGATGACCAGTTTCGATCGTCAAGCGATCATCATCAGATCCATTACACTTAGGCTACAAAATCTATGTTTGAAATACAGGTGAAAATATTTACAATATGTACAATTATTTAGTTGCAGTATGGAAAATAAATTTAAAGAGAATTCTGACCTTTTGAAAATGTCACTTGAGAGTAAAATGACTAAATTATTCGAAAAAACACATGAGCTCGAAACTTCATTTGCCACTAACGCAAGTTTAATGGACGATAAATTTCGCGATGCCGATCTTAGATCCCAAAGCTTAGCTGATAGGATAGAACATGGTCTTAGGAAAGTTGGTGAAGACATGATCAACCTAGAAGTCAGAGTGAAGAAAGTGAGTAATGAGATGGGAATTCTAGTTGTTCAACGTTTGACAGAACAATTCAAAGAACTTGTAATGGGAGAAATAAGAGAAGGTGTGATTAATGAATTTCAAACTGAAATTAAAACCACAGTTGTCAATGAAATTAAAGACACACTCAAGCTGGAGAACCAAGAGGGAATCAAGGAAATTAGGGAATCTTTGTCATCCCATATTCAAGTAATTTCCAAAGATATCCAAGCAACTCAGAAGGACATATCAGATATGACAGGGTCATTGAAAAGTCATGAGGCTGTTATGAACCAGATATCCACTGATGTCAAGGAGAATTGTAGGGAAACTGAAGCAATTAAGAAAATGGCAGAAGAAAACCAAAAGGAACTTGAGGCTATGAAAACCCAAATCAAGGACGAGAAACAGTCTGACCATCTGTTGAAAATGCCAAGTGTAAGGGGAAAAGAACAGATACAGATAAATCTAGGAGCAGCTAGAGAAACTGATAGTCAAAGACAGGATGAGGTCAGGACAGTATTTCAATCCAACCCCATAACTGTATTTAAGAATGTAGAGGATAAGCCTTCTAAATTTTTCAGGGCGAGATTCTGTGACACCCGTGGAATTTTTTAGAGAAGCAGGGGATTACCTGAAAGATTCCAAGATCCCTAAAGAAAGACAGATCCGAGTGATAGGGAAATTTTTGGAAGGTCCTGCACTTCTTTGGTTCAGAGCTTTTGGATCCACTCTAACCACTTTTGAGGAGTTTTCTCGTGGGTTATTAAAAAAGTTTTGGTCCCCGGAAGCCCAACAGCAAGTCAGAGCAGAATTATATTCGAAAAGATTCTCGACGTCACAACCTACTCGATACTCTACGTACTTTTCTGGACAGCTTTCTAAACTGCAACATTTAGATCCGCCGATGCCAGATAACGAATTAATTACTGCATTAATACGTCAGTTTCCAGCAGACGTCCAGAGGACTTTGATCGCTGCTGACATATATAATATGGACCAATTTGACGAGGTATTACAGAAGCTGGATCATAAAAACGCTCAATTCTTCCATCAGAAAGGAGGAAAGAATAACAACGCTGTATACGCTGTTATGGCCGACAGTTATTCCCAAACACCTCGAGAGATTCGAGAGGGGCGAGAAGAGAAAATGCCGAGGGAAGATCCCAATAAAAGAGGATGGAATCAGTACAGTAACAGATACAGTTACAAGCCTTATGCAAGACCGGATGGTGGTAATCGATATAATACTCGATGGAGAAGGCCACGGGATAATCAAGGAAGGTACCAGGAAAGAAGATACTATGGTAGAAACAACTACAATAACAGAGGGAATTTGAATACTCGTCAGTCCAATGAAGAGTTCAACAAGGAGACGAGGAAGAACTTAGAAGCAAGACACCAAGATAACTTGCAGTTTTTGGAGCAGAGGCCCAATGAACCAGGTCCATCGGGAACACAACAATCCCGGGGGAATGGAAACGAAAAAAAAAACTTCGAATTCACAGTAGAAGATAGAATTTTAAACACTTTCACTTCCAGAATTATTAAATGGCAAGCAGAGGATGATGACTTAATTCAACAGAATGACGAACGGAAAGAAATGGGTACAAGAATTAGAATGCCAATCATATCATGCGAAGTATTCGGTATGCCTGTCGATACTTTGATTGATACTGGGGCTATGCTTTGTCTTGTGAGTGAGAAGCTTTATATTCTGTGGAAGCTCAAAGAGAATTTAGAGGAAATTCCAGTATCAGGAATTAAGATCCAAGGAATAATACCTAACAAGATATCTCTGTGTAAAATACAATTATACTTATGTATTACGATTCAAGGACATGCTTTCCGACATGTGTGTGTTGTGATGAAGGACATGGCTTTTGACATGATATTGGGAGCGGATTTCATTCAGAAATATCAAGCAGTGATAGACATGAAGACAGAGACGATCAGATTCAAGAATACCGAAGAGATTAACTTCGAGGGAAAGGAAGAGGAAGACATCGAGGGAGATGCTCAATGGTCTCTGATTTTTCATGAAGCTGAAGGAAGAGAAGTCTACACTGAGGAGGAGTCCCCAGAGCTAGGGAAAATTTTGGAAGAGTATCACGATATTTTTGATATTAAACCTGGTGAAATTAAAGATTTTGAATATCGTATTCGTGTAAATGATGATGCACCTTTTCATGCTAAATTGTATCCGGTAGCGGAAAAGCATTGAGAGAGGGTAAAAGTGCTTATCAAGGAGATGGAAAGCAATAATGTGATTGAAAAGTACACTACATCTTATGTCAATCCATTAGCAGTAGTGTCTAAGCAAGATGGAAGTCTGAGACTATGTTTAGACGCGCGAAATTTGAATTCAAGATTACTGCCAGAGTATGACAGACCACCAATCATTAGGGAACTGTTAAGGAAATTCCAAGGCAAGGTCTGGTTCTCTAATATTGATCTCACTTCGTCCTACCATCACATTAGGCTTAGTGAAGATTCTAAGAAGTTTACAGGATTTATGTTTGACCAGCAGACATATGTATTCCGCCGTCTACCATTTGGAGTCAAAACATCTGGATCTGTTTTGATCAGAGCACTGGAACAAAACTTGAGTCCTGAAGTAAAGGAGATAGCAATTCGTTACATTGATGATATCCTAATTGCATCTGAGACTAAGGAGGAACATTTGCTACATCTTCAGATGTTATTCGCAGATTTGAGAAAAGCGAACTTTAAAGTAAATCTTCGAAAATGTCAGTTCTTTCGGAAGGAAATAAAATTTTTGGGTCACATTTTTGATGGAGAAGGATACCGTCCCAATGAGACAAAGATACAGGTGATTGCAAATTTCCCTAGACCTACTAGAGTGAAGAATGTCCGCAGTTTTCTCGGGACATGCCAATTCTTTGCAGGGCATTGTCCAAACTTCACCAAAACGGTAGCGCCATTGCAGGAATTATTAAAGAAAGGGAACAAATGGAAATGGAATGAAGATTGTGAACAATCATTTCAAGATGCCAAGAGGTTATTGGTGAACAGCGTGAAATTGGAGTATCCTGACTTTACCAAGAATTTCATCATAGAATCTGATGCATCCACCGTAGGGATTGGAGCTATTCTTCTTCAAGAAGATGACGACCACAAGAGACGTTACTTGGCGTTCATTAGCAGGAAACTTCGTCCATCAGAAAGGAATTATTACACCACAGAGTTAGAAGCACTTGCTGTAATCTTCGCGTTGGAGTCGTGGAAGAAAATGTTGATTGGACATTCAGTAATTGTGAGGACTGATCACCACGCATTGGAGTTTATTTTGAGAACAAACTTTGCCAGTGATAGGATAACTAGATGGTCACTTTTTATTCAACAATTCAACCTAGTTATTGAACACACTCCTGGAAAGTTGAACGTTGGAGCCGATTTATTGAGTAGAGCAGTGGAGTCTACATCTAAGGTTTTTCAAGTTAACCTGACGCAGGAGGATGAGGATACCTTGAGAAGGTTAAGATTGTTGCATTTATCCCAGAGGAGAGACCGACGTTTTAGAAACATTTTTCGTTTTCTACAGGGAGACATGGATCCAAATGATGATGATTTTGTGGAAACTGAAAGAATTTCAAGAGATTTTATGATGCTAGATGGTTTAATCTACAAGTTTGCAGATCCCGACCATACGAAGCTGAGAGTAGTGATACCTCCACGAATGCAAAAACCCATTATCTGGATGGCACATCGAATCGCAGGTCATGCTGGAGTAGATAAGACGGTCAACATGATTCAAGAGAAATTTTCGTGGGAGCGAATGCGACAAACTGTCAGGAACACTATTCGAGAATGCGACTTATGCCAAAGGAGTAAACATAATTCTAGATTACTGAGAGAATTACCAAGGCCTATTATTCCTTCTAAGCCTTGTGAAATCTTCGCGACTGATTTATATGGTCCTCTCCCAAAGTCTAAAAGAGGTAACCGATATATTCTGGTGACCATGGATGTATTCAGCAAATACACTATGTTACACCCAATCCAGAAGGCAAACGCAATATATTGTGCGAAGAGAATTAGAGACAATGTAATTCCGGAAGCAGGCAAACCGGAATTCCTTTTAACGGATCGTGGACCTCAATTTACATCTTTAGAATTTAGAACCATCATGAATAATCTTGGGATTAGACAATTGTTTTGTTCTATCAGACATCCTGAGAGCAATCCAGCAGAACGCGTGATGGCTGAAATAGCGAAATTTTGCCGCCTCTATTGTCCAAATGAGCATTGGAAATGGATGGATGTTCTTTCTTTAGCATCCGAATCCATCAACTCTACAATTCATGAGAGTACTGGACAGATTCCCATGTTGCTTCATCATGGAATTAAACCAACAAGATTATGGGATCGAATCATCCCTATTCCACCTGAGATTGAACCAAGTCGTCAGATGAGGGAAACTCTAGCTTTAGATAAGTTGAGGAGCCAAGCTGAGAAAAGAGAGCGCAGAGTGAGAGGAAAGCGTTTTCGCAGACCCTTGCGCGTAGGAACTCTCGTTTTAGTGAAAAGGCCTACACCATCTGACGTGCAAAATCGAGTGTACTCGAAGTTTGCAAGCCTTTACGCTGGATCCTATCGTATTGTGGAAGTAAACAACAATGGAAGCTATGAAGTCGCTAATACACGAACTGGTAACATCGTGGGAACTTATAATGCATCGAATTTGAAGATTTATTATTCAAGAACTAGATGATTTAATGTGTAGATAGGAAAAATAAAAATTTTTCAATTTTTATTTTTTGCTCGGTGTGGGGTGGATGTGCCCAACTCTAGGAATGGGTATTCCAAGATTCAGACACCTAGATATCAAGGGAAAGGCTACAACCGCTGTTGAAAGTTGAGATATTTGAATATCGCGCTACATTGCTTCTCGAAGCAATTGGAAAGAATATACCGCTAAGAGCATGTCAAGTGACGTAGCGAGTAATAGCAGAGGTCGAGGCTATTTATTGATTAAATAGTTAGCCATGGAGTAGAGACTTGAGACTTGGATCAGATTACTGGCACGGCCAAATGAAAGAGAATGCAATTAGTATCAAGTAAATCGGACCAGGGATACCAGAGATATGAGGATTTCTAGATTTCAGCGTGATGACGCGTGACCCTGACAGTTTTGAATAAAAGCCGGCCGGCACAGGCATCAGTAGCTCACTTCGACACAAGCACTTGCCTACCAAGGTGCCACTACGCTGAGCCAAGGCACATGGTTGCCGGATCTACGCAGAAGTTATTTTCAAAGTTGTGATAGTCACAAAAGTGCTGCGCTACGAGTGGAACTTAGTAAGTTCCCGGCAGGGAGAATCACTAAAGTGATGGATATTTTTCTACAGACACTGGTGAAATATTTTTATTTTCACATGGACATATGCTAGACTTTGTCTAGAATTAGTACTTTGTCACAGTCCAGTAATAATCTAATACTTGGATATTTTTAGTCCAATTCAGTCAGTTTTCATATTTGTAACTTGATAACCACTCCGATCTATCAGTACATTGAAGACCAGTCTATCACGGTGGTGTTCATTAGCCAACGCAGGGAAACTACATGTTGCTTCGCGCATGGCAGATGGTGTGAAGCCATGCCCAGGGAACGATCTTCAGAACAGCCGTTGATTGGTTAGACTGTCAGTGTTTTCTTGTACTGAAAAGATTACCGTGAGTTATGTTACAACTGACATATCTGAGAATAGATCACTTAGATCTGACCCCATTTAAGCAAACTGTTATGGAGTTAACAGAAGCCAATATTAAAATGGATCAACAGTTACTTCAAACGTCAAGAGATATTACCACTATGTCTTGTTAGACGGATTGTGGGTATATAATGGCGGCCGATACAAGGATTATACGTGCTTGTCCGATAGGGCATGTCTATGGATAAATCTGGTACAAACCAGGTTCGCTACGCTTCAAGACCATCAAGAAATGTAAGCCACATTTGAATTTTATATTATGCCTAGCTAATTGGAACAAACTATTTTTCGGCAGATGACCAACACATTTTTTTTCTTCGTATTTGAATCTTGCAATGATTTACGCAAGACAGATTAGAGTTAGTCTGAGTATTTTCAGCACTCAGAACAGTTTTAGGATCGATGACCGAGCATATCGAGCTTTTATTTGAATATTTCATATTTTTGGGAAATCACGGTAATCAGCCGATGTAACTGTAAAAGTTAATAATTATTTTTGTTGAGGAATGGATATTTTTTCCATATTCGAAGGTTCGAACATGTGGATTCTCACATAATGAGATGATAATTAAATATATTTAAAATAATATAACTAATAATAATAATAATATAACTAATAATAATAATAATAATTTTTATAACTTTTCTAAATAATTCTTGGATATTATATTTTCTAATAATCATATGTATTGCGAGAGAGAGCCTATGAAGTAGTTTAATCATTTCTAGTTTGGAGCAGGTGATTTTCCGAAGGAAAGTGGTTAGCGCAAGCCCGCATTCAACCAACATTTCAGTTCTGGTTGAACAGTTGATATTTGCAATGCGCAAAGTATATTTTTCAGATAACACGGAGAGGCATGAAACGGGAAGCAATTGCTAATTGTATCAATTAGGATATTTTTGTATTTATATAAAATCATGACGTAAATACACTCGAAAGTGAAATAAAGATTTTCATAAGTATGGTAAATTCACGGGTTGAACTGAATGGTAAAATAAAATAAACTTGTGAGTTTATTAATCTTCCAGTGTTGATAACAAGCAGAGGCCTGATTTATTGTATAAATTTTGGGAAGAAAATTTATGTGTGTGGAGTAGTTGAAATGCCATTCCCAGGTGCGCATGTTAAGTCGCAGGAATGAAGAGGTTTTTTCGAGCATCAATCAAATAGCAGGTTCGATGGCTCAGGTTTATAGTAGGAGTATTGGAGCCACACATTTCGTCGTATGAATGACCCGAAGGTTATTTCTTGAAAACCATCAGTTCTTATTTCAACCTTGTTTACGAATTCCATTTAGACTTTGATTTTGCTAGAACCCGGATTTGTCATGATAGTAGTTTATTCTTCTACAGAGGAAGACCTTTGCCGTTGTTGTTGTAATATTGTGTTCTTACACAAATAATAGAATGGGCCACTGCCAATTAAAAATAATTCTTTAACCACGAATAATTTGAAGGATGTTTTCAATCCTAGTGCCATGAACTAAATGAATTCATTATGAAACTACAATTCTAATTTCCGCATTCTGTCGAAGAATTGCAAGTTGTAAAAGTTACTAGAAATGGCCATAAATATAAATATTTTTTCATAATGATTCCAAGTGGGAAATTGAATAGTTGAATGGTTAAACAATTTAGTGATCAAGTTGATGATTCAGAAATCATATATTTTGTTTGGAATTTGAAGTTCATAATCGAGTCACTTCTCGAATGTTTGATGTCAGAAGAACAATTAATTTTTGTTGTGCTTCGCACAGTTCTTCGATGCTATGCTCAAGGTCAAATACTTTTCAGATGTTATTAACATGTGTAAATAATTTGTGTTGATTCAGGAATAATAATATTTTTTGACAATATTTTTTTGAAACTGGAAAAATAAGTGAAAGTTAAAAATTCTATGAACATTTATTCTACGAGTGTTAATATTATGGAAAAATTCAAACAGTGAACTACGATATTTCCAGTAGAGACAATTAAATTTGAACTGGATTTAATCATGAATGAATATAATTTTGGAACACAGTCTACAGGACTAATAATCAGACTTGTGTTTCCAAAGATAATTGTCAAATGTGTTTGGAAAAATTCTGTACATTGTGTAAATAGGAGTGTGGGTCGCCACACGTGAGTGATGCTACTTTGAGCATTTTTGCAGTCAATTTTAACTTCAAAATAAAATGAGATAATTTTACATGATGTGTTATGCCCAGTTGAATCTCCTTCTATCCTTATTGTTGCATTGAGCCAAAAATCAGTAAAGCATTTTTTTCATTTGATGTCGTTTTTGCGATTAGCTTTAACCCATCTGGCGCCCCGGGATATTTTGACTCTCGTGCTGACTGATTCTTGGTAAAATGCATATGTGGTCGTGCGGACTCCGGTCTAAACGGGCACAATACCATTCACCCGAATGCGATGAAACTTTGCGAATTGTTGTGTACAATCCAGGGAAGGTTTTTGGCTTAGTAAATCAATTTTACAATCGGTTGCACACTAGTAGATTCAACCAATGAGTGATGGCGCGTGAATCGTTTCAACAAATTCCCGTATGCGTTCATATACTATCAATCTGATTGCGATGAAACGTTGGTGAATAATTGTGTACACTCCAGGAAAGGTTTCTGACTTAGTACATGAATTTTACAATAGGTAGCGCAAGAGTAGATTCAACAAATAAGCGACGGCACGCGAATCGTTTCAAGAAAGCCCGTATGCGTTCGTATACCGTTCATCCATTGCGATAAAACTTTGATGAGTTGTTGTGTACACTTTCGTGAATGTTTCTAACTTAGTAAATCCATTTCTCACTAGTAGCGAACGAGTAGATTCAACAAGTGAATGACAGCGCACGAATCGTTTCAACAAAATTCCGTATGCGTTCATATGCCATTCATTTGATTGCGACGAAACTTTGGTGAGTTGTTGTGCACGCTCCCACGAATGTTTCTAAATTAGTTAATCCATTTTACGATAGTTTAGAGGCAGTTAACAGAAATTGAAAAAAAATATTGTGTATCTGAAAGCACTTCAAGAAACAAAGTTACAACACTTTTTTTGATTGGCAGGACAATGACTGCCGGGTCAGCTAGTTTCATATATAATAGTAACACACAATATATTTAGCAAGCAGACCGGAAATTATTCTTGTTGATAAACTGCAGAAGAGAAACCCTTCTAATAGATATCACAGTCCGCAACTCGTATGATACCCGACAAATATGTGCTGAGAAAGTGACCAAGTACATGGTTCTGACTGAAGAGATCCGACAGATGTGGCGACAGGAAAGTGTTACTGTATTATCAATCATAATCTCTTCCATTGGCATCATACCGAAGTCGCTGAAGGTCAACCTTGATAAGCTGGGATTCCACTATAACATGCATATCAGTATACAGAAAGCAGTAAATTTAAAGACCTGCTCCTTAGTTAGATCTTTCGTTAACCAACAATCATAAATATTTCATCTTGCAACAGTGGCTACGCGGGCTAAAGAACAGTGTTAGGTCATGGGGCCAAGCTATCTGCTGACTCGGTAGACGCGTGGGTTCGAGCCCCACCGTCGGCTGTCCTTGAAATGGTTTTCCGTGGTTTCCCCATTTTCAACACCAGGCAAATGCTGGGACTGTACCTTCTGATAGGCCACGGCCGCTTCCTTCCACATCCCTGCCCAGTTTCATTCATTCATCTACCTCCATTCCATCTCCCATCTCGACGCGCAGGTCGCCCACGGGCGTCGAATAGAAAGACCTGCACTCGGCCTCTGAGGAGGCCACAAGAGAAAAAAACTTGCAACAAAGAGCGGCTTCGGTGGTGTAGTTGGTAGCATGCTTAGCTTCTATGCCCAAGATCGCGGGTTCAAACCCGGCCGAAGTCGTCAGATTTTTTTAAGAACGTTAAGAATCCCTCAGTATGTCTTCCTTCGGAGGGGAAGTAAAGCCGGCGGTCCCATGTCATAGATTTATGGCATGTTAATGAACCTTCCACTAATTACACCTGTGTGAAGCTAAATTAATAAAAGTTAAACATTTGACTAACGTTCTTAAGTTCCTACGTTCGTCGTCAAGAACCGACTGCGGTGGCATCTGGTAACTAATTTCTGAACTAGTTGGTTGTTGACGCGGCGTTTAGTGGCAAAAGTAGGAACTACTTGAAAATTAATCTCTGCAGTCCTTACTTGAATTAAAACAGATACACACACTAATACAGTCATCACAATTAACACCGGTTATCAGACAGATTCTACACACCCCCAAAGTACACGGGGCTACATGACCGCGTTGTCGCAGCCCCTAAACTGAGGAACCAACCAACCTCTTGCAACAAATGCCAATGAAATGGTGAAATACAGAGATGTGCAAATTTTTAGACTCGATGGCAGTTTTCCAACATTTACTTTGTACTGAACGTTTTGTGACTTAATACAGTTTGCTAGAAGTGTTTGCAAGGCGCTGAAATTATTTCAAAAGTTTAATCAATTGTCGAAATAACATTTTTTTTAAATGAATCTGGTAGTATATTTTTTAAAAATCTTCATTGCCTTGTTTTTGCAGAATGCCACATGTTTCGTTTTGAATACTTGATTCTAGTTTTCGTGTGAATTCAGACCAGAGAGATTGGAAGTCTTTTAATTCTGATTGTCCACTCTTCAACCCTTTAAAAGATTCGTTAACAATGGATTGAAATCACTTAATTTATAGCAGGGGTGCACAACCCACAGCCCACGGTACACTTGCGGCCCTCAAAGTCTGTTTATGCGGCCCCCGGATAAATATTTATGGTATTGTAAACGTGAATATTATATACTGTACTAGCTGACCCGGCAGACGTTGTCCTGCCAATCAAAAAAAGTGTTGTAACTTTGTTTCTTGAAGTGCTTTCAGATACACAATATTTTTTTCAATTTCTGTTAACTGCCTCTAAACTATCGTAAAATGGATTAACTAATTTAGAAACATTCGTGGGAGCGTGCACAACAACTCACCAAAGTTTCGTCGCAATCAAATGAATGGCAAATGAACGCATACGGAATTTTGTTGAAACGATTCGTGCGCTGTCATTCACTTGTTGAATCTACTCGTGCGCTACTACTGAGGAATGGATTTACCAAGTTAGAAACATTCACGAAAGTGTACACAACAATTCATCAAAGTTTCATCGCAATGGATGAATGGTATATGAACGCATACGGGATTTTGTTGAAACGCTTCACGCTTTTAATCACTCATCTGTTGCATCTAGTCGTGCGTTACCTATTGTAAAATGGATTTCCTAAGTCGAAAACCTTCCCTGGCGTGTACACAACAACTCATCAATGATTCTTCGCAATGGGATGTAAGGCATATGAACGCATACGGGACTTTGTTCAAACGATTCGTGAGCCGTCACTCATTTGTTGAATCTACTCGTACGCTACCTATTATAAAATCGATTTATTAAGCCCGAAACCCTCCGTGGAGTGTACTCAACGATTCACCAAACTTTCATCGCAATCAGACGAATGGTATACGAACGCATACGGGCTTTCTTGAAACGATTAGCATGCCGTCGCTCATTTGTTGAATCTACTATTGCGCTACCTATTGTAAAATGCATGTATTAAGTCAGAAACCTTTCCTGGAGTGTACACAATAATTCACCAATCAGATTGATAGTATATGAACGCATACGGGAATTTGTTGAAACGATTCACGCGCCATCACTCATTGGTTGAATCTACTAGTGTGCTACCGATTGTAAAATTGATTTACTAAGCCAGAAACCTTCCCTGGATTGTATCAACAATTCGCAAAGTTTCATCGCATTCGGGTGAATGGTATATGAACGACTACGGGACTTTTTTGAAAGGATTCGCGTGCCGTCGCTCATTTGTTGAATACACTCGTGTGCTACCTGTTGAAAAATGCATGTACTAAGCCATAAACCTTCCCTCGAGTGTACACAACATTTCACCCTAGTTTCATCGCTATCGGACGAATGGTATATGAACGCATACGGGACTTGGTTAAAACGCTCCACGCGTCGTCGCTCATTTGCTGAATCTTCTCGTGCGCTACCTATTGTAAAATGGATTTACTAAGCCAGAAGTCTTCCCTGGAGTGTTCACAATATCTCACCCAAGTTTCATCGCTACCGGACGAATGGTATTTGAACGCATACGGGACCTTGTTGAAACGCTTCGCGCGTCGTCGCTCATTGTTGAATGTACTCGTGCGCTAGCTATTGTAAAATGGATTTACTAACCCAGAAACCTTCCCTGTAGTGCACTCAACATCTCATCCATGTTTCATCGCAATCGGATGAATGGTATAAGACGCATACGGGATTTTGTTGAAATGATTCGTGCGCTGTCACTCATTTGTTGAATCTACTCGTGCTCTACCAACTGTGAAATGGATTTACTAAGTTAGAAAGCTTCACGTAAGTGTACACAACGACTCATCAAAGTTTCATCCCAATTGATGAATAGTATATGAACGCATACGGGATTTTGTTGAAACTCTTCGCGCGTCGTCACTCATTTGTTACATCTACAGTGCGCTACCAATATTGTAAAAAGGATTTTCCAAGTTTAAGACTTCCCCTGCATGTACACAACAACTCCTCCAAGTTTCATCGCAATCGGATCTATGGTATATGAACGCATACGGGACTTGGTTGAAACGCTCTAACGTGCGGAGACAAAGAGAAGAATTCGACATCACCTCCACCTATGGTACAAAACATAACTTTCCGCCCCGGGCGGAGTGTAAGTTATGGCGGTAGTTGTACCGGTTGCGACCAGGTGGCTCTAACGTGCAGAGACAAACCGTCCAAAGACATCAGCTTTCACCAAGGCCAAGGCTAGTGGTTTCTATGACGACTGTTGTTGACTGTATATTGTGGTTCTAAAATTGTGTGTAAATTGTGGTTCTAAAATTGTGTTTATTCCACCTACCGGGTCAGATTGTGAATCTAAACCATACAGGGACCCACCCTTATATACATACCAAATTTCATCAAAATCGGAGCTGCCGTTTAGGAGGAGTTCAGTGACATACACACGTGTCGAAGAATTATATATATAAAGATATTGTGAATGATGAGATTTTTCCCATTATTGTAGGCCCTAGTTATAATGAGAACATTATGAAAATGTTTCGTTGAAAATAAATTAAAAAGTAAACAATTACTGGACAGATTTTATGTTTTGCATAACCAGAGGGAAACTTGAGCATTGCCATCTCTGACATTGAACCTGGTATTGACAGACTATTGAAAAATAAACATTGCCAAGCATCACATTAGGAGCATTAGGCTACTACTTGAATTGATAATCAGTTTGACGATAGATTGATTTTCATTTTTTATATACTACTGTACTTTGATGTTAAGAATTCTGACTTTTGTAAAAATAAAAATATTACAACCTTGTGATAGTGTTATTTTTTCTTCTTCGTCGTTTGGGCCTACTGAGAACCACGGGGCTCGTATCTCCTCGTCGCTTTGTCTTTTCTCTTCTTCCAGTACTCTTTCATCATGTGACTATGAGCCAGCTTTCTTTCCTCTGTCCATGGTGGTCTGCTGACACCAGTGTTTTTCCTAGCTGTCAGTGATACAGGAAAAACTCCCTGTCGGATGGCTTGCCGGAATTGTTGGCGGTCCTGTATGGAATTAAGTGGGATCCCTAGGTAGTCTAAATCCGTCTTGACCGTGGAGATCCACTTGGTCCTAGAGGCCTTCCCTCTTCCTGCCACTGTGAAGATCTTACTGGTGAGCCGGCAAGGGATCATGAGGGTCAAGTGTCCATAGAAGGCCAAGTGCCTCTTTCTTATACAAGTCACAATGTCTTCTTGATGGCTGTAAAGCTCATCATTGTGCCGAATTCTGTAGGTGCCTCCCTCTTCCCGTATAGGTCCTAGTATCCTCCGCAGGATCTTCCTCTCCTTGAGTTCAAGTTTTCTGAGTGAGCCTTTCCTGGCCATCACGAGGCAATTAGAGGCGTACAGAACAGATGGTTTTACTACTGAATTGTAGTGTCTGAGTTATTTTATTTTGTATGCCCCTAAACCTTTTCGAATTAGGAGTTAGTTGATTGTAAATCCGTAATTTGATAACTTAATATCGCAATTTGCCCCCCCCAAAAAGTCAAAAATGGATTTAAATCATTTAGAGGACACCAAAATGGTATTGAAACACATTTTTTCTCTGCTGGTAAAATAGGTTATTCATATAATAGTAAAATTAGCTTTAGCGGTAGGGTTTGGCAAGTGCCTGTGTGGAAAGGTAACTTGCGGTCCGCCACTTATTATGTAAAAATAAACTTGGCCCCACTTATAAAAAGGTTGAGCACCCCTGATTTAGAAATTTGGTACATTCCAAAGTCAATAAAAAAGTCCTCTCGGCACGCCGGAAGGCGGAGGTAGATTTCACCGGACAAACTTGGGGATAGGCGAAAATAGGCAGAATATGCAGATTTTCGTAGAAGGATCAGACCTCATTTAATGCGAGAAGGTATTTTATAATTGGAGCTTAATTAACTTTGTTTTTCGTCATTTTATGCTTATTTTAAACATTTTATTGTCTTATGGGAACGGTAACCTTCTTGTCATTTGGGGTCCATTTTTATACTTGTGGTCACACTGTCCTTATGCTAGGTTTCGACACTGATGTGCAACTATGTAACGGTCTGTTACTTCTTCACGCAAAATTATATCTACCGCAGAGATTTTGGTTGGTTCCTCAGTTTAGGGGCTGCGACAACGCGGTCATGTAACCCCGTGTACTTTGGGATGGCTGTATTAGTCTGTAATTCAGGTAAGGACTGCAGACGGTCAATTTCAAGCAGTAGTTACTAATGTTGCTACCAGGTACTACCGTCAACGACACCTAGCTGTGAACTTGGCTACTAGATGCCACCGCAACCAGCAACTCGCAACGAACGTTGGAACTTCCCCTCCAAAGGAAAGCATACTGAGGGATTTTTGGCGCTCTTAGAAAATCCGACGACTTCGGCCGGCTTTGAACTCGCGACCTTGGGCATAAACATTCAGCATGCTACCAGTTACGTCACCGAAGCCGCTTCACACTTAGATGGAAATCTGAATCTGATCTCGTGCAAGTGCGTTATCTTGGCAACGTCTGATGGCTCATCCCTCATCAATTTAGTAGTGTTGCCATGGCAACCACTGATAGGTCTTGGCATTTTCTTATAATTCCGAAATTATTTTTCTCATCCCTTGGCATAATGGTGGGTTATATCAAAAATTCTTTCAGACAAAAGTTTTAGGTAATTATTATGGGAATATTGTCCATTTTGTACGGTTTTGATATTGTGCCTATTAAGAGAGATATGATTAATGTTTCCCGAAAAACCCACTTTTTCCCACCCCTTTGGTCAATGGTTGGTGCTATAAAAAAAACTCTTCAAACATACATTTTTGGGCTTTATCCGACACATAGTATGAATGTTGAACGGATTCGATATTTCACATATTAAGAGAGTTATAGCAATATTTCACTTTTTCGAAAAAAAAGCCCCCCATTTTCACCCCCCAACGACCGATTTAGCCCAGTAACGAACTCGACCGAGATTTTATAGGTATACGTATTCGGTAAAAAATTCAAAGTGATTGGTACAAAATTACGGCAGTTATCGTGTCCACAATAAACTGATATACATATACATACATAAATTATATATAACTTTTGAACTGACGGTGGTTTTGGGGCCTGGGGATGTGAAACGCGAAGATATGTCGAAATTTTCCGGAAGTCGAAACATGGTACCCATTGCAATAGTTAGCTTTCTAACGAAATCTACCTCTGGTTGGTTCCTCAGTTTAGGGGCTGCGACAACGCGGTCATCTAACCCCGTGTACTTTGGGTGAGTGGAGAATCTGTCTGATACACGGTGTGAATTGTAATGGCTGTATTAGTCTTAATTCATGTAAGTACTGCAGACGGTCAATTTCAAGCAGTAGTTCCTAATGTTGCTACCAGGTACAACCGTCAACGACACCTAGCTGTGAACTTGGCTACTAGATGCCACCCTAACCATCAACTCGCAACGAACGTTGGAACTTCCCCTCCAAAGGAAAGCATACTGAGGGATTCTAGTGCTCTTAGAAAATCCGACGACTTCGGCCGGCTTTGAAACCGCGTCATTGGGCATAGACATTCAGCATGCTACCAGTTACGTCACCGAAGCCGCTTCCCACTTTATCAGGCGGCTTTGGTGGCGTAGTCGGTAACATGCTGAGCTTCTATGCCCAAGATACCGGGTTCAAACCCGGCCGAAGCCGTCGGATTTTTTAAGAGCGTTAAATATCCCTCAGTATGCCTTCCTTCGGAGGGGAAGTAAAGCCGGCGGTCCCATGTCATAGATTTATGGCATGTTAAAGATCCTTCCACTAATTGCACCTGTGTGAAGCTAAATTGGATAGGTTAAGAATGTATACAACGCTCTTAGGTTTCTATGTTCGTTGCCAAGAGCCGACTGCGGCGGCGTCTAGTAGCTCAGTTCTGAACTTGGCCTCGTAGTCGTTGACAGTGGCGCTTGGCGGCAAAAGTAGGAACTATCTGAAAAATTGTTAGTTGCAGTACTTAAATAAATTAACAAACAGATAACACACACTAATACAGTCATCACAATTAACACCGGTTATCAGACAGATTCTACACACACCCAAAGTACACGGGGCTACATGACCGCGTTGTCGCAGCCCCTAAACTTAAGAACCAACCAACCAACCACTTAATCAGATGGAAATACTGAATCTGATCTCGTGCAAGTGCGTTGTCATGGCAACGTCTGATGGCCCATGCCTCATCAATTTAGTAGTGTTGCCATGGCAACCACTGATAGCTCTTGGCATTTTCTTATAATTCCGAAATCATTTTTCTCGTCCCTTGGCGTAATGGTGGGTCATATCAAAAATTCTTTCAGACAAAAGTTTTAGGTAATTATTAGGGGAATATTGTCCATATTGTACGGTTTTGATATTGTGCCTATTAAGAGAGATATGATTAATGTTTCCCGAAAAAAACACTTTTTTCCACCCCTTTGGTCAATGGTTGGTGCTATCAAAAATCTTATTTGACATAAATTTTTGGCACTTATCCGACACATATTATGAACTTTGAATGGATTCGATATTGCACGTATTAAGAGAGTTATAGCGAAATTTTACTTTTTCGAAAAAAGCCCCCCATTTTCACCCCCTTCGACCGATTTAGCCCAGTAACGAACTCGACCGAGATTTTATAGGTATACATCTTCGGTAAAAAATTCGAAGTAATTGGTGCAAAATTACGGCAGTTATCGTGTCCACAAGAAACTGATATACATATATATATACATATATATATACATAAATTATATATAAACTTTTGAACTGACGGTGGTTTTGGGGTCTGGGGGATGTGAAATGCGAAGATATGTCGAAATTTTCCGGAAGTCGAAACATGGGACCCATTGCAATAGTTAGCTTTCTAACGAAATCTACCTAAAAAAGGAAAAGAGGACTGAAGTCTGGTGTCCCCCAGAATCACCAATTTCGAAAATTTCCAGATGCAATTCCTTATGGGAAAAGTTATAAGTACACATGGGAGAAAACATTACTAAATAGCCTAAGGTAATAAAAATAAAATGCCCAAAATTGGTACAGGGAACCTACAGACTAAGATCAAACAAGGAGATATATGAAAGGGTGGAAGACCTGGAAACAACAATTAGGAAAAGACGTTTACGTTTCTATGGACATATGGTTAGAATGCATCCAACAAGAATAAATAAACATTTTTTTTATAATCTGAAGAGCCAAGGGGGTTACACCAAGCAGATGAAGGAAAAACTCCGGAGGCTAGGAATTACATATGACGACTGTCGAGACAGAACACAATTCAGGGAAATACTTTCCAACATAAAGGTTCTATAGTGGGAGAAAAGAAAGAGCACAGGGGAGGAAGGTGGACAGCAACACTCTGAAAGAATGAAGGAAGTGTGGAGGAAGAGAAAGGAAGAAAGAACTATGAGATGGAAATGAAATTATATCTGCGTGGTCCTCAGTTTTGGCCGGTTCGCAAATTGTAATGTAATGTAAAAATAAAATAAAATGAATTTGAGGAAAATAAATTGTGAATGATTTAAATTCTTTATTTGCGTGTAATAATTTGCACACCCCTGTGTGGCTAGTGACATGGTAAACATATAAACTAAAGCAAAACCATGTTACTACAGCCCATGGATGGGCACTACGCCTTACAGAGGGCTTGGTCTACGAAGCGACCACTACTCAGCCATTTTGCCTGCAGATTGAGGGACAAGGCGTGATCAGCACGACGTGTCCCCTCGGCCGTTACAATTAGCTGTTTTAACCGGGCCGTCGACTCTCTAATCAGACAGCTGATCAATTGTCCTCACGAGGCTGAGTGTATCCCGTTACAGTGCTCACGTTAGTTTCCGAAATCTCTGACGTACACTGATGATGATGATGATGATGATGATAATTGTTGTTTTAAGGGGCCTAACATTTAGGTTATCGGCCCTGACGTACACTGAAATGGAACCCAGGACCCTTTGGTGAGAGGAAGGCGCCTTACCCCTATACAATGGGGCCGGCCGGCTCATATGGAACTACTTGTTTAAATGTCACTATGATTTCGACGCACTACCGTGTTCATTAAATCGTGCATCAAGGCCGTGAAGGCAACTGCAGCAAGTCCGGAGATCATAGGTTTGAATCCCGGCGCTAACAGTGTGGTTTTCCCTCCAGGCAAATGCCGGGATAATACCGTACCTTACTTCAAGGCCAGGAGTACCTACCTCATCCCTGTCCTTAATATACTGTAGTTACACACTAATTCAGTTATGACATAAATACTGGTTATTGGACAATTTCAATACACACCCAACTACAAGCGTCTTCGGTGGCGTAGTTGGTAGCATGCTGAGCTTCTGTGCCCAAGGTCACGGGCTCAAACCCGGCCGAATTCGTCAGATTTTTTAAGAGCGTTAAAATCCCTCAGTATGCCTTCCTTCGGAGGGGAAGTAAAGCCGGCGGGCCCTTGTCATAGATTTATGGCATGTAAATGAACATTCCACTTACTACGTTTGTGTGAAGCAAAATTTCTAGGTTAGGTTTGATCAATGCTCTTAAGTTCCAACGTTTGTCCCCAGATGCTGGGTACGATGGCATCTAGTAGTAACCAACCTCCCTGCTAGGTGTCGTGGATGGTAGCATTTGGTAGCGAAAGTAGGAACTACTTGAAATTATCGTCTCCAGTCCTTACTTGAATTAAAAACAGATAACGCACACGAATACAGTCATCACAATTAACACCGGTTATCAGACAGATTCTACACACACCCAAAGTACACCGGGCTACATGACCGCGTTGTCGCAGCCCCTAAACTAAGGAACCAACCAACCAGCACGCAACTACACTGGGCTGAAGACCAAGATGTCCCAAGATGTGCGATATCTTCAATGGAGGCTGACTGGAATCTTATATCAATTCCCAAGGAGATCAATTCAATAATATGGATTTCAAGGTCCTCCCCTCATTGTAATCTCTCTTCCGATATGAATGCAAAGTGCTTGAAATACCAGCGGCATGGCTCTAGTTGTTAAGTGCATTATAATATCTTCATTGAATGGGATATAAATCTCAATAATCCTAGCATTAGAGAACCGTATATACCCCACGTACAACAACATCGTAAGAATGTGTTCCTGCCTCTGTAATTCTCTGTTACTATTCATATACGGTAGTTATCTTAGCCTCAATCGCAATAACCAAATGTATTTCCTACACAAATTCTAGAAATGTATTTTTTTATATCTTGTTACGATCAGAGATTGGCAGTATTTATTTCAACTCATTCTATTCAGATCAATTAGAGAGACTGTAGGAGCAGAAGGAATGTAAATCAGAGTTGGTCGTTCTGATATGGTGAAATGAATGACGAATAATTGAGGGGTACAGTGCCACTTCAGCTAGAGATTGAGAAAAATTGAAATTTCATGGAAATCAGACGGTAGTTTTCAAAAAAGAAAGGATCAATTTATTGTCATAATGTCCCATATTAAGGAACGTTTGCCATACAAATGGGCCAGATTTCATAACCACACAAAGTATCTGCATATCTACTCAAGTTATCTAGTTGAAATGTGGTTTGTATGTTTTCTGTTGAAGCTAATAAAACACAATCAATCAGAACACAAACGACAGCCGTTAGCCTCATACAGTATATACGCGCTTGTTCGAATAATTTCGAATACGAATATTTGATTCGAAGATATGAATAGTTCAACTGTTCGCTCAGTCGAATATTCCAAGTACGGTATTCGAATATTTGAATTATTCGTATTACAGCGCGACAAGTTCATCTGAAGCCTCAGAAAATAAGGCAACAACTAGGCTTCCCTTTGCCCCTCTAGTCATCATGTTGCTGGACCTACTGCTATTTGTTACCGCGGAAAGGCGTGACTTGCACATACACGAAGTGGCGCTGTGTAGCTCACACGTAAGGATGATGTACCAATAGTGTCACACTCTCCCCCCACCCACCATGTGCTTTCCATCCCTCCTTCGCTCCCTTGCTTGCGCCGGCAGCGCCCTTATTCAGGGCTTCAGTAGAATTTGCCAAGCTATAGTGAAATAACCCGACTATTCAGACGTAGTCAGATCATTCAATGTTAAAGTAAGGTAGATTTTAGTTTTTCGTGACCGTTAATCATGCAATCATGATCCACGGGACCTCCTTTTTACGTGGAATCTGAACCACAGGACATGGCATTTCACTTCGAAAATCTCACATGCATTGACCGGGAATCGAACCCGGTGCACCTTGGTGAGAGGCCAAAAGCTTGACCGCTGCACCACCACGCCCCCTCATTCAATGTTCGAATAATTATAATAAACATAGAAACAAAGAGAAAAGGAACGAAGAATGAAACAAAGAAAGAAGGAAAGAACGATTCCTTTTTTGAACGTTATTTATTTACATTGATCTACCAGGCTAAATGGGGAAGGGGATATCCCCCATTCGACCACTAGGGTTCTCCCCGGCTTCGAACAACTCGTTCACTGAACGTGTTTTTTTAGACCAAATTTTGTGTTGTTTTTGGGTAAACTCATCATCTTATCATCTTCGAATAATTGAAATGTTTGAACCGTGCGGTTGATGTTAACCCTGGATGATTAAGGTATCCTCATCGATGGTATCTTTACCTTCCCCTGGTGGTGGGGCTTGCGTGGTCAGAAAATCCTGAGAGCTATGCCGGACAGTTCGAAGGTGATGATCCAGACTAAAATTGATATCCTGGTCCTCCAGGTTGGGGGTTGGGCATAGGGCTGACATTCCTATCCCGTAAAAAGATAGTTTGTTGAGAAGCCGCAAAGAATGAAAATAAACCTAAGGGATAAAACGTAGAAACGACATAAGCCAGGAATTGGTTATGGATTGGTATTAGCGGCTTGGAATGTGAGAAGCCTATTCCAACCAAGAAAAAGTTGAAAACTATGGAGGAAATAAGAGGACCTAAGAAAGTGCTGGAGGGGCATCCAGGAGGTAGACGACATAGAGGTAGGCCAAGAAAGCGGTGGATCGAGGAATTGGAGGACGATCTACGTACCATGGGAGTCAGGAGATGGAGGACCAAGGCAATCGACAGAGAGCTTTGGAAGACGATAGTTGCGGAGACCAAGGTTCTGCAAGGACAGTAGCGTCAAGGAGTAAGTACTGTAAGGTATAGTTGTTAAAGCACTTTGAGTATACGAACCTCACTTATTAAAGTTTAAATAAATGAGTGGAAACATTTTGAACTTTACTTTAATAAAAAAAATATGGTATAGGCTTATTGGCTTTCACGGCCAGTGAATTAAAACTCAGCAATTTTTCTGGTCACGGACACCAAGAGCCCGCTGATGAGCCAGCCTGGTGTTCTTAGGCGAAAACCCACACAATACACGGCATAAACGTAGAAAAATTGCTGAGTTTTTTCCTTTAATACAGTTGCTAACCTAATATTGTATTATCAATTTAATGCGAAGAAAATGGTAGCTTTTAATAATTCGAGTCAGTATAGAGCATACAAGCCAGCCCTGTGGTGTTGGGGTAGCACACCTGCCTCTCACCCGGAGGCCCCGGGTTCGATTCCCGGCTCCGTCAGGATTTTAGAAACTGACGTGAGGGCTGGAAGGGGTGCACTCAGCCTAGTGAGGTCAATTGAGTAGCTTTCTGATAATGAGGCAGAGCCCCGATCACAAATACCAAGTTCAACGGCCGAGGGGACCCGATGCGCTGATCACGCGTCACCCCAGTATCTGCAGGCCGAATGGCTGGGCAGCGGTCGCTTGGTAGGATTGGGTCTTTACGGGCTGTAGTGCCAAGGGTTATTATTATTATTATTATTATTATTATTATTATTATTATTATTGTTATTATTATTATTATTATTATTATTATTATTATTATAGAACAAACAAAAAAACTGTTTCAAAATAATGTTCTAGAACATGCTTTTCAGAAAAGAGGTTATTTTCACACTTTTCAGCCAATGAAGCTATTGTAGGTGTGTTCCTGACATACAGGTCCATTACAAACACCACAGAAAACTGTGGTTTTGCGGACTTTACTTCTCGGACGGACATAGCATCTTCTTTGTGATCCAGAAGGCCTCTGAGTTGGAGCACTGAGTGGAACTTCCTTACCTACAGTAGCTGCTCGGCAAGTGCTGTCCTGTTAGATTTAAGGATAATTTCAATCAGAAGTCGTTTCTCCATCCATAAAACCATCACAGCTGCTCTCCCAATGTCAATAAAATTGCGTCTCGTTTTGTTGAATTTTGACCTGCCGATGTATCGCATTGAGTAAGGTGGAGTGCAACACAACACCAAGGTCTGTGTCCAGGCAACTGATAAATACGCAGACCAAAGGTCACAGTGGCACTGACTACCTGGTTGCCCTGCAAGCCGCTTGCTGCAGCCATAACGAGGCGAGGGAATTGTTAACGTTAGAAGGAGAGCGCATATGGTGTGTATAGATACATTACGTCATCTCACCTCGTTATGGCTGCAGCAAGCGGCTTGCGTGGCAAGGGGCCGGGGGAGAGGAGAGTGGGGGGGGGGGAAACTCATGTACAGTCATAGACTACAATGAGAACACACCGCACTGCGCACGGCCCAGCATGAATCAGGTACACAAATAACGTCCATCGCAGGCGTGTGGCTGGGCGGAGCGCATTAGTTCCGATTTCCGCCACTGGTCACAATTCGCTGGTTGGGTAGTACGTAGAACAGTACGTATATTTGTAATTACCTGTATGTATTTTTTGTTGGCTAAAATAATAAGGGCAAAGACTTTTCAATCCGTCCTCGTACAATCAAAGCATTAAAATTCAACAAAAGTTTCAGGAAGCATGTCATATGAAAGATGTATAAGGGAAATGCATATATTAGGTCCCACGCGAATGATCACGGGATAGGAACCACTACGCATAGGTTTTTCTTCATCTCTCCCCAAGAAGAAGGGTACCTCTTTCGCCAGCTAAGCCGTACCAAAGATCTCCTCCGCCGCTTCTGCCGGTGAGGTGTTCCACAGAGCCACGTTATCCGTGTCTTTCAGGGTTCCTGTTGAGCCTTCACAGCTACAGTAGCAGTCCTGGGGCACACGAATTCTCCACTGTACTCCACCCCTACAGGCAATCCCTACTTCATTCCGTTGTTCATTTCCCACTATGGGAATATTCCAGTTGTTTAAACACACTCCTAATGAAGGGTTAACAGCGGCCATGCAACCTTGGCGAAGACTTTGAGAAAAATGTGTATTGGCGGTGATATTGAGAAAAATGTGTCCATCGAGAGGGGGACTATGTTGAAAAGTATGTGAAGTTCCATCTCTGAGTACGTTGTTCGTGTTAAAAAAATAGGATACTATAGAACTTAAAATCCCCCGTAAGACCAACCCCGCGTCCACGTCGTTGTTTGAATGTTCTGTCTTTTCACTGGTTTGGTGCAGCACTCTATATCTCCCTGTCCTGAGCTAATCGTTTCATCACTACATAACTACCACACCTCACATTGGAGGCAATTTTTATAACCTATTCTAACCCTGGTCTACCCCTACATTTCTTGTCCTCGACCCTTCCTTCCATCTAAGCTTGCTATTCCTGGGTGTCTTAGTATGTGTCCTACCAACCTATCTCTTCTCTTCATTAGCAGTCGCCAGAAACATCTCTCCCCACCCCTTCTTCTTAATACCTCTTTATATGTTACTTTGATCTTCATATTCTCCTGTAACACCACATTTTAAGCACCTATATTCTCCTTACTGCTGCGCCAAAGTTTCACTATCATAGAGCGCCACGCTTCAGATAAAGGCTTTCAAAAATGATTTTCTAATAACTAAATCAACAGATTTCTTTTCTGTAGAAATGCTTTCCTTGCCTGAGCCAACCTACTTTTTATATCCTCTTTTCTTCGTCTATCACTGGTTATCTTGCTTGGTATGTAACAGAAGTATTCTACTGTGCCAATATATATCCTCTTTGCTTCGTCTATAACTGGTTATTTTCTTCCTAAGTAACAGAAGTATCCTACTTACGACAGAGACCATACCGTTTAAAAATGCAATCAAATTCTCTGGTATTTTGGCTAAAATGGCAATGTCATCAGTAACTCAGAGTTGAGATTATTTCTCCTTGAATCCTTATTCCTACTTTAATTTACGTGTTAACAAACAAAGACATAAGTAAAAACAAAAGAGAGATTTTATAACCCACTTTGTCCTTGTGGCAGTCCACGAATGAGGCAAGAATATGAAATCAAACATTAATACTCTTTACATGAGAACATAAGGCTACAAGCTCGTCAGAAAGTTCCTGGGGCATATTAAATTATAGAGTTCTGTTGTTTCTAAGTTAAAATTATCGATGAATATGAACTTCAGTACCTGTCTAGCTGAATGATCCAGTTATTTGTAGGTGCCGAGTGGAAGTAGGGGCCAGATAAAGAACTTCCCTCACACGATGCTCTTCATATCACCTGTCCGATCCGAACTTGTGGAGCAATTTGTGTCCACTGCATTGAGCGGTTGATTGACATGGGCTGCAATTTCGGTAGCGAGGTAGCTTCTTTGTGAAGAGACGGTTTGTTTGGACCCGATAACAGAACATTGTGCTGGCGGTAATTCTATTTATCAGCTCTCGCCATTGTCCGTGTTATGATGGCAATTTGCTGATTAACAACACAAGAGAGTTGTGTTTTGAAGGTTAATGACACTCCTGCAATTGTATTCCCGTGTATACACTACTTAAAACTCTGAAACAGTTTGTGAAATTCCCATCACCTATAAGTGCAAATTGATTAAAATGCATGACAAATCGCTCATTAAACGCAAAAAAGTCATACCTCAAAAACATATATGTTTAACTTACACGGTTCAATGTATTTTCATATGTACTTTGAACTATAAGAACGTCTCTTCTATTCTTGTTTTTGAAATATGACGTCATTGTATTTAATGAGCTATATGTATTCGAGAACTACAGACCTAAGCCACATCCTTTTGTCATCTATTTCTAACTAACTGGATCAGGAGTCAGACTTATCCCTAACAGAATCCGGCATATAAGTGTGCCCCTTGAAGGAGAAGAATCTTTCTGACTGCCTTTTTAGTATTTTCATAGCAACAGTGCTGCCAACGTCAATTATTATTCCATGAAAGTTTTGCACCCTCCCTGAATAGCTTTCCACAAGTGACCCAATTTTGAATCAATTATTTTGGTAAGTTTTCGAATATTGTCTTAAATTTTACCGCATTTGTATCATCCAAAAATGAAATCTTATGATGTGAAGAACATTGTTATCAATAGTTTCCAGACGGTAAGATTAATACATCGTAGATTTGTAGAAAGCAGACTTAACGGAAGATCCCTTCGGCATTGTATCACACCGTAAAATGGTCCCTATGTACAGCAAGTGATATATATATACATTTACTGGAGGATTCGAGAACCGAAGGATAGGTTCTTCACAAAACTACCCATTCTGAAATTGCAACGTGAAAATATATTCAAACGCTATTATTTATTCGTGGGTTTTGATTTTATGGTTCATTCGTTTTTGTTGAAAATGATCTGCTTTCCGTGGGAGAGAGATTGTGTTTCAGCCAGCAGAGTTGGAATCGTTATTTAGAAAAGTAAACTATCTCCCGATGGCTCCATCACCGCCCCCTCACCATCACAATGATTTGTACGCTGTTATGATGGATTGATGCTTGCCACGGTGGGTGAGTGGTTATAGTGTCGGACTACCAACCCCAAGATTGCAGGTTTGCTCCTGGCCATGGTAAGTGATTTTTGAAGGCGACAAAATTCACGACATTCATGTCATACGTTGTTGGCATGTTAAAGAACCCATTTGAATTCTGTAGGCCGTGTTCAATGGCAAAATTAATCTCGGGATTTTCCGCCAACACAAATTTCCTCCATTCTCTACTTGAAAGCGCTGTGGTGTCAAGGAGTTTAGATATCTAACCTCCTTGACTTTCATAGCGTTCAAAGGAACGACGAAGCTACCCTCTGGGTGTCAATTAACAAAGCTTGCACCAGGCATCCGAGGCCATACGATATTATTATTATATTATGGATTGATATTTAATTTATGTAATCTCAACATCCAAGTCATCATCCTCAAATTAGAAGAAGTAAAAACAAGATGAAAAGGGAAAGTTGAAAATGAAAAAAAATCTTGGCTTTTGTGAAACTTATAACGTCGGGATCGGAAGAAAACAAGTATTGTCCAAATCAGTATAAGTAGGAAAAGTGAAGGTGGAGTACTTTACGCCTAATAGTAGTTACAACATGTGTCTCGCCAATTGTGGAACAAGTAAGAAGTGAAGATGAGTATTGTTAAAATTTCGAAGTATGTTTTGTTTTTGCTTGAAATTACATCAGTTGTATAAAAGTCGGGTAATAGCCTACGTGTTGTTGATAGCACTGAAACCATGGAGATGCTTAATTTCTAATTTCTAAGTTTCCAAAGTTTGGTCTAATTGCGTCAGCCGTTTAGATGTTATTCAATACTTAAAGTCTTACTATTGCCGCTATAATTTTCGATTGGTATCGCTGATTCTATTAGCGTTAGGTTGATCTACAATATAGCAAACTTAGAACAACCCTAGATCTTTGACGAAACTTCACCCTCTCTGTTATAAAAATCGTTCTTTCGGTAATGTAGTTACGTGATTACTCCAATATATACCAGGGAAATATTAAGTGATACGGTTCATTTTATAATAACTGTACTGCCGTTCCTTTCTTTCTTTCTTTCTTTCGTAGAATGTTGCGAGCTATTGCATAGTCTCTTAGAAACCTGCCACCTGCGAGAAAATCCATTCTCAAGTAGCGTTTCCACTTCATCATTAATACCAAAACACTTGCCGTTTGTGAAATTCTTGAGGTGCCAGTCGAGGTAGTCACAGGCAGAGTTATCTAAGGTCCGAAGTGTTCCAAAACGTGGTTTCTATAATTTTGTGAGTAGGGGGTACCTGTTTGAATTTCGTTTTTGTCGAAGATGACTTATGTCGCCAAACGATTGAAGAGTCTGGGAGACACCCATGTCATATGATTATGTTGTCCAACCAAATAACCAACTCACATTTCGGGGGTCTATCGTTCGTCTTAAACACAGTACAACGCGCACATGCTAACAATGTGACTACATCGTTGTTTGATTATGCACAAGGGACGCCAGAAGTAATGCAAATAATGCAAACTAGCAGACCCGTGCGAGAAATCTCGTATGTTCATAAACCACACTTTCCCCAATAGGTTTATAATAAGAGACTTAAGGAGAATGGTTATGTTTTTATTTCAACCAAATGACTATAGAACACTATTTACATTTCAGGATAAAGGAAAGACCTCATAATGTTAATATGACATGAAACAGGCGTCACAGCGGCCAAAATGTGAAGTGGACAGCAATTATGGAGCGTATTTTACTACACCAATGGTGTTTGCAGATCGCACACTTCGTACAATTTTATTAAAGTAACTTTTAAAATAAATTATAGATATTTATGAAATTAGAGTGCAATTAATCACTGCTAATGTCTATTCTCTTTCATTTGAATGCTCAATGTCACGATCTGTCTCCTGTGACCGCCGCAGGAGGGATCCATACTACTGAAAAAATATATATGATGCGCGGGATTAAAATAAATATTATAGCAAACGTCCTAACTTATAAAAGATACCCACTTATCCAACTACATGTTGGTCTTACTGACACAGCCCTACTGAAGTCCAGATATAAATGAAAATTTGATGAGCCTACAAATTAATGCACTTTCTCATTTCATCGTTATAAAGAAACAGTTTATACCTTGGTTAAGAAGGGCAAGTTAGGGAATGTAAAGGATAATCTGGGAATGTTTTACTTGCATTAATAATAATATCGTATAGGCTAGGGGGGTAGGTGCAAGCTTTGTTAATTGACGCCCACACGGCAGCTTGCATGTTGAATTTTGTTGTTCCTAGGAGCGCTATGAAAGTCAAGGAGGTTGGATATCTAAGCTCCTAGACCCTATAGCGCTTTCTAGTAGAGAAAGGACGAACTTTTTTTGTTGGCGGAAAATCCCAAGAATAATTTTGTCATTATGAACACGGCCTACTGAATTCAAATGATTACATGACAGTTCCCCACACTGACACTTCCACACACTGCCCAAAATACTGACACTTCCACACAGCCCTTGGACGCGGCTACCTGTTTAATGACTCAGAAATATTTCCGACTGACAGTTCCACACACATCCCCCCACCCCTAAGGCTACAGACTTCAGTGATCATCGTTACAGCCGCACCTGTGACAATGCACCTTAACATAATACTCATTTGGAGTGAAGAAAAGCACTCGGTCTATGTACTTCATTACATACCACGGTCTCGAAATTATAATTCTGATGTAGTGTAATTACCATCAAAATAAAATAAATGCAGAGTCTGATTTCCATCACACTTTATCCAGGCTGTGGACCGGCAAAATAATAACAAATCCGATCAGTTTGGTGTTGTTATCATTTTGGCGTGTTTAAAATCAGCTTTCTAGGCTTCGTCAATTGTTTTGTATTTTTTATTTATTTTTGTTTTGTTTTTGTCATATTTGTTCAACAATAATATTAACCTACTCCATTTTCTGTGAATAGGCAACTTGCCTTCACAAAACTGTTCATATTTTTGTCATTTTCGAACTTTTTCTGAATGTTCTCAATCCGTCCGTCCAGTTTGACATATTTTCGTCTTCTTTTTTTCCTTCCATGTTGAGCTCGGCCTTTACAAATGCGCAGTTTGTCTTCTCAGCTTCCGTCTTGAACACTTTGACAACCTCTTTTAATTTGGGGTGAGGTCTCCCGACAATATTGTTGAGTCGGTTGTTCCAGCCCTCAATAGCATTCGTTGTCCTGTGTCTTGCTTGGTGGCAGTTCCACATCTCGATTGGAATGTCTTGGTTATCTAGCCAGTTGTCAACGAAGTAGTCAACTTGATTTTTTCCATAGTAGCCTTGGGGGAGAGGGGAGATGTGTGTGGAAATGTCAGTCGAGATTATTTCTGAGTCATTAAACAGGTAGCCACGTCCAAGGGCTGTGTGGAAGTGTCAGTATTGTGGGCAGTGTGTGGAAGTGTCAGTGTGGGGAACTGTCCGGACACCATTCAAATGGGTCCTTTAACATGCCAACTACGTAAGGCATGCGAGTGGTGACTTTTGTCGTCTTTCAAAAATCACTTACCATGGCCAGGAGCGAATCTGAAAGCTTGGGGTTGGCAGTCCAACACGATAACCACTCACCCACCGTGGCAAGCTTTACTTGCATTAAATAATTGGCATTCCGCTTTAAATTCATAACACATTTATGCGTTTACATCTTCCACATCTATATTGACTTTTAAACCTTGGCCTTATGACTCACCTCAAAGGTAGGACCGATTAACAGTGAAGCTAAGTTCTGGGAATCGGTTGTTGTATGGAAGATTACATGACAGTTCCCCACACTGACACTTCCACACACTGCCCAAAATACTGAAATTTCCCCACAGCCCTTGGACGCGGCTACCTGTTTAATGACTCAGAAATAATCTCGACTGACAGTTCCCCCCCCCCCCCCCTAAGGCTATAGGCTTCAGCGATCATCGTTACAGCCGCACCAGTGACAATGCACCTTAACATAATACTCCTTTGGAGTGAAGAAAAGCGCTCGGTCTATGTAGGCTACGAATAGCTATGACTTTCGTCATGTAGGCTACTTCATTACTAACACGGTCTCTAAAATATCATTGTGATGTAGTGTAATTTCCATCAAAATAAAATAAATGCAGAGTCTGATTTCCATCACACTTTATCCAGGCTGTGAACTGGCAAAATAATAACAAAACCGATCATTTTGGTGTTGTTATCATTTTGGCGTGTTTAAAATCAGCTTTCTAGGCTTCGTCAGTTGTTTTGTATATTTTTTTGGTCATATTTGTTCAACAATAATATTAACCTACTCCATTTTCTGTGAATAGGCAACTCATTTTTATGTACTAGTGCTTGTACTTGTACTCATAATAGCTGAAGAGTATTAAACATTTTTGCCTCAAATCTTATACAGTAGTTCAGTAGTTAAGGAATATAATATGTGATTCCAGACATATTAAAAGTACTAAACAACAGTAGGACAAATTTCAACTTGATCGTTTTCATAGTAGCCTTGGGGGAAGGGGGAGATGTGTGTGGAAATGTCAACCGAGATTATTTCAGAGTCATTAAAGAGGTAGCCACGTCCAAGGGCTGTGAGGAAGTGTCAGTATTTTTTGTAGTGTGTGGAAGTGTCAGTGTGGGGAACTGTCCGGACACCGTATGGAATGTCATACGGCAATGGTCAACATTTTGAGCTCGTAATTCCCCTGACCAACACTATTCTTTCCGCAGCTCCCCTATACGATATTTTGGTTCTTTTGGCCTACTTTCATCATATGAAATAATTTTTGAGCTTATCAGATCTGTGTGTGTGTGATTGTGTCCCCTTAATAAATTTCTATAGTGGAACAAATTACAAGAAACTAACTACCACTATCCCATTGTGTCTATAAAATTTCAGTGTCATAAATCCAACATGGCAGCCGTGCGAAATACTTTACCGGTCCTTTATATCTCCGTAACTATTGCAGCAATCAACCTGAGTTATTGTGTTCTTGTTGTTGATTCTTCAGGGGATTTGCGCCATCGACTTCAGCGTGTGTAGAAATTATGTCATAACCTGTGTCACTGTGATGTCTGTACTAGGCCTAGTGTGAGTATTTGTGATTGAGATAGGATTTGGGTAGGAAGCGGCCGTGTCCTTAAGTTAGATACCATCCCGGTAGTTGACTGAAGTAGAAGTGGGAAACTACGGAAAACCATTTCCAGGATGGGTGAGGCAGGAATTGAACCCGCCTCTTCTCAGTTTTGCCTCACGAGGCTGAGTGTACACCAATCCAGCCCTCAGACCTGAATGGAAGTTGTTATCTTGAATGACGCTAAAAGACTATAAAGTAAGTTCGCTTATGGGATCTTCTAAATCATGAAGCACAAAACAACAAGTTGTCCACGCAAATTTTAAATGGCTACGCATATTTGAAATGACGTCTGGTGATATAATCATCCGAGGGCAGTGAAACTTGGCTCAGGGAGTTTTTATTTAGAGTTAAATATATTGAAATCTAATATAATTCACTTGTTTTAAATAATTCAAGATGGCTGCAGTGCGAGAGTATTAAAGCACTATTTTATTTCTCATATCTCATTCAGCCGATGGAAGGAAGCTTTGTATAATGAACCACCATAATAATCTTATCTCTTGGCACTAAATTCCTTAGGTTAAATTTTATAAATAATTGAAACTGTGCTTGTGACATTCCCTAAATTGAATTCCTGTAACTCGTTTTGTTTGCGCGTTGGCGTAGTGGCTAGCATTCTTGGTTTTTATTCTCGGGGTCCAAGTTCGATTTCCATATCTGCCAAGAAATTTAATTTTGGTCTGAGGGCTGGTGGCTTTGATTCCCACCTCAGCAAACCTGGGCGTGGTTCATGTAAGGCTTGGAACTAAGTCCTGGATATGACGTGGTAGTGTACAGGACTAATGCACCTGCCCGTAAAGTAGAATACTCGGGTTTTGAGCACCTAGTGTGGTGTCAAGTGTTACTCATCAGTTATGCAGGGGGGACTCAGCCAGATCCACTATATTAAGGAATTGATGGTAAACATGATAAATTAAGGGAAAGGGATTCAAAAAATTTAGATGGAAATCAAATTACTAATTTTTTCAAACATAAATTGAGTTCTTAAAATTGCATCTGGCACGGGTTGTCTAAATCATTTAATATTTAAAAAAATCACTTTCGAAGAACGTTTTAGGGATTTTTGGTTGGTACTAGTGGTACTAGTGCTAAATCAGCAATACCTGGTTGATATGATAAATCTATGTTAAGAAACTTGTCAAGAGTATTGTCCTACATACTGTATTATATGCCTGTGAAACATGGAAATTCACGGCTAAGGTAATTGAGCGGTTAGATGTTTTCCAACAGTGTTGTCTTAGACGAATTCTTGGAGTCTCTTATCGTGATCATGTCACAAATGAAGACGTCTTAAGAAGATCAGACTCAGTACGCCTGTCAACGACTTTAACTGAGCGTCGGATGCAACTTGCTGGCCACGTCATCCGCATGCCCGAATACCGTCACCCACGAACTGCACGAAGATGGACACCACTGGGAGGAAAATGGAAACAAGGCCGGCCTCGAAGAACTTGGCGTCAAACAATGAGAGAAGATCTCAGGACCATTGGCATCTCTTGGGATGATGCCGAAGCTGTTGCGATCGACCGACATCGCTGGAGAAGACTTGCTGACCAATGTGCCTTGCACAGGACCTGATGTTACGATTTTACCACCAGGTGGTAGCATTTGTCTTTTCAAAATTCATAGCCAAGGGAAATTAAGTAGCCAACTCTACACAAATGGTGAGATAAACTCGTCTCTTGCACGGAGGTATCTCTGCAGAAATAGTACTTAGCAAAGTCTCCCCTACTAGTATTTCATTTTAACCTTTATTTCATGAAAACATCTGCCTCGATCTAAATATATGTTTAACACTTTCGAGTCGATACAGTTCATGTACGCCACGTCATAATAGTTATGGTAGGTGCGCGGTGGCAGAGATTGGTACTGCTGTATATTTTTGTGGGGTGATTTTGAAGAAATGAAACGGAAATGAGACATAAATGCAACACAAACAATGAGCGCGCACGGTGGCGAAGGTTCCATTACTTGTTTCGATACCACGTGGCAGCTTTTTCAGATGGCTGGATATGACTACGCTCCGCGATGTGATGGCTTCTTCTCATTGCAGACGTGATGTCACGGTCACTCTCCTTAGCACTGTCTGGTGACCGTGGTTCTATCCCAGCGACATCCTCTGTTAGTGTGCTGGGACTGTGTGTTGCACCAGTGTGTGGATTGTGGTATCAGTATAAGTCACTCAAGTGATATCCACCATCCCTGTTCATATGACTCGATGGCACTTTGACAGAGCTTCAGTCTCGAGGCGTGACATACAGTATAATTAGCTCAAATTTTTGAGCTTTGGCACCATCAAAGTTGATGCAATGCCCCGTAGAGATGGCATGCTCCACTAATCGCGACTGTGACTTCTCGTCCCTTACATACCCAGCATGCTCTTTTAACCTGCGTTTTACCGTTCTTCCAGTCTGTCCTATGAATCTTGACCTAAAGCCATAATACATTTAAAAAGTAAACTAAACATTTATCACTTGTTACAAATAAGTTTCTGTAAGAAAGAAAAGAAGAAGAATGTTCGCATAGTGGCCGTGGGGGTACTGACAACAGCTCTGTGCACCGTATTGATTGTACTAGCCTATGACAAACAGTATTCTCCCTTTTTTTTAAAGTAGGCTACACTATAGACCTAGCCCAGCTAACTTCAAAATGTCCAATTCACGGTATTGTGTCTTAAAATATGATAAGCATCTCCATTTCCAAAATGTTTTCTAACATAATTTCCAAACTAAAAACTGCAGAAAGCTTTGCTTCCTTTAAACACGTTTTCGATCGTTTTAAGCAATCACCAAAGTACTTATTTGCTGAAAAGGGAGTTTTATTTCATACAGGTGTAAGCTCTCAAAATTACTAGCTAACTACAGTTTTAGATATCGTAGTTAATTTCTCCTTGGATCGCTCGTCTTCTCTTCATTAATTTCTCTTCTAATTACTAAGCCTCCTCCATTTTGTATTCTAACATGGCTGCTCGTAATCTCGACTGTAATAATCTGCAAAACTTGCCCTCTCGCCATGGAACCCTAATTAACAAAACTCCTTCTACGTATCCATTAAGGTGGGCCTGATGGATGGCCAACTCACCTTTGATGGTGTGCTGTGATAAGTTGAAGACATGGATCATTAACGCCGAGTTAGTTTTATAGAAGTTGAATAAAGTCACAAAAACTAGACTGAATTCTTTAACTTCTACTTGCGACTGGATTAATATACAAAATACCTGGAAACTGTGACATGAAAGGTACAGACGTGGCCAGATTATAAAAATAATCACTCCTGATTTCAATGTGTTATCTGTTTGCAACACTGTTCGACCATTTACGCACATATCTTTAGATTTTCCTTTATTGTCATTGGTACTTTTGAAAGTCCTGATTTTGTAAGGTATATGGTGTATCTGGATGGATTTTTAACTTTTGTTCATTTTCAGACGTCAGCTTAATTCTTCTACTTTATGAAAATGCATGATGTTTTACATGTTTCATGATTAAATATGCTCTGAAAATTGATTTTAATTGACCACGGTGAACGTGTGTAATCATAATGCAAAACCTTACTCAATTTATTCAATAACTATAGGTTCAAACATTAATAAGTAAAATTATAACTTATCAGTAAACCTCGACAATATCTCAAATTAAAGATACGTAAATTAGGAATTATTAGATGTGCTTAAGTTAAGAAAAAATATGTCTCCATTCAAAAACTGATATGAAGAAAGGAGAGAAATAATTTTGAAATTGTTATGTTACATTTTTGGTATAATAGTGATAAACCAATACATTTAGTAGGGGACATAACAAACACTATTGTTAATAGTTATGTGAAAGAAAAGAGATTCATTGTGGTACTTTCTAGGTGATCTCAAAGAATGCTATTTAAAAAAAGGTGACCGCTTTAATTGTAAATCCATTCTGATTGCATAACTGCCATTGTTTACATGCTAATTAACCACTGCGAACAATTCAAAACGTTTGGTTGAAAAATATGGAAATATTCTCAAAACGTGTATGAATACTTACTTACTTTACGTTCTGTGAAATTTTTGGTCCAGAACGTCATATAATATGCCATTGTTTTGTTAAGAATATCACGCTCCTTCCACAAAATCTCGAATTATTGTTAATCTTATGACGGCTATGACACAATTTGATTTCTAAGGCAACACTGAAAAATGCCTTCCAACAGGATACGAAACTCATATATTACATTCCGAGAAAATAATATTTTTTAAATTCTGTATTATTTTTCCAAAAAAAAAAACTTGGTATATTGGTGATAATCTAACATACAGGTACTATATTTAGTACGGGACATCAAAAGCACTGTCGTTAATAGTAAATTAGAAAGAACAAGTGAAATTGTGGTAATTGCTAGGCGATCTCAAACAAATGCCATATTTTTTACAAAAGAAATTTGGACATACCTTTTAGTAATTTAATCGTCCTGATGGCATAACTCCCATTATTTACAGTCTAGTTAACCATTAAACAGGCAGACAGGAATGCAGGGAAAGATGTAACGAAGGAGCCGCCTGTACAAGGAAATTCCTTCCAGTCCAATGTAGACAATGTGTGTGATAGCAGCTCACGAGAACGGATCCTTCATTGCTTAAATAACCAGCTAAGTTCTTAATCTATTCCACTAAAAACACCAAACTGACCATTTACTAACAAGATCTATTACACTAAACAAACAAGGTCAAGGTCAATAACCACTAACAATATCTTCACAAAAGAAAATCATTTATGACTAACAAATGAAATTTGATGTTTTCAGACGGTCAACACGTGTGTACCCAATTGTGGTGGGTTATTCCATAATCCTGATGAAAAACTTACATGAGATTAATAAATTAATCGTGTTGACCGGTTGAAATACATCAAACTTCGGTTTCTAAGGCAACACTGAAAATGGCTTCAAACACCATAATGACTAACAAATGTTGACAAAGTGTGCACGTTGATAATAACTGCTGTAACTAAATAAGTGTAAATACCTTCACCCACTTACTTTAAACATATATTTAACGGCCTAAGTGTAAAAGATCTGATGATGATCGCTTGACGATCGAAACCTCTCATCCAGGAGAATTCATTAATCTCATATAATATTTTTCTGGTTTAGGGAATAACACCCATTACAATTGTATATAATCGTGTTGGCCAACTGAAAAGTATTAAGTATCGATTACTACGAAAACACTGAAAAATGGCTTCCAACACGATATTAAATATGACACTCACATGCCATAGTCGAGTAATAACAGAATATAATGTAACCTATTGTTTTGCATTTCATTTCAGAATTATTTATTTGCAGTGAAATAAATAACTGAAGCTGCTTGGTTTGTACCAAAGAAGGAAGTCAGAAAGGAAGTTTTTGTTGTAAATTTATAGGGGTTAGGGACTTGGTCATCATTCCCGTGTACTTGAGGGTGTGTAGAACGTGCCTGATAACGTGTGTTTCCGTGATAAATGTAGCAATGTTTGTAGCTGTATTACTGACAGGAATGGTTTAGGTGCCACGGGACTTGGAATAAAGGAGGGAGTGGGGAAAGAAACCGGAGAAGAACCACACTCAGAATGGCCATTGTCAGCGCCAGGATTCGACCCTCTGATCTCCGGACTCCGCGATTTAACGCTCAGCGAAACGATACGCAACAAAAGAAAAGGAAATAAATGAAGACAAACTATCTTATTTTCAAATTTGTTTAAAAAAAAGTATTTCTGAGAGTCTTTTGAAAATATCACATATTTTTGTGAATATTGAGACGATGCTTCACGCATTGCCCATGCCTGGGGTCTCCAATCCACGGCCCACAAGTTGCAAGGTCCTTTCGATAATATTCGATTTCCTCGGCCACAATAAATGTTCCGTAATTTGACTGCTACTGTTATTGAGACATATTGGTCGGAACACACCCCACAGTTAGCCTCACCGCAGAGTACATCAAGCGGAATAGATTGACCTCTGGTGCTAAAACACAGACATCAGCATTGATTACATAGAGGACTACATATTAATTGATGCCGTTATAAAACCACCAATAAGTATAGTTATAAAGTTGTTTGTTTGTAATGATAGTGTATTATCGAATAAAACATGATTGTAGGAACCATGTTTCAGCACGTCGTTCGCTCAATCTGTATCGTCTTCACGCCCTTCTTCGTCTATATGAGCTCCATTTACAGTACATGAACAAGAATGAATTTTGTTTAAATGTAAGTCGCTTAGAAGCGCATCGTCTTTCGGAAATAAAACAGTACTAGCGGGCCCGTGCGAGAAATGTCGCATGTTCATAAACCACACTTCCCCAATAGGTTTATAATGAGACACTTAAGGAGAAAGGTTGTTATGTTTTATTTCAACCAAATGATTATAGAACACTATTTACATTTCAGTTAGAATTCCAAGTTCTACGTTCCCTAAGTTAAGAAGGCAATCACTGAAAATTGGATCATCATAACACTCACAGGATATTCGATATTTATGAAATTATACGATTTGAGTACTCATTCCTTTGATTTACTGCTTCTGAAATCCATGAACAAATGATAAAGGAAATACCTTAAAATGACATGAAACAGGCGTCACAGTGGCCAAAATGTGTAGCGGACAGCAAAGGTACCTGCAAATCGCACTTTTCGTACATTTTTTAAAAGTAAATTTTTAAAGAAATTTTAGAAATTTATGAAATTAGAGTGCAATTCGACACTGCTAATGTCTATTCACTTTCATTTGAACGCTCATTTGTCACGATCGGTCGCTTGTGAGCGCAGCAGGGGGGGGGGGGGGGGCATCTATACTACTGAAATAATATACTTATGATATTCTCAAGAATTGTTGAAAGGAATTCGGTAAAACGAGGGCGGTTTCTTTCAACCTGCAATGGTTCATAGTAAACTAGTGTTAACTACAAAATGCATTTATTACCACATTGCAGGTAAAATCATTGTTATTAGCATACTTTTCACATTTTGCAAAAATGAGGAAAAAGTAGACTTATGAGATCGACCCGGGAAAATGTGTGTCTGTCTGTCTGTCTGTCCTTCTGTCCGTCTGTCTGTCCTTCAGTCTGTCTGGCTGTGTGTGTGTCCCCCCTATCAACTCCTAAACGGCTGCAGAAATCGAAACCAAATTTATTATGAATAAAGATGTATACCGGAATATCTCACGTCCATATTTGAAAATGATGTCAGTGCTACCAACTGCTGAAAAATCGCGCTAGAATTTGAGCTCCATGTTGGATATCTTGAAAGGTTTGCATGGGAGCTATTCCAAAATTGGCACACATGTCGATAACACTATTTCAGTTTAATTTCCAGGAGGCCATACATGACAGTGTTGCCAAAATAATGTTAAGCCTTCTGATAGGTCCGATTTTTAAAATGCCTATAACTTCTACACTATCAATTGGATTTCAACCAAATTTTGTATGTAATATCTGTACATAAACAGATATGACTGAGCGTATTCTTAAGAGCCACCAGGGCTGCCAACTGTTAATAATTGCTCTCTCTCTATTCTTTTATCCAAATACCAATATATCAGAAAGTATGCAAGCCGACAGCTTTAAACTATGCACACGTATAGTACCTGACATTCTATATTAATTTAGAGTAAAATATTTACGTCAGTGCTACCAACATGATTCTAAACCTGCTGAGAGGTCCAACTTTAAATACATGTAACTTCTATACTATAATTTGGATTTCAACGAAATTTCGTATGTGCTGTGTGTACCATAACATATATGATTATGCGTATTCTTAAGAGCAACCAGGGCTGCCAACTTTTAATAAATGCTGTCTCTATTTTTGTTACCCTAATATCAATATATCAGAAAGTATGAACTTTGCACGCGTGTAGTACCTGGCATTCTAAATTAATTTGGAGTAACTAATATACGTCAGTGCTGCCAACATGACTCTAAGCCTGCTGATAGGTCCAATTTTAACATGCATGTAACTTCTATACTAACTAATGGATTTCATTCAAAATTGGCACAACAATAGAACATATTATTACAGATTATTTCTGACCAATACATGCATGACATTGTTGCCAACTTGATTTTACGCGCGCTCTTATATCCAATGTTTAACTGCAAGTAACGTCCATGCTATCCATTGGACTTCAACCAAATTTTGTATTCTGTATCTTAAGAGACGGAACTAAGAATATATTCAGTCACCAGGGCTGCCAACTGTAATGCTCTATTAGGCTACATTATGTCAGGTATACAGTATTTCGAACTACTTAGAAATTTCGATATTACCAACGTAATGTCGTCATTATTCTAGACAGATCCATATAGATTAATCATTGGCATGAATCTTAAAGTTTTAAAAAAGTAGGCTCTTTTGTTCGTTACGGAACTTCTTGTTTTTTGACATAATCTCCCTGAAGGTTGCGACATTTATTATAGGCATTTTTCTATGTTGACTTGAGTTGTTGTCAATGCATTTAGGGGCTTTGCGACATCATGGTCATTTAGCCCCGAGTCCTGGGTGTATATACGTCCGTAGGTTTCACCTGAAAGTACCCTACACGTGACCCCTGGGTGGTGCTAAGCGATCAACAGGCGACCGGACATCTCTCTCCCGGTCAAGATACAATAATGAACATGGAATATAACCTAACCGCCAGTAAGCAGGCCCAACGAAAGGGTGGGGCAAACGGGGCTGTAGCCCTGGGGCCCGGGGCGGTAGAGGAGCTCAAATAGACAATTTCCCTAAACGTAGTTTTTAAATATTTTTTAATTAAACGTTTAAATTATACGCCAAATCAATACATAAACAAATATATATTTTATATATTAGTACATGTTTCGACCCACAATGGGGTCATCCTCAGCCTAAAAAGAAATTTCAATTAAGAATTAAAAACTGAAATGGCATATGTGCCTTAAATCTAAATTAAAATGAAAAATTAATGATAATAATTGTAATAAATAAAATATAATAATAAAAATGGATATCCTTACAAATGTAGTATTAATTAAATAAATATAAGATTGGTCTTTTAACAATATTTTTTTTAAAAGTAGTTAGAAAATAAGAACTATTAACAGTGAGTGTAAAAATGTTAAGCTTTAAAAAAATTATCAAAATATACACAAAATAATTTAGAAAATTATTGTGTGTATATTTTGATAAATTTACACTCACCGTTAATAGTTCTTATTTTCTAACTACTTTTTTTAAATTATTGTTAAAAGACCAATCTTATATTTAATTAATGCTACATTTGTAAGGATATCCATTTTATTACTATATTTTATTTATTAAAATTATTATCATTAATTTTTCATTTTAATTTAGATTTAAGGCACATATGCCATTTTAGTTCTTAATTCTTAATTGATTTTCTTTTTAGGCTGAGGATGACCCTATTGTGGGTCGAAACATGTACTAATATATAAAATATATATTTGTTTATGTATTTATTTGGCGTATAATTTAAACCTTTAATTCTAACATCAATACGGATATTTAAAAACATTTATTTTCAATGGCAAATGTGTTAGCATTCTATAAATATTTTTGAATTCTTCTAACAAGGCTGTATTATTTAATGTAACAGCAACTGGTGAAAAGTCTGAAAAACGTCATAAAGAGAACATAAAATGAATATTATGATAACCAGGATGTTTTTAGATTCTCTTCCAGGGAAATGGCAACATTTCCAGAGTAATTAATTTTCATGTATGCCATATTGGAATTAAAAGAGTTCCTATAGGGTGAAAAATTTCAAAATGATTATTTGAAAAATCGATTTACTTAGTATGGTCCTGAAAAGCTTTTTGCTTGTCCTATTGATGAGCATAAACAGTCATACACAACAACAACAACAACAACAACAACAACAACAACAACAACAACAACAAAACTAAAATCCACATTGATCAAAATAAAATAATGAATGGGAGACAATAATACAGCTGTAAATCACGGAAGAACAAGAAATCTTATATTTAATTAGATATAATATACTAAATTACACATAGGTTTTTTTTGAGGGGGGATTGATACTTCCAGGTTAATGTCACGGGACGAATAAAATAAGGGGCCCAGAAGTTCTAGTCCTGGGGCCCGCGTTCGCTCTCTACGGCCCTGCCCGTAACAATGCCATCAGAACTTTATCAATTTAAATAGCTGCTTTTGTTTGGCCTTTTAGAGCAGCAAGACGCCAAATCTTCAAGTTGGAGGTTATACTTATTGGAGTGCTCTTGTGTGAATTAATGATCTTTAAATATACATTTAAGCGATATATGTTTGTTTTGTTCCTTTAAAAGGGGGGCGTGGTGGCTCAGCGGTCTAGCTGTATGCCTCTCACCAAGGCGGTCCGGGTTCGATTCCCGGTCAATGCATGTGAGATTTTCGAAGAGAAATGCCATGTCCTGTGGTTCGGATTCCACGTAAAAAGGAGATCCCGTGGCTCATGATCTCGAGATTAACGGTCACGTTAAACTACAAGCTTGCTTTTGTTCCTTTACAAAGTATAAAACCAAATTAATATCATAACTTGGAATACATTGCCAGTTGTTGAAAAGGGGGAAATTCAAAAGAGATGTTTGCAAGGAAATGCTATTGTGTATACTATTTATTCTGTGGAAAATTATATATTGTATCTCTAAAGCCATACACCGACAGTAGTGGCTACGCTGGCTAAAGCTCAGCATTAGGTCATGGGGCCAAGCTCTCTGCTGACTCGGTAGACGCGTGGGTTCGAGCCCCACCGTCGGCCGTCCTTGAAATGGTTTTCCGTGGTTTCCCCATTTTCAACACCAGGCAAATGCTGGGACGGTACCTTCTGACAGGCCACGGCCGCTTCCTTCCAATTCCTTGCCCAGTTTCATTCACCATCATTCATTTCATCTCTCATTAACTCCTCTAATGAGGTTGGCGTCAGGAAGGGCATCCGGCCGTAAAAATCATCGCCACAATGACTTCCATCGCATCTCATCCCCGACCCCGTTGGAAAAACGGGAATAATAAGGGGTAGACATACATACATCTCTAAAGCCAAACGCTAAATAATAAATAATACACAAAATTATTCTGATAATATGTGTTATTGTAGTGTCTGTAGTATGTGTATGTGGACGAACCTTCCAACTCCCACTTCATAGAATTTTGCCAATAGAATGATTACAATTACTGGAATGTGTGAAAAATAACCTGAAATGAATTACATGTGATTACGGTATAATAGAACTTAAGAGTGGTAATTATTAGGTCTACGGATAAATATTAAAATATCTAGTACCCGAAAAAAGAACCATCTATTATACAATACGCTAAGGCTCAGATCATCTGACAAAAACTCAAGCTCCTGCCTGAACCAGAGGGAGATAGAAGGTGCGATTTGTGCCAAAATCTTTCAAATCGTCTCAATAGTACAGGAAAATTCTTGCATTTCTTGAAAAGTCTACAGAAATATATTTATTTGTTTATAAAGAGTGTTTTACAAATAAACAAGACGATGGACCCTGGTAGAACTGTATTGCGTCCAGCCCGCATAACAGTAGAGCAGGGCACGCAGTCTATAGACAAGAGGTGCACACAACCCAACTACAAGTAGGCCTACTCTGTGCTGACGGGTTTTCTTGTATTTTGATTTTGGAGGGCAGAGACTGTCTGGAGGTGTCACTGTAGGTATGGTAGTGATTTGTAGCAAATTGTCTTGTAAATTTTGATCTGATAATGCTCGCTTGACGAACAAACAAGTCATCTTAGTTTTTCTTCTTCTTCTTCCTCTTCAATAGACCGTAACAATATATATCTATCTTAATCACATACAATTTATTTCAGTTTTTTAAGCCTATTTTCTTTTATGAAAAAATAGGCTTATGAGATCACCTTTTGTCCGTGTGTCTGGCTGTGTGAGCGTGTGTGAGTTTTTTTGGGGGGTGTGTGTGTGCCCCCCCCCCCTAATAACTTCTAAACGGCAGGAGCGATTTCAATTAAACTCGGTAAGTTCATAGCACTATTCCTGGCGACCCCGACCGTGCCCTTCAAATTTTGTTACGTATCACCAATCCAACATGGCGGCTGTGCGAAATATTTCACCAGCATTCAATATCTCCGAAACTATTACCGATATCACCCTGAAATTTTGTACGGTGATAAAGGGAATTACTAAAAGTTCACCTATGTGACTTTTGAAAACCTGGTAACTACAATACCAACATGGCGGCCAAGCGAAGGTGCGACTTTTAAATAGACGTTTCTGGCGATTTAACCAACCAAACGCAATGAAACATGGTACAGTATATGGTTATACACATTGTAATGCAACGACATCTAACTTCGTTCAATCGTTTATATAACCTCAAGATGGCGGCTGTGTGAAATATTTCACCGGCATTCTTTATCTCTGAAATTATTACCGGTATCACCATGAAATTTTGTACGGAGATAAAGGGCACTACTGGAAGTTCATCTATGAGACTTTCAAAGAACCAGTTAACTACAAAACGATCATGATGGCCGAGCGAAGTTGAAATTAATAGACTTTTCTCGCGATGTAATGATCCAAACGCAACGAAACTTGGTACAGAAAAATGTTTATACACATTGTAATTCACTGGTATCTAAATTAGTTCAATTGTTCTAATCATGCGATCGAAATCAACATTTGCATAATGAACGTACACAATAATCATCATCTAATAGTACATAACTAACTCTATGGCCTACGTATATTAAAATCCAACATGACGACCATCCGAAAAATTTAGACGGTTCTCAATATCTATTAATCTACTAGAGCAATCAAACTAAAATTCTGTAAGTGTATAGAGGCTATAAGCATAAGTTCACCTATGGGACGTTCAATAACCTGGCGAGCACAAATCCAACATCGCGGCGACGTGAAATTTGAATATTCAAATGGACGTTTCTTGCGTTTTAACCATCCGAGCGCAGTGAAACTTGATGCGGTATATTGTGCCCTTGCAGCAAGAAATATGCAAATCACAGTATGCCAGCATTGCTCAATTCGGGATTTTTCGGGGCTGCGGTTAGTTCTCCCACTTTGTGACTTACATATTTTGGATTAAATAGAGGATACACTTGCAAAAATAACAACAAAATCAACTCCTATTTTAACACATTTAATTAATCAAAAATTATGGCGCTACAAACAAATAAACACATAAACTACTGACCAATATCATTCTACTTGTCCAAAGTGAACAAGGAATAGCATAAAAATAAAACAAATATTAGATTAAAACACATGGTTTTCTTTAAAACCAACAATTCACGATTATTTTCACTTCCATAAAGTACTTATCTTAAAGTTCCAAATAACTACGAGCTCCTTTGGCTCGATACTTTCCCATAATAATGGCGTCATATCTTTGTACACCTCAAGAATTATTTTTATCTTTTCTTATCATCAAAACAAATATATAATTACATTTAAAATTACATGTTAATTATTCACTTCAATATTTGGGCATATCACATGTTCTCCATATTTACTATCTCTCTCAAGTTTTGCAAATTCACTACGGTGATCGGGAAAACTATTTGTGTACTCCAGAGTTATAAAGATTACTTGACAAAGTCAAAAACTATGATCACTCCCGAAACCTAGTTATCTTCACAAAACTCGTGGATTCCTATTTTCCATCCAATATTACAATAGGGATTTTATTTAATTCATTTGTCTTATAAGACCATTATCACATAAGAAAACTACGATCTGAATTGGCAAGCGATAATATCAATCTACAAGGACCTCGGTTCAACGCCCGGGTCATTAACAACTTTAAACACTCACGGTGTATTTAACACATCTTACAAGACGGTTTTTACCCACCCTCACTCTATGAGGGTCAGGCCATTATACTCGGGCGTGATTTATGACAAGGAAAGCGACTCGCTGCCTAACCTACGGTGGCAGCTCTCTTCAATGCTTTAAAACAAACCTTCACATTATTCTCAGTTCTGTGGAGAGACCTGGCTTTTACTCGCTTATTTTCATTCAACAATATTCTTTGGCTCATAAACCACTTTCGTAACCTTGGCATTTATTAATTATGAGAGGGTCCTCATTGATTGGTAAGATTAATACACATTCTACGACGAATAATTAGGGGCTTTAACAACAAGAGGATTCTAGGTTCGAATCTCTTAACATGCCTCGGGAACATTTCCACATTTGGAGGACTTATACAAGACGCGATTTAAAGTCGGCCGTGGCCTACATGACATACGCTCAATAATACCATACATTAGCTCCCTTTTAAATAATACACACATGGCCTCGTGATCTACGTCACAATTAGAGGACTTACAACATATCTCAATTCACTGCAATCAACTACCCTCCATAAGTAATTTACCAAGTACTTTAACTTTTACGCGTTCCTAGCGTGACTTTTTATTTAATTGCATTCCATTACGCTACACATTACTTTACGGCCGAATGTCTTCCAAAGAACTGATAAATTTCATAGTAATACGTATCTTAATTCTTATATTAATCTTTTCCGTTGACAATAAATCACTCCCTTTTTAAGAACATGCATTCGCATCATGTCTTATACATTTGTTAAGGCTTCAACGCTCTATATTTTTATATAATTCAATTTAATCTTTATTTAGATTTCTTTACCTTGTTATTCACATCATGTTTTCATTCCTTACAAAAGCTCAAAAGCTATTTCTTTCATATAATTCAAATTTACCTTTATGTAAATATCTTTGTTATAATTATTATTATCACGCTTGCTTTTATAACATTCATTAAATACTGACAATTTATTCCATGCATTCCCTCTACAGGATTCATTATTTCACATACTTATTTATTATTTCTTAAAACTTTATTTTCGTTCAGATCGCGTTCTTATTTAGTTATTATTCATTTAAAGACATCCCTTCTACTCAAAACTCCGGTGGAATTGTACACAAAATTTTTCCCGACACCAAAACATAATGAAAATCTTTACTTACATGTTTAAGGTCGCTTTCTGACCTTTATTCTCGTTTGATGTGACATTTTGGCCCACCTTCTTGACCTACTCCATATTGTACAATCTCATCTTATGTACAGAAATTTCTTGACACATATTCACTATATTTAACACTGACAACATTTTTTTATACACTGGTGTATCCGTTTTGAACACACATTAAAACACTAAAAAATATTGCTCTGGTACATATTATAACACATGTCACTGTGCATAAAACGCTTTCACTTTACCTAAAACACTTAAAATGATACTCTTATTTCTTTTCTTACAATATTTACACTTCACTCCTATCACACGGGCGTATCTCAACGATTTTGACAATTTCTGTCGGCTGTTGATGATCCCTGATGTGAATCCTATCGACCTGCATTGGACGTGTGATTTTACTCGTTCAAAGTTTCTCTCTCCTACAATGGAAACTACTGGTTTCAGTCTCTCAAAACCGCTTCTATTGTCTATTACTCGGCTTTACTTTATCTGCTTTTACTAGGCGATAAATGTCTTTTCTTTGCCGTCACCTCTATTTATATATGGTGGTCTATCGCACCCTATAGTTTCTATATCTTGGCCTCCCTTCGAGGACCGTATACTGTCTATCGTACCCTATAGTTTCTATATCTTGGCCTCCCTTCGAGGACCGTATACTGTCTATCGTATATTTTTGACGTTTTCTCACTAGAGTACATTTTCCCTCTGGTTTCGAAACTAAGTTCCTAAGTTCCTTTCGCTTGAACTTCTATCTTTCGCGATCGTACTTACTGTAAAGTTCCTTTACAGGACTTAATGTCTTTAACAATGTCTTTACTAAACGTAACGCCGTTTATTTGTTGGAGTTCTTATAACTTCGTAACTGTATTGAACTAGTGTTCTTCTGGAACTCGAAGTTCCCTACTGATCGCTGTGTCTTACTTTGGCGATATTGCTTTAAAGTCCGTATATTTAATGTTCTTTATATTTTAGGACTCTTCAAAGTCTCGAACTGCTAACCCTCAGCGTAGCGTACTTATATCGTAACTGGTCTACACTCGGTGAACTTGTAGCATAGTCTCCCACAGGCTCTGGATCAATGTCTGATACAGCTTAACGTCCCCCTCACGGGCTCTTGAATACTGCGTATACGATGTGGTGCAGCACTTCCGCTCACGGAATGCTCGTAGACTGATGATTATGATGCTCCAGCGTAACGCCCCCCTGGACGGACTAATACTGCATGTATTGATACAGCGTGACGTTCTCCTCACGGGCTCTCGTAGACTGCATGCACTGATGCAGAGTAACACCCCCTCACGGGCTGTCAGAATAACTGCATGTTTGGTCTGGCTCTGCCAGGAGCTTTATACCTTTCAGTCACAAAAAGATAAAATCCTAGTCCTTTTCGTGACCAACTTTTGAACTAATTGTCGCACAATTATAAAAATCGTATCTCCAGAAAGCTCGTCTTCCAAACGTAAAATAATCTTCCTGTCCATAGAAATCGATCGTGCATTTCCGAGATATTAATTAATTTCTCGTCCTCAACTGTGTGGGTGGTGCTGTTCTTTTTTTATTCTCCCACTCCTTGGGTCTCGGTGAACCCCCAATGACGTCTACTTGCGTTTGCAGTTTTCTCCTGTGCAATTTTTACAAGGTTTTTCTTTACACAAAAATCTCTAATCCAAATTGATTCACCGTACTGTATCTGTTTACTTATTTTTATACTCGTAAACGGGTTAAATTTAATTATTCCTGTTCTGACTCAGCAGCGAGGTTGCCATATTCCTGCAACGTAAGAGCAATTTCCGAGTCCAGCTTCTTCGTCTTACAGTCAAAACTTTCCACTCGTTCTAATAATATCCATGACTGGCTCCTTATAAATGTCAAGAGGCATGAGCTCATCTAAGGAACACCTGGCCCTAGCGCTTGCACAATGTTAGGCTATAATCCTGGCTTGAAATCTCTCTCCGTTCCCTTAGAAACTGTATGATTCTTTCATTCCTTTCTCAAAGTACATGGATTCGACTCCCTTTTTGAGGCCATGGTACATGGGTTCATCTCTCCCCTCCTTAGGTAAATAAATTTTCGAAAAATTTTGAGGAAATTTATTTTAATTATAAAAAAAAATCTTATTTTTCCTTTTTAACTGTCGAAGCCATCATAACGTTATCCGTACCTTCTGATTTTTCTTCCTTAAAAATCCCACGATAATTTGATTTCTTTCATCTTTTTAAGTCATATCCGGTAATTGTGTCGGTTGGGTACGCTCTGTCCCTACCCTTTCTTTCTCCTTTTTATTTGTCTGGATATCAGGTTTCCAGAACCTCATTCTTCTTTACGGGTGTGGTCTATCCCTACCCGTTCCCTTATTTCATCATTCTCCTTCCTTAAATTGAAATTTTCTTCTTCAATAAAATCAATTATTTCTTTTATTTCCCAATATAATTTCTCCAATTCGCATTCGCACTCGAATGTTTGAGCTCTGTTTCCTTTTTCTATCTCATTCTCGTTTCTATCAAAATTGGATTCTTCATCTCTAAATGTTTCCATATCCAGGGCTTGTTCATTGGATTCATCGAAGTCTTCGGGAGGGTAATACACTTTTAAATTTGCTGAATTCATGGTCACTTCATGAATCGTTTCACAGTGCCAAATTCTATAGGCATTATTTCTCAAATCCCTTATTATTTGATATGGTCCGTGGTACATTTTCTGGAACTTTTTGTACACGCGGTTCCCTGGATCCGAAATGGCGGGTCTTTTTACTAACACCATTTCCCCTGCTAATAATGGCCGATGATACCTCTTGTGCCTATTTCTTCTTTGTCTCCTGTCGGCTTGAGCTTTTAGATGCTCAAAGGCTCTTCTTATACGTACATCTCTTCCAGACTGAGCGTCTGCTGGCCTAGGAATTACCAGACTCCAAGGTCTCTCTGGTTGCTCATTCCGATGTAACGTTATTGGTATCTCTCCCGTAGATTCATGGATTGTGTTGTTTATACAAAATTCGATAATATCCAAGATCTCTATCCACTTCCAATTTTCTTCGGCACAGTATATCCTACAATACTTGGCCGTCTCCCTCATCACTCTTTCTACAGGATTTGCCTCAGGATGGCGAATACTTGACAAAATCTGACGTATTCCAAGTCTTTCTAATTCTTGTCTGATCTCTACACTGGTGAAACAACTACCGTGATCCGACAACAAATTCTCAGGTTTTCCCAGAATCGGTATCACTTTTTCTTTGAGTCGTTTTAACACCTGTTTGGTACTAGTCTTCTGTATGGGAGCAAGGACAACCATTTTAGTGAAGACATCCATAGCCACCATTATGTGTCGATTTCCTCTTCTTGCCTTTGGCAAAGGTCCGAAGTTATCAATAGATATGATTTGACCTGGCCTTTCGGGCAACAATTGTATAGGCTTTTGTCTCATCAGAATTGCATTTGGTTTGATCCTTTGACATAAATCACATGTCTTTAGCGTGTCCCTTACAGTTTCTCTCAGTCTCGGCCATACAAATGCTTCTTTCAGCATCGAGACTGTTTTGTCGACTCACATATGTTCGAACGATCTATGGGCTAGCCATACTATTTTCCTCTGCAAAATTGCAGGTAAAACAATCCTTAATCGTGTATGGTCAGAGTCCACAAACTTATATAATAATCCATTATAAAATGTGTAATCTTGAGCTATCTTATTAGCTTCTGTGTACGCTGGTGTTCCCCTTATCAAACTTCCTTCAAGGAAAGATATGAGCATGTTCATCCATGGATCCTCACGTTGCCTTTGACTAATGCTCCTTAACTCATTTAGAGTACGCTGATCCCTGTCTTCCAAATCAATAGCCATTACTTCCTCTTCTGTGGACTCTGGCTGTCTATTTAAGTAGTCTGGAACTATATTTTCTTTTCCTGGGCAGTATTCTATCTTTACATCAATCTGTTGAATGTATAAAGCCCAACGCATCAACCTTTGACTGGATAAATCAGTCTTCATCAAAAAGGTTAAGGCTTTATGATCCGTTCTTAGAATGACCTGAAACCCATATACGATCTTTCGCCAAAATTGCAGCGCGTGCAATATCGCTAACAGCTCGATTTCGCTGATCGTATAATTTTTCTCGTGTGGTTTCAGTCTCCGGCTTGTGAAAGCTAGATAATTTTTCTTATCAGGGTTATCCGGGGTTTCCTGATATAGCATTGCCCCTATTCCAATCTGGGATGCATCTGTTTGAATTATAAATTTCTGATTAAAATCAGGATATCCTAGCTTCACATAGTTTAAGAGCATTTCCTTGGCCTCCACGAATGCTTTTTCTGTTTCCTCCGTCCGTTTCCACTTGCCCCCCTTCTTCAGAAGGTCCTGTAGTGGTGCAACAGTTTTTGTGTATAATGGACAATGTCCTGAGAAGAAACCAATCAATCCCAAAAACTGGCGAACGTTCTTCACCTTCAAAGGCCTTGGAAAATCCCTTATCGATTCCAATTTGCATGGATTTGGTTTAACACCATCCTTATCAATCACATGCCCTAAAAATGTTACTTGCCTTTGACAAAAATTTGACTTCTTTAAATTGATTTTAAAATTTGCCCGTCTTAAATCTTCCAATAATTTCTTCAATTTTTCTAAATGTTCCTCAATATTCTCCGAGGTAAGCAAAATATCATCCACATAACGGATAGTGCAATCTTTCACTTCCTCTGACAGGTTTTGATCAAGCGCTCTTATTAAGGCAGATCCCGCGGTCTTCAATCCAAACGGACATCTCCTAAAACAATAGGTTTGTTGGTCGAACTGAAATCCAGTCAACAAGCTGGTTTTCTCTTCCAGTTCGAGATGATGATACGAAGAAGTCATGTCAATATTTGTGAAAATCTTCTTGCCTTTGAACTTCCTCAGTATTTCTTTTATGGGTGGTGCCGAATCATTTTCTGGTATGATTTTTGCATTTAAATTTCTGGCATCTAGACACACCCTTACTGAGCCATCCGGTTTGCTCACAATCACTAAGTGACTAACATATGGTGTCGCCATCTTTTCTATAACACCTGCATTCATCATCTCCTGCAGTGTTTTCTTAGTTTGTGGGTAATGTTTTTCCGCAACCGGGTATGGTTTTTGTCTGAACGGTGCCCAATCATTGACTTGGAACGCGTATTTAAAATTTTCAATCTTCCCTGGCTTGGAATCAAATACGTCCCTAAAATTCAATAATAATTCCTTTAATTGTTCCTTGTTTTCGAGGTTAACTTTAGCTTCCTCTACTTTTCCTGATAGGTTGGTCTCGAACTCAGTTTCTAAATTATCTTCGAGTTCTATATTGAGGACTTCAAATATCCTTTCTATGTCCTTACAACCTTCTTCCGTTACTTCTTCCACATGCCATACCTGTTCTCCTATTTTCACATCCTGTTCCTGTAGGTTAATGTTTTGTTCATCCACATCCTCTCTTTGGATTCTAATGCAGTTTTGCGCTAGGTCTATGATGACCTTGTTCTCACGGATAAAATCAATACCTAATATGACATTATACGGTAATTGATTTACCAGCAAAAAGCATTGCGAAATTTCAGCGTTACCCATGATCAGATCAATGTATACCTGAAATTTGCATGTTAAAGATTTTTCAGGGATAATTCCCTTAATCTTTACACTTGATGTGGGGATTTTTAATACGCGGCCTCTTGTTTCCAATTCATTCAGAAGGGTTTGCGTAATTAAACTTATTGTTGATCCGGTATCAATCAGTGCCCTGACCAGTAATCCTTCTATTCTTAGCATAATTATGGGTAATTCTCTTTTGATAGGTGGGATTCCTTCCACATCCTCATTAATTAGCTCATCTGGTCTTGCTACCCAATTCACAATTTCTACCTCCTCCCAGCTCCTGGTATGTTTACACTTTTGACGATTTAAATTTGGAGTTTTTTTTAATCCTGAGGGCTCCCTTTTCCCTCATTCTTTAACTGAGCTTGTAGTTCCAAGCTTTGAGCTCCATCTAGTCGGTCGGGTGATTTCCGGTTCTTGATTGCCTCACTCCAACGGACCTTTTGCCTTTCAGGTTCGTCTGGTCGTTCGTTCATGTAACGAAGACTTTCCTGATATCTTTCCTCTATTTCGGCCCGATATGCATCATCCCTATCCTCTGGCCTTACGTTCCTTCTGGGATAATTCTCCCATTTCTTTCTGTTTTCTTGCCTTTGATGGTTATTGTTATAGGGTCGGCTCTCTTGTTGCCTATAACCCGTATTCCTAGGATTTCTTCCTCGATATCCTCCTCTGTGGTATGGCTGTATTCCTCTAGGCTCTTGGTGCCCATACTCTCGACCTAGTCCTTGAGTATCAGTGCTGGTGGACTGATTCCTGGTCGATGGTTTTTCGCTGGTTTCCTGACTGCTGGCCATGTGTACCTGTTCAGTCTGTCTTTGGTGCCTAGGAGTTACGTGTGACGTCGTCATGTCTAATTGACGTAATACACTCTCCACTTCCACAGCACTTCTGGCTTTGGATGAGATTAACAGCCTCTGAATCTCATATGAAAGTTGTCTTGCAATGGCGGCACACAGGTCGTTCTCAGCTGGAGCAATGTAAAGTTCGCGGAATTTACACAGCTGAGCGGTAAAAAATTCCGAGTACTTAGTTGGTGCATTTGTGCTGTACTTCCTAGAGTACAGATCTAGCCTCAAATTCTCCTGGACGTCTGCTGCCCAATATCGTTTTAAAAAGGCTTATCTAAAGCCTTCCATCGTATCAAAGGTGTACCTGAAGCTTCTGAACCAGGTGAGACAATCACCTGCCAACAACTTCTCAATAGCTCTCAGTCTCCGATCCTGAGGAACCTTCATTTCGTTTAAGTACTCTGCGACTTCCTTTAGCCAGTATTTTGGAGTAATTGACATGTTATTACCCGTAAATTTTACCGGTCTGTCCTCATTCGATTTGATAATGTTTATTATCTGACCATTTGTCTGGTTCATGTATGGGGTTGACATCGCCATCGGATATCCTGGGTTCTTGTAAGGGCTCTCCCCTCCTAAGTCCCTATCGGTATCTGTGCCTTGTTCACGGGAATCTACCCATCCTGTCTTTGGAAACTCCTCCGGATTCTCAAATTCTAATTTCCTTTCCCTTCGGGCACTTTCTTCATTAGCCATGAGTTGGATTTCCATTTGACTGTTCTTATGTTCAGTCCTCTCCAACCGGGATCCTAATTCATTTTGAATTCTTTCCTGGTTTTTCTTACTGGTTTCCAGTTCTTGTTTGAGTTGGTTTTGTCGTTCCTGAAGCTATTCCTGATTTCATTTAAGTGTTCTTCTACCTCTTTCTTGATGACCATGACCTGTTCTGTTATAATTTCTGGTTTAACGTCACCTCTGGTATCTAGGTCTTCTCGTATTTCCTTTATCTTTTTCTCCATCTCTCTTTGTCCTTTGACCATATTTACTTTAATTCCTTCCAGTTATTCCTCAGTTTTCCCTTGACTCTTATATAATATCATCAAGTCATTTTGGATCTGGCCTACTTCCATATGAGTTTTTCCTACTTCGACCTTTAATGTTCCGATGGTTCCCTGAACATCATTAATACCCTGACTTATTTCATCTATCTTATGGGTACTTTCCTTATTTTCGTCCTCTCGTTGTTTTCTTTCACTCTGGAGATGCCCCTCGTATATACCTAATCTTCGATTTATTTCACCCTCATACTTCTTTAAGTTATCATCTACCTGCCCGGTAAACAGCTCAAATTGACTTTTCATATCCCGCGCATCCTTTTGATTTTGATTTTTCATCTCAGTTACTTCGGTCTGAACTACACCAATTTTGTTCTCGAGGGTTCCTACTTTCTCCTCAACCTTTCCAAATCGGGTTCCTAGCTCATTCACACTTTGTTTTATTTCATCCCGGGATGTTTTACAGATATCGCTGTTAGATTTTATCTGAGCTTCTAATTTATCCTGCACACCTTGGATCTGGGTTACAAGTTTCTTTTCACATGCCTCTACATTTTGTTTACAGGTTTGTTCCATGCTATTTAATTTAATTTTTATAGCCCCAAAATTACCTTCAAAATTTACAAAATTTTCTTGACACTTAGTTTGGGATTTTACCATATTTTCATTTAAGGTATGTATTTGGACTTGCAATCCTGAATTAAAGGCATCGTTTTCCTTTTTGATTTCACTTGTGATTTCCCCTTTAAACTCTTTTAACTTACTCCCAAAATCAGTGTCAAAATCTCGAAATTTATTATTCATTGTCTCTTCTAATTTCTCATTTATATTACTTTGTATTTTAGTCTCCATGGCCTCTAGTTTAGTGTTCATGGCTTGACTTTTCATAACATTATCGGCTATCATCTTCTCCTGAAACGAATGTAATTTATTTTCAAGTTTCACTTCCATTACTCCTAGTTTATCCTCCAAAACCCTGGATTGTGTTGAAAAATGATCTGTATTCTCTGTCCTTATATTATCCAACTTACTTTCTATCTCAGCCTTCAATGTACTATTCATGTTGATACAATCGGCTTGGATAGATCCTAACTTTTGATTTATGGATTCCAACTTTTTGTTATTTTCATCCTGTTGGAGACTCAATGTATTGTCTATTGTTCCCAATTTATTGTTCATGGTCTCCCACTTTTCTTTGCTATCGGCTTTTATAGCGTTCAAAAGTTCCTGCCTCTCTTCCCTATTCTCTTTTTTTGCATCTTCCGTACTTTTCGTACTTATTTTTACTATCTCGTCCCTATTCTTTTGGAAATGTTCATCCAAACACTCCTTTAACTCCATCATCGTCACCATCTTATTCCAATATAAGGATACAGTGGGCTACTCATGCCACATCGCCAGAACATGCTTGAGAGATAGTAATCTGAACCATTGTGTCCCAATTTCTTTAAAAATTTACTTTGGTACGGGTGTTTACTACACCGTACCCTTTTGATATTCTTATTCAAACTCAAAGACCTTTATGGAAGTATTTAAAATTCAAAATTTCGAAAAACCATTTTTTTTTTCAAAAAAATGAAAATTTTGATTTTTCGAGAAAACTCGGGTTTTCCCTAGGAAAACTCATCCCTGCGTACTGGGCGCCATGAAAGGTGATAGGGGGTTGTTCATATCCAGGGCTGCTCGGTGTGAGTTTCTAGGGACCCATGCGGTCAGTTAACATTATACGTTGTAGCTACTCCTATCATTACTTTACTTTTACATGAATCGACCGTCTTTAGTGTTCCTCTAATTATTAATCCAAGCACAGTACTTCTATTCACCCCCCTGTGCCCTTGCAGCAAGAAATATGCAAATCACAGTATGCCAGCATTGCTCAATTCGGGATTTTTCGGGGCTGCGGTAAGTTCTCCCACTCTGTGACTTACATATTTTGGATTAAATAGAGGATACACTTGCAAAAATAACAACAAAATCAACTCCTATTTTAACACATTTAATTAATCAAAAATTATTGCGCTACAAACAAATAAACACATAAACTACTGACCAATATCATTCTACTTGTCCAAAGTGAACAAGGAATAGCATAAAAATAAAACAAATATTAGATTAAAACACATGGTTTTCTTTAAAACCAACAATTCACGATTATTTTCACTTCCATAAAGTACTTATCTTAAAGTTCCAAATAACTACGAGCTCCTTTGGCTCGATACTTTCCCATAATAATGGTGTCATATCTTTGTACACCTCAAGAATTATTTTTATCTTTTCTTATCATCAAAACAAATATATAATTACATTTAAAATTACATGTTAATTATTCACTTCAATATTTGGGCATATCACATGTTCTCCATATTTACTATCTCTCTCAAGTTTTGCAAATTCACTACGGTGATCGGGAAAACTATTTGAGTACTCCAGAGTTATAAAGATTACTTGACAAAGTCAAAAACTATGATCACTCCCGAAACCTAGTTATCTTCACAAAACTCGTGGATTCCTATTTTCCATCCAATATTACAATAGGGATTTTATTTAATTCATTTGTCTTATAAGACCATTATCACATAAGAAAACTACGATCTGAATTGGCAAGCGATAATATCAATCTACAAGGACCTCGGTTCAACGCCCGGGTCATTAACAACTTTAAACACTCACGGTGTATTTAACACATCTTACAAGACGGTTTTTACCCACCCTCGCTCTATGAGGGTCAGGCCATTATACTCGGGCGTGATTTATGACAAGGAAAGCGACTCGCTGCCTAACCTACGGTGGCAGCTCTCTTCAATGCTTTAAAACAAACCTTCACATTATTCTCAGTTCTGTGGAGAGACCTGGCTTTTACTCGCTTATTTTCATTCAACAATATTCTTTGGCTCATAAACCACTTTCGTAACCTTGGCATTTATTAATTATGAGAGGGTCCTCATTGATTGGTAAGATTAATACACATTCTACGACGAATAATTAGGGGCTTTAACAACAAGAGGATTCTAGGTTCGAATCTCTTAACATGCCTCGGGAACATTTCCACATTTGGAGGACTTATACAAGACGCGATTTAAAGTCGGCCGTGGCCTACATGACATACGCTCAATAATACCATACATTAGCTCCCTTTTAAATAATACACACATGGCCTCGTGATCTACGTCACAATTAGAGGACTTACAACATATCTCAATTCACTGCAATCAACTACCCTCCATAAGTAATTTACCAAGTACTTTAACTTTTACGCGTTCCTAGCGTGACTTTTTATTTAATTGCATTCCATTACGCTACACATTACTTTACGGCCGAATGTCTTCCAAAGAACTGATAAATTTCATAGTAACAATTGATACATATCTTAATTCTTATATTAATCTTTTCCGTTGACAATAAATCGCTCCCTTTTTAAGAACATGCATTCGCATCATGTCTTATACATTTGTTAAGGCTTCAACGCTCTATATTTTTATATCATTCAATTTAATCTTTACTAGATGAAACCCGTCAAAACATGACGGACAATGGAAAACAAAATAACTGAAGAAGCTTCTTATATAAGTTACATTCTTTGTACGATTACTTTTTAGCACTATTGAAACTTTAAGGGCGTCAAAAGAGAGCACTCTCAGCATTGCAACATATTGCTGGTCATGACTGAAAACGTGATGAGGTCATCATCATATTGCACAGTTTCCAGCCACTGGCCGGGTCTGTTTGGAACACAAGCCTCTCCAACGTCTTCTGTCTTCCCACCATCTCTCAGCCTCCACCCTTGTCCAGTCTTCTCCTCTCTTCTTCACGCTTTCTTCCACCCCCTTCAGCCTCCTGTTTCTCGGTCTCCCTCTTGGTCTCTTTCCTTCCCACTTCGTCTCGTGTATCCTCCTGGGTATCCTCTTCTCCTCCATTCGTTTTACATGTCCATACCATCTACGTCTAGATTTCTCTATACCATCCTGTAATGGTTCCTCCTTCATTAATTCTCTGGTCCTCTCATTTCTTATTCTGTCCCTCTTTGTAGCTCCAATACTGCTTCTCAAGAACCTCATCTCACTGGCCTGTATTTTGCTCTTCACCCTTCCTTTCATAACCCAGGCCTCCAAGGCATACGTCAGGATAGGGACATAGTACGTCCGATATATGATCTTTTTGCTGTTCTGAGGGACATCCTTGCTCCATAACATGCTTCTCACACTCCTCCGGAATGCTTCTGCCTGTCTCCCCCGCTCATTTATTTCTCTATCGTTTCTTCCATTCTCTTGCATCAGGCTACCCAGATACTTGAAACTCTCCACTTCCTTCAGCTGTTCCCCACCAATTGTTATTCCTGTTGTGGTTCTTTCCTTCTTCCTTGTTGTGATCACCATCTCACTCTTATTTATGCTAAATTTCATCCCATAACCTTGTATTATTCCTTCCCACACGTCCAACTGTTCCTGTACCTCCTCCTCCTTGTTTCCCCAAATCATCAAATCATCTGCAAGCACCATTGCTTTCATCTTTCCTTCCCCAATTACTTGTGCCACTCGGGTCATTATGTCATCCATCACCACAATGAAAAGTAACGGTGACAGTGCACTTCCTTGTTTCAGGCCGTTTCTCTGTTCCAACCAGTCCGATCTCCCTCCTCCCACTTTCACACAGCTCACGCTTCCATTGTACATCTCCATTATCCTCCTTATAGTCCATTTTTCTATTCCTCTATCCTCCAGGGACTTCCATACTTTGTTTCTGCATACACTGTCATATGCTTTCTCAATGTTCAGGAAGGCCATCAGTAGATCTGTTCCATACTCATAGTGCTGTTCTTGTAACTGCCTTATAGCAAAAATCAAATCCACTGTGGACCTTCCTGCTCTGAAGCCAGATTGTTCTTCCCTCATCCCTCCTTCTATCCTTGTCCTAATTCTCCTTTCCAAAACTTTCTCAAACAACTTTGCACAATGACTCATCAGTGTTATTCCCCGATAGTTTCTGCATTCTGTTCTACTACCTTTCTTGAAGATCGGGACAATTATTCCCTTTTTCCAGCCCTCTGGGGTCTTCCTTTCCTTCCATGCTGTCTTCATCAGTCGGTACAACCATTGTATCCCCACCTCTCCTGCTGCTCTCACCAACTCCAAACTCAACTCATCCACACCCGGTGCCTTCCCTCCTTTCATCTTCCTCACTGCATCTTCCACGTCTTTCCATGTTAAGTCCTTTTCTGTTTGCAGTTCATCTACTGTACCTCTTCCCCGATTTCTTCCTCCTCGCCGTGGTTTCCATTTTGGTTCAGGAGTTCTTCAAAATATTCTTTCCACATTTTCTTCAGTTCTTCCCTATTTTCTATCTCTTTTCCCCTTTTGTTCACCATTCTAACATAATCCGTAGGATCCTTCCGCCTCTTATTCTTTACCATCCCATGCAGGACCTTTTTTGTACCTTCACTATCCTGCTGGTCATGACTGAAAACGTGATGAGGTAAATAGCCCAATACGTTCAAGAGTTTCTCTTTGAGCTTGATTGATTGTGATAAAGTAGGCCGAGCGAATAGGACCTTGTTGCCTATTAAAAGAAAATGTACTGTACCTGCAAGTGTTTTATCGGAAGGTGTTAAATCAAGTCGTAGGATTTGAGCTCTCTGCCTAATATTACTGCACCTATTATATCCGAATCCAAGCAATTTCTTACATATTTCTTACAATCTATATATTTAAAACACTAAGCTGTTTTTTGTACACACGAGATTGTGAAAACGACTTAACCGATTGGCTTCGTAAGACATTCTAACGAAAGCTCTTGGCATGCAGATTTGCAGAGTTTCTTTAAAAGGAAAATATATGTTACGGTATATTTTTAAATGATTAAAGAAATATGTAATATTTGTCACTCCCGCGCATGCGCACAATGGCCTTTCTCAACAAGGAAAATGGCGATTCCGGTCGCGTCTAACTGAGATCTTTGTTCATGAGAATTAAAAAGGATCTCCAATAATGTTAGTTATGTTATTACAATGTGCATTGAAATAGAATTATATTAAATAAACCACGAATTGAAAGACATAAACTGCAGGTTGAGTGTGTATACTGGTTAGATAGCTTAATACTGGAGTGAAACATAGTTGTCTGGATGGCTAAGGGGATAAGGTTACTGGCCTGAAATTTGTATTATGCATGATCGAGAGGGTTCGATTCCCACCTCGGATATGTTTTTTTATTTTCATTTTCTTCCTTCCTACGATTGGTATTGCATTGTAGAAAGCTCTTGGCATGCAGATTTGCAGAGTTTCTTTAAAAGGAAAATATATGTTACGGTATATTTTTAAATGATTAAAGAAATATGTAATATTTGACACTCTCGCGCATGCGCACAATGGCCTTTCTCAACAAGGAAAATGCGATTCCGGTCGCGTCTAACTGAGATCTTTGTTTATGAGAATTAAAAAGGGTCTCCAATAATGTTAGTTATGTTTTTACAATATGCATTGAAATAGAATTATATTAAATAAACCACGAATTGAAGGACATAAAGTGCAGGTTGAGTGTGTATACTGGTTAGATAACTTAATACTGCAGTGTCACATAGTTGTCTGGTTGGCCGAGGGGATAAGGTTACTGGCCAGAAATTTGTATTATGCATGATCGAGAGGGTTCGATCCCACTTCGGATATGTTTTTTTATTTTCGTTTTCTTCCTTCCTACGATTGGTATTGCATTGTAGAAACATATTTCACTTTTATCATTCCCGTCAAGTAACGAATTCTCTGTTCCCATCGAGAGGGTTCGATTCCCACCTCGGTTATGTTTTTTTATTTTCGTTTTCTTCCTTCCTACGATTGGTATTACATTGTAGAAACATATTTCACTTTTATCATTCCCGTAAAGTAACGAATTCTCTGTTGCCATCCTTTGCATGGTCGAGAGGGTTCGATTCCCACCTCGGATACGTTTATTTATTTTCATTTTCTTCCTTCCTACGATTGGTATTACATTGTAGAGATATATTTCACTTTTTCATTCCCGTAAAGTAACGAATTCTCTGTTGCCATCCTTTGCATGGTCGAGAGGGTTCGATTCCCACCTCGGATATGTTTTTTTTTTGTTTTCTTCCTTCCTACGATTGGTATTAGAGTGTAGAAACATATTTCACTTTTATCATTCCTGTAAAGTAACGAATTCTCTGTTGCCATATATATTTAAAACACTAATGTATTTTTTGTACACACGAGATTTTGAAAACGACTTAACCGATTGGCTTCGTATGGCATTCTAACGAAAGCTCTTGGCATGCAGATTTGCAGTGTGTCTTTAAAAGGAAAATATATGTTACGGTATATTTTTATATGTTTAAGGAAAAAGGTATTATATGTGGCAATTGCGCGTTGCCACAATTGCGTTTCTTCCTGAGAGAAATGGCGGATAAAAGATCCACCGTATCGTAGTGTGATCTTTGTTTATGAGAATTGAAAAGGGAAATATCGCTTATGTTGTATCCCGATATATACTGGAATAGAATCATGAAATAAGGGAAATATTGATGAACTGTAACTGGCAGTTGAGTGCGTTTGTTGTTTACGTCACTTAATATTGCACTCTAATTTCGTTGTCTGGGTGGCTCAGCGGCTAACATTGTGGACAACGAAATTGATTATGCATCGTCGAAGGAGTTTGATTCCCACCTCAGACATGTAATTCTATTTCCCAATTATTCTATCTTGCAATTGGTATTACATTGTCTAAACATATGTTACGTTTATTATTCCCGTAAGGTAAGAAATTCTCCATGATTTACGTTGCCAGATACTTTTAAATTGAAAATGAAAATCGGCACAATCGCTTCGCCTTGAGAGAAAATTGTCGAACATAATTCATTTGATGGACTCAGACATCGTGGTCACTCAGCCCTGTCTACTTTGGTGTGTGAGTGTAAACCTTTCTCTGATAACCTGTGTTAATGTGATGGCTGTATTGATGTGTGCATTTGTAATTAGTATGGGGAATAGGGAGTTGAGAATCATGAAATAAGGGAAATATTGATGAACTGTAACTGGCAGTTAAGTGCGTTTGTTGTTTACGTCTCTTAATATTGCACTCGAATTTCGTTGTCTGGGTGGCTCAGCGGCTAACATTGTGGACAACGAAATTGATTATGCATCGTCGAAGGAGTTTGATTCCCACCTCAGACATGTAATTCTATTTCCCAATTATTCTATCTTGCAATTGGTATTACATTGTCTAAACATATGTTAGGCTACGTTTATTATTCCCGTAAGGTAAGGAATTCTCCATGATTTACGTTCCCAGATACTTTTAAATTATTAAATAAATATCGGCACAATCGCTTCGCCTTGAGAGAAAATTGTCGAACATAATTCATTTGATGGACTCAGACATCGTGGTCACTCAGCCCCGTCTACTTTGGTGTGTGAGTGTAAACCTTTCTTTGATAACCTGTGTTAATGTGATGGCTGTATTGATGTGTGCATTTGTAATTAGTATGGGGAATGGAGAGTTGACGACTGAGGCTTTAAGTTAGGAACTATCCCGGTATTTGCCTGGAGTGGAAGTGGGAAACTACGGAAAACCACATCCAAGGTTGTTGAGATGGGAATCAAATTTTGCTCTTCTTAGGTTTGCCTCAAGAGTGCGCCCCGTTCCAGCCCTCAGACCAGAATTAAATTTCTTGGCAGAGCAGGGATCGAACCTGGAATCTGGGGCGATAGCTCAGAATGTAGCCTTAAGACTGGGCTTCCCTGTGTTAATACGATCTTTGAAAAACACTGAACATATAATTCTAAAACTCCCTCCATTACGGTGGCTGGCGAAGTGAGTCCATGCTCATTCCAGTAGTGGCGAAGTGATTCTATGCTCCCTTGCATAATTTACTGTCATGGAAATGCAAAGTATTGTACCTTCAACAGGTGATGGAAATTGATTATTTAGAGCAGTTTCATTCTGTTTATTTCAAAATGAAGTTCGTCATCCTGAGTTGCGTTTGCAAGCAAATTGCAAAAATTGCAAGGATTTTATTATTGGCGATCAGTCTCATCGCATTCTCATCAGCAACCAACTTGAGAATGGAAGTCTCTGAACTTAGTTGTATAAGTGAATATTGTTGTTTATTGATTATTTTTTTTAGAGTACATAACAATGAGTCTAACCACGCAGTTGATTTTGGCAATGGAAGTAAGTTATTATTTGCTATTTAATATTTGGCAGCTGCGTTGATGCAGGCCACTATAGTGTTATTTAATAAGCTATGACGTTAATTTGGGGAGAAATGCTGCTATAAATAAACCCATTTTACGAAATAGAACATTAGCCGCAAACAAGTGGGAAATCGGAGAAAAATACGAAGCCACTTTTAAACTCCAATATGAATACGGCATTTCAGATACAATTCCAGATACTATACCGTTACAGTGTAGGGTCCTTGACGAACAAATTTAAACATTGTTCTGCACTGTATTTCTCTTGAGAGAAATCTTCACTTGGTTACTTTGAGCTTTGCTGTTGTAATGTAAAATTAATCTGACTAAATATAAAACATTTGACATGCTGCAACAATTATTTTTCACTGGAGATGATATCTCAAGGAATTTCAGAGAGACTAATCGGCAGTACAATGCTATGTCCTTCGTTTCATTTGGTGCCAATGTTACTGTGCCACACCCATACGGTCCACATTGTTTTAAGATGTATGGAGGTGCACATCATCGCATTTCTTCGTTATATTCCAAAATTATATGTGACGGTTTGCGGCCAGTTTTATTAGACTCCTCAGAGTTCTTGAATTCCTTGGAACTAAATGACTTGCCTCCACATATTCCAAACGCTTGAACCGTTATGCTGCTTAGAAATCTGAACGTTTCCCAAGGGCTCCTAAATGCAACCATATTGCTTGGATTTGGAAATAATAAGTGCAGTTAAAATTAGGCAGAGAGGTTGAATCCTTCTACTTGATTTAACAGCATCCGATAAAACACTATCATTTTGTTTTAAGAGGCAATATTTTCCAATTTATTTGGCATACTCTGTCACAATCAATGAAGCTCAAGGGAAAACTCTGGAACGTATAGGTCTCAATTTGCCTCATCAATTTTTCAGTCATGGCCAGCAGTATTTTGCAATGTTGAGAGTGCAATCTTTTGACGCCCTTATAGTTTCAATAGAGCCAAAAAATCATCGTACAAAGAATATACAGTAGGCCTACATAAGAAAATGCTTCAGTAAATATTTTTCTATTGACCGTCATTTTTGACGGGTTTCAGCTAGTCTATATATTTAAAACAGTAAGGTGATTTTTGTTACCACGAGATTGAGAGAACGTCAGAACCGATTTACTTCGTAGAGCACTCTAATGAAAGCTCTTGGCCTCGAGATTTACAGAGTGTCTCTAAAATAAACAAATATATTACGGTATATTTTTAAATTAATATAGAAAATAGCAGAATTCTTTCCCCTCACGCATGCGCACAATCCGCCTGGGGTCATGACAAAATGGCGGTGAGAAGTCCATTAAAATGTAAGTTATTTAATAAGCTTCCATATAATTGAAAACATACATGAACCAAGTTCTGACAATAAAATATAATAACAGTATGAACGTATACGAATGTGCAACAGTGATTTATTTTGATAATGAAATGGATTATTTCCTTTTGGATATAATGAATAGCTGCGTCTGCTGCTGAATATGAGTGCGCGATTAGCTATGTGGTTAAGACGACTGACTGTGCTTTAATCAAGGAGTATTAGTAAGGTTTTATGTCTGTTAAAGATACATATTTCTACATTCCCTCTAAATACATTTTATTTCCGTTTTACCATTGCATTGCAGCATGTGATCAAAAGAGCAAACTGTTGTCCGCAGTACGCCGTTTAAATATCTGCAATCAGTTCCTACAACTGACAACAGGTGGCAGTACATCGCCCATATAGTTCCAGTAACTGACAGCAGATGGCAACACCATTACATCGATATATTAAAAACACAAGACATGGCACGTTTTCACGAGATGGAAAATTATAAAGGAGGGGAATATTTAAGAAGGAAAATGTTGAGGAACATTAACCGACAATTGAATGTGTAGGCTAGGTTGTTTATGTACCTTAATATTGCAATCTCTTCCCAATGCTTCGCTGGTCAAGTTATTAGAGTCCCAGACTAAAAGTTATAATTATGCACGGTCGATATACTCTTAAATTATTAATGAAAAAAGTAGTTTCCCAGGCACTCGCGCGTGTCCACAATTGCTTTCGCCATGAGAGACACTTGGCAAATATAATTCGTTTGAAGGGCTCCGACATCGTGGTCACTCAGCCCTGTGTATTGGGTGTGTATGTGTGAAATTTTCTCTGATAACCTGTGTTATTGTGATGGCTGCATTACTGTGTGTATTTGTAATTTAGGTGGTAAATGGCAAGGAGACGGCCAAGGCCTTAAGTTAGGTACCATCCCGGTATTTGCCTTAAGTGGAAGTGGGAAACCACGGAAAACCACATCCAAGATTGTCGAGGTGGGAATTAAACCTTCTTCTTCTTAGTTATACCTCAAGAGACTGAATGTGCCCCGTTTTTGCCCTCAGACCAGAATTAAATTTCTTGGCAGAGCAGGATATGTAACCCGGGTCTCCGGGGCGATAGACAAGAATAGGTGGGCCTCCATGTGTAATACGATTTTTGACATGCACGGGACATAGAATTCAAAAACTGCCTCCTTTAGGGTGACTGTCGAAGTGAGTATTGAGTATAGGCCTATGGTCATTCCAGTAGTTGGCGAAGTGATTCTATGTTCCCCTTCAAAATGTACTGCCATAACCTATAACAGGTGATGGAAATTGCTTATTTAGAGCAGTTTCATACTGTTTATAACAAAATGAAGAACGTCATTGAAAACGCGTACTGCGGACAAGAGTTTGCTCTTTTGATCAAAAGCTGCAATGCAATGGTAAAACGGAAATAAAATGTATTTAGAGGGAATGTAGAAATATGTATCTTTAACAGACATAAAACCTTACTAATACTCCTTGATTAAACAATATTTCAGTGGTAAAAAAAAAATACTGGCGAGGGCTGGGACCGAACCTGTGCTTCTTGGAAGCACAGTCAGCCGTCTTAACCACATAGCTAATCGCGCACGCGTATTCCGTAGCAGACGCAGCTATTCATTATATCCAAAAGCCGCTGTCTGAAGGAAATAATCCATTTCATTATCCAAATAAATCAATGTTGCACATTCGTATACGTTCATACTGTTATTATATTTTATTGTCAGAACTTGGTTAATGTATGTTTTCAATTACATGGAAGCTTATTAAATAACTTACATTTTAATGGACTTCTCACCGCCATTTTGTCATGACCCCAGGAGGATTGTGCGCATGCGCGAGGGGAAAGAATTCTGCTATTTTCTATATTAATTTAAAAATATACCGTAATATATTTGTTTATTTTAGAGACACTCTGTAAATCTCGAGGCCAAGAGCTTTCGTTAGAGTGCTCTACGAAGTAAATCGGTTCTGACGTTCTCTCAATCTCGTGGTAACAAAAATCACCTTACTGTTTTAAATATATAGATAGATTTAGATTTCTTTACCTTGTTATTCAGATCATGTTTTCATTCCTTACAAGAGCTCAAAAGCTATTTCTTTCATATAATTCAAATTTACCTTTATGTAAATATCTTTGTTATAATTATTATTATCACGCTTGCTTTTATAACATTCATTAAATACTGACATTTTATTCCATGCATTCCCTCTACAGAATTCATTATTTCACATACTTATTTATTATTTCTTAAAACTTTATTTTCGTTCAGATCGCGTTCTTATTTAGTTATTATTCATTTAAAAACATCCCTTCTACTCAATACTCCGGTGGAATTGTACACAAAATTTTTCCCGACACCAAAACATAATGAAAATCTTTACTTGCATGTTTAAGGTCGCTTTCTGACCTTTATTCTCGTTTGATGTGACATTTTGGCCCACCTTCTTGACCTACTCCATATTGTACAATCTCATCTTATGTACAGAAATTTCTTGACACATATTCACTATATTTAACACTGACAACATTTTTTTTTTATACACTGGTGTATCCGTTTTGAACACACATTAAAACACTAAAAAATATTACTCTGGTACATATTATAACACATGTCACTGTGCATAAAACGCTTTCACTTTACCTAAAACACTTAAAATGATACTCTTATTTCTTTTCTTACAATATTTACACTTCACTCCTATCACACGGGCGTATCTCAACGATTTTGACAATTTCTGTCGGCTGTTGATGATCCCTGATGTGAATCCTATCGACCTGCATTGGACGTGTGATTTTACTCGTTCAAAGTTTCTCTCTCCTACAATGGAAACTACTGGTTTCAGTCTCTCAAAACCGCTTCTATTGTCTATTACTCGGCTTTACTTTATCTGCTTTTACTAGGCGATAAATGTATTTTCTTTGCCGTCACCTCTATTTATATATGGTGGTCTATCGCACCCTATAGTTTCTATATCTTGGCCTCCCTTCGAGGACCGTATACTGTCTATCGTACCCTATAGTTTCTATATCTTGGCCTCCCTTCGAGGACCGTATACTGTCTATCGTATATTTTTGACGTTTTCTCACTAGAGTACGTTTTCCCTCTGGTTTCGAAACAAAGTTCCTAAGTTCCTTTCGCTTGAACTTCTATCTTTCGCGATCGTAATTACTGTAAAGTTCCTTTACTGGACTTAATGTCTTTAACAATGTCTTTACTAAACGTAACGCCGTTTATTTGTTGGAGTTCTTATAACTTCGTAACTGTATTGAACTAGTGTTCTTCTGGAACTCGAAGTTCCCTACTGATCGCTGTGTCTTACTTTGGCGATATTGCTTTAAAGTCCGTATATTTAATGTTCTTTATATTTTAGGACTCTTCAAAGTCTCGAACTGCTAACCCTCAGCGTAGCGTACTTATATCGTAACTGGTCTACACTCGGTGAACTTGTAGCATAGTCTCCCACAGGCTCTGGATCAATGTCTGATACAGCTTAACGTCCCCCTCACGGGCTCTTGAATACTGCGTATACGATGTGGTGCAGCACTTCCGCTCACGGAATGCTCGTAGACTGTTGATTATGATGCTCCAGCGTAACGCCCCCCTGGACGGACTGATACTGCATGTATTGATACAGCGTGACGTTCCCCTCACGGGCTCTCGTAGACTGCATGCACTGATGCAGAGTAACACCCCCTCACGGGCTGTCAGAACAACTGCATGTTTGGTCTGGCTCTGCCAGGAGCTTTATACCTTTCAGTCACAAAAAGATAAAATCCTAGTCCTTTTCGTGACCAACTTTTGAACTAATTGTCGCACAATTATAAAAATCGTATCTCCAGAAAGCTCGTCTTCCAAACGTAAAATAATCTTCCTGTCCATAGAAATCGATCGTGCATTTCCGAGATATTAATTAATTTCTCGTCCTCAACTGTGTGGGTGGTGCTGTTCTTTTTTTATTCTCCCACTCCTTGGGTCTCGGTGAACCCCCAATGACGTCTACTTGCGTTTGCAGTTTTCTCCTGTGCAATTTTTACAAGGTTTTTCTTTACACAAAAATCTCTAATCCAAATTGATTCACCGTACTGTATCTGTTTACTTATTTTTATACTCGTAAACGGGTTAAATTTAATTATTCCTGTTCTGACTCAGCAGCGAGGTTGCCATATTCCTGCAACGTAAGAGCAATTTCCGAGTCCAGCTTCTTCGTCTTACAGTCAAAACTTTCCACTCGTTCTAATAATATCCATGACTGGCTCCTTATAAATGTCAAGAGGCATGAGCTCATCTAAGGAACACCTGGCCCTAGCGCTTGCACAATGTTAGGCTATAATCCTGGCTTGAAATCTCTCTCCGTTCCCTTAGAAACTGTATGATTCTTTCATTCCTTTCTCAAAGTACATGGATTCGACTCCCTTTTTGAGGCCATGGTACATGGGTTCAATATGCTTATACAAATTCTAATCGACTGGCATCTAATTCATTTAAATTATTTTCATAAGTACAAGATGGCGGCTGAGCGAAATTTTAAAATCCCGCTTTTATTTCTTGTGTCCTAATCATGCGATTGAAGTATGAATAAAACACCTACACAATAATCTTCATGTAATAGTACATTAATCTAAGGCCTATAATATAAAACTCCAACATGGTGACCATCCAAAATATTTAGCCTTTCTCAATATCTACGAATCTATTACAGCAATCAAACTGACAATTTGTATGTTGATTGAGGCAATTGATATTAGTAGGATATATGAAAATAGGCTGTATAGCTCTTCACGAACTACTTGTTTACATATTCCAGTTATTGGAATGGTTTTGTGTTGACCGACTGAAAGCTAAAATGTTAATTGTTAATATGGCAACATTGGGACATGGCTTCTAAGCTATCTTTAGAATGTTGCCACCAGTGAGTTGATATGGGTCTTAACTAGGGTTGTGCATAACATTAGAATAATGGATTATTTTTCCTTTATTAATTAATTAATTAATTTATTTATTTAGCGTATGGCCTTTAGTTCTGGGAGTGTCCGAGGACATGTTCGGCTCGTCAGAGGCCGTAGCTACTTCAAGCGGATACCCATGGGGTGAGCTACAAGTTCCGTTCAATTTCAAGTAGTTCCAACTTTCGCCACCAGACGTCACTGACGCCCAGTGGTGACTGTTGGAATTTTGATAGAGCGTTCCAACGAAATCTAACCTAGAAATTTAGCTTCTCACAAGTTTAGTCAGTGGAAGGATCTTTTACATGCCATAAATCTATGACATTGGACCGCCGTCTTTACTTCCTCTCCGAACGAAGGCTTACTGAAGGATTTTAACGCTCTTAAATAATCCGACGACTTCGGCCGGGTTTGAACCCGCGATCTTGGGTAGGCGTACAGGAATTCAGCATGCTACCAACTATACTACCGAAGCCGCTAACAATCGATGAATTCGACTACTTTGAATGTTCGCCAATTCGAATTTCGAATAAATTATTCGAATGTTTGAACAATGTGGATGGGCGAATACAAAGGGTCGGAGAAGAGTTAACCAATTCCCCGTGCAGCCTGATAGATCCTTACAAATACATAGGCTACTGAATCATTCAAAACAAGTTGCACTTGGTATCTTTTATGTTCTTGCAGGTTCGTTCCTGGCCGCGGTAAGTGATTTTTGAAAGGCGACAAAAATCACGATACACATGTCATACGATGTTGGCATGTTAAAGAACCCATTTGAATTCAGTAGGCCGTGTTCATAATGGCAAAATTAATGTCGGGACTTTCCGCCAACATAAAGTTCCTCATTTCTCTACTAGAAAGCGCTATAGCCTAGTGTGTGTCAAGGAATTTAGATATCTTACCCCCCTCCCCCCTTGACTTTCATAGCGCTTCAAGGAGCGATAAAATTCGACATGCAAGTTGCCGTCTGGGCGTCAATTAACAATGCTTGAGCCCGGCCCCCGAGGCCATACGATATTGTTATTCTTCTTATTATTATTATGTTATTTCTTTCTTTCTTTCTTTCTTTCTTTCTTTCTTTCTTTCTTTTGGTGTTGTGTGTGCGTTAAATCTGTAAACCCGCATAGGTCAGATATTTTAATTTCCTACATTCCATTTAATTGCCTTCTATTTTCTATACTATGCACTGCCCAATAGCTTAAAGCTTCCATTCTTCAATGTATCATTATGCAATAAAGAATTGTATACCTACACACCAAAAACTGATTGATGGTTAAGATGTAGTAGTAGTAGTAGTAGCAGTTATTGTTGTTTTAAGGGGCGGAACTACGAGGTCATCTGCCCCTATTGGCTAAGATGGATGGCATCGTGATTCTTTAACCCTTTTAACACCAGTTATTTTTACACTCATATGTGAAACAATACCAGGCACATTTATATGGAATGGCAATGATTCAAGAGAACCATTTTAACTTGAATAGTTTTAAAGATGTTACTATAAAAATTTTATTTGAAGTAGAAAATACATCGCTTTAAAAACCTAACATGGACACATTCTGCATTACACTTGTAGTAAACAATATTTTTAAAAATCAAGATTAAGTAAATGAAAAATCTAAACACGAAATGAAAAGGATAAATGGCTGATTTACGACACTTGGTAGCAGTTCAGAGAAGTGTATTGAAACTATGGTAGGTTGGTTGCTTGGTTTCTTAGTTTAGGGACTGCGACAACGAGGTCATGTAGCCCGTGTACTTTGGGTATGTGTAGAATTTGTCTGATAACCAGTGTTAATTTTGATGGCTGTATTAGTGAATGTTATCTGTGATTCAAGTAGAAGGACTGCAGACGATTATTTTTTTCTGGTAGTTCCTACTTTTGCTACCAAATGCTACCGTCCACGGCACCTAGTTTCGGACGTGGCTACAAAATGCTACCGCATTCAGCACCTGTCGGTGAACGTTGGAACTAATATAGCGTTATCAAACTAACATACAAATTTTATCTTCCACAAGTGTAGTTAGTGGAAGTTCGTTTTAATGCCATAAATCTATGACATGGGACTGCCAGCTTTACTTCCCCTCCAAAGGAAGGAATACTGAGGGATTTTTAACGCCCATAAAATATACGACGACTTAGGCCTGGTTTGAACCCGCGATCTTGGCCATAGGAGCTCATAAATATCGTATAAACTAAAATATAAGCTTATACTATCTCCTAGTTATTTTTAAGAATCTCCAATTAATACCCCAGTTATTTATTACTGGTTTCATTTTGAGGTCTTTCTCCATTTCAAAATCAACATTGTTTGTGATGCAATTTAAGTTCCAAACCATTGAAAGGGAATTTGAACTTCAACATTCAGCCACAAGTATTCTGCGTCACATGAAAACAAGATAAAAGGGCATCTTTTCCCTGATGATTCAGGATATTTGAAGTGAATAGAAGAGAATTTTAGCTACGAGAAGGACACTCATTTGAAGTAACACATTTGTTGTGAAACTACAAAATGAGGAATTAGTTAGAATATGTGATGGTTTACCCTCAAGCTGTCCTCCTAGCCTGTATTCCAGCGATGTCTCTGTGTATGTGATGTCCCCTGCCCCTCCCTGTGTCTGACGTCGCGTGCAGGATCAAACAGCTGGTCTCGATCTCACGACTTCACACACACACACATACATTTGACAATAATTTCTTTATTAAAATCAACGAGAATCCCCGTGTCATTGCAACTGCTTCACTGGTTCCAGACAAAGACATATCAAATTCTAAAAGTTTTCTTGTTACAATTACGGTGTACCATAATAAGTCATGGAACATTTCTTAAACATGCGCTACTTTTACTTTAGATGGACTCCAAAAGTGCCTCGATTATAGCCTTAGAAAGCAAGCATGCTGTTTACTGTGTTTTTAAAAACTTCTGGATCATGGATGGACATATGTCAAATAAGGTACATGGATTCTCCCCGTGTGAGCTACCTAGGGTTGTATGTATGTGCATAGAGTTTTGTCTGATAACCTGTATATAAAAAGTAGGTTGGTTCAGGCAAGGATTGCATGTCAACAGAATTCTTTCTGTAGACTCGAATACAGATTTAGGTATTACAAAGTCATTTTTGAAAGCCTTTATCTGGAGCGTGGCACTCTATGGAAGTGAAACTTGGACTGTTGGAGCAGCAGAAAAGAGGTGAATAGAAGTAGACCTATTTGAAATGTAGTGTTACAGGAGAACGATGAAGATCAGATGGTTAGATAGAGTAAGAAATGAAGAGGCATTAAGATGAGTGGGAGAGGAGAGATGTTTCTGGTGATCGCTAATAAAGAGAAGATATAGGTTGGTAGGACACATACTAAGACACCCAGAAATAGCGAAGTTAGTTATGGAAGGAAGGGTTGAGGACAAGAAATGTAGGGTTAGAATAATGTTAAATAGATTGTCTGTGATGTAAGATGTGGTAGCTATCTAGAGATGAAACGTTTAGCTCAGAACAGGGAGCCGTGGATAGCTGCATCAAACCAGTCGAAAGGTTGAAGACTCAAATAACATAAATACTGTATACTGTCGTACACCGTATGAAGAAAAAGATTCATAGATCTGGACAGTCACGGATGAAAAATGGTAGAGGTCAAATGTTCTAGTAGCCTATATTATCCTACTCTAAAGTATTTGTTAAACGGTTCCAGGCTAGGTTCCAGAAGTCTGTAATCTGCCACTCAGGAGTGCGACACTATGTGCGCAAATGCATTTCTCCTCATCCGTAAAAAATATGTATTATTCTATCCAATATAATGGTGCTCGGGTACTTGGTATGGCACCGACAGTGGGGGCTTAGCTCGCTAAAGCGCAGCGTTGGGCTATGGGGCCAAGCTCTCTGTTGACTGGGTAGACGCGTGGGTTAGAGCCCCACCGTCCGCTGTCCTTGAAATGGTTTTCAGTGGTTTCCCCATTTTCAACACCAGGCAAATGCTGGGACGGTACCTTCCGACAGGCCACGGCCGCTTCCTTCCACACCCTTGCCCAGTTTCATTCATCTTCATTCATTCCATCTCTCATCCCGACGCCACGGGCGTCGAGTAGGAAGACCTGCACTCGGCCTATTAGGAGGTCACACGAAAAAAAAAAAGAAACTTGGTATGGCACGAGGGTGGTGATCGTAGTCTCAAGAAGGTTGAGAACGCCAGTCCCAAAGATTAAATCTACATGACAAAATAGCTCTACAAACACTACCAAGCCCACAATGTCAACCATGAACAGACGCCCCCAACAATAATTCTCCAAGCAGCGACACAAGCGTGGCTAGAATTGCTGTCAACTGCTACAAGGCGACTTAGAAATTTTTGGAATAAAAAAAAATTAACCAAACTTCTGCAGAACAGTTGGTGTCCTGACCTTGCTCCCAGCGATTTCCACCTTTCCTTGCATCTCAAGAAATTCCTGACCTCTGATCAGCATTTTCTCATTGACGCTGTACCGTGATCTTGAAGCCTCACCACATACAGTTCATACTGTTACGTGTACTCCTAGTAGCTAGTTCGTTAATTGGATTACAGTGGGTAAAAGCACAACACAGGAGGTCCTTTAAAAATATATTAGCTTTATTGCAGGCCAGAAAGATACACCACACAATAGCAAATACAAGCAATTAGTATCTCCCTCTAGTTTTCCTCTTGTTGGGAACACTTCCCTTTCACTCGGTCATGCAGTTAATCCTACCGTAATGAGGTCTGTGACTTCAGCTAGAAATACCACAATTCTTCCTCTTGTAAACAAGCCACAGTCTGTTACTCACTGTTCTTGAATACACACTGTTTCGCTGTCAGCAGGCAAGGTAACAGTTCACTGGGTTTCGCAATCCACACAACTCTTCACTGCAATAACCTCTGTCGAGCAGTGGAACACACTCATTCGCTCAGAAAAACACAGTCCGTCCCTCGCTGGCCAGGTCGTTTTATATAGGGGGAGTGGTGACTCAATGGATGTTTCTAGAGTAGGAGAGTTCACGGCTCCTCCCGAGAATTCCATCACGCGGTGGGCCGCGAACTTCCCAGGCCATGTCTTTTGTTTCCGCTGCGCAATCGGTCGGCCGAAGAGCCCAGAGGTAGCCTCGGGCGGCTGTGAGTCACTCGAGAGGGAATGAAGCAACCCCGCTCTCGTAACAATACTCTAAGAACAGTCCTATGTTCATCGAGAAGTTTTCACGCACTGATATCAGAGCTGTGGTACGTTATGTAGTATGCACTATGTTCTAATCTTCAAAATGCAATGCCATTTACTCAATGCTTACTGAGTTATTGTTATATAATGCTTTTATAAGCTGTACTGTCGTCAATGTTCGGGTGTACGTAGTGAAACTCGAATTCTGAAAGTCCTGGGATCAATTCTAATCTCTGTAAAGTATTTAAATTCGTATCTGAAGCTTAGAACGTTACATGCTCATCCTCGTTGATCATAATATCAGACCATTCTCTTTACTTACTACTATACTGCGCTTAAAAGTAATCGTAGCTGCCATAATCTACTTAATTGCTCCTTATCTATTAAAAGAACTATGTTTTAGCTGTAGTAACGCGTAATAACACTTAACGAGATATACAGGAATATAATTGTTTTCACTCACATGAGAAAATGCTCCTGATAAACCTGTGCCGTATCTTTGACATTGGAAAATGAATTATGTTTTCATTTTTGGCTTCTTGTGCGACTCTCACGGTGAAGCGTATTGTAGGTCAAAGATAAAGACCCGATAAAAAACATTAATGAATGTTAGTCACAAAATTTTGGCTTCAAGTTGTACATTATGGTGTTTGAAGTAATTTTCAGTGTTGCCATACTAAATGAAGTTTGATGTTTTTCAGTCGGTCAACACGATTGTACCCAAATTCCCTAATGCTGAAAAGGAATTACAAGAGATTAATAAATACACTAGGATGACCAGTATCGATCGTCAAGCGATCATCATCAGATCCATTACACTTAGGTTATAAAATCTATGTCTGAGAGTATGGGTGAAAGTATTTACAATATGTACACAAGAACCTCGTTTATCCGGATTAAGTGGGACCGGAACTGATTCGGATGATCGAAAATCCGGATAATCCAAAAATATAAAAATAAATACATGTTATATAATCTATTGTTGTAATACTTTTTTTCAATTGTACAAACAAATATAAAAACACTCTTCTTACATTTACGATTCTGTTTTATGCACTAAAATAAAGTGAGAGTTTTTTTATGTTTCACATTTGTATGGAGTTTCACGCAGCATGATCGCGAAGACGTTTTACTAACATCAGTTCTCAATTCCAGGCGAATGCTGGGATGGTGCCTTTGATAGACCATGACCGAATTACTTCCAATCCCTGTCCTTAACTATCCTTGGCGTAAAAGACATTCAAGAAGAGTCGATCACGTACCGTAACAGAAATACTGTACAGTAGAAATATTTTTTATTATTTTCGATCCGGATAAACCGGAGATCCGGTTTAACAAGGGCCGGATAAACGAGGTTTTTGTGTACTCTTATCTAGTTGCAGTTAAGATAATGCAACTCTATCACATATTTGTTAGTTATAGTCATCTATAGTCTGCACGAAAACGAACCACACATCGCTCAAACACCTAAGTGCACAATCTACAATAACCTGACCATTTACTGTCGACCAATATATTATATGTACTCGAGTTTGAAGGTTGTTTGTGAAGTAACCAAGAGACCTACATAAAATCCAATAACATCATCATTTTCGTCGTTCTATTTTACGTTAGTTTATGTAGGTTTGGAATTTTTAATTTAAATTTTAATATTTTTATCGCAGTTGGAACACAAAAAGTGCCCGTTTTTAAGCGTGTTTCAACCATGCGTCACATTTAAGAATTATTATCTCACAAACCCGTCATCAGATCGAATCCAAATTTTAACACAATGTACATTGGAATGGTGTATAACAGGTTTATTAATTTAAAAATTTTGTGTGTACAAGAAACAAAGTTGTTATCATTTTTGTAAAGTAACTTTTTCTCGGCCCGGGGTGGTTGGAAAATGTAGTTCTTGATTGCGTTGTAATCCTTATACATCAAAAAGGTATGCTGTATGATTGTGAAATACGTAAATTAATTCACTTATTTTATATCGGTTTGTATTGGTACGGGGAATAAAGACATGGTTCACCAGTTAGCCGCTCCGGTGAAAGCTGTACAACGTTGCCAAGATGGGCTCCATCACTCGTCATGGCGCGCCTCGCTCGGAAGTGATGGGCTCCATATCAGCAACGCTATACAGCATTTCCCGGAGCGGCTAGCTGGTGAACCATGTCTTAATTCCCCGTACAAATACAAACCGATATAAAATAAGTGAATTGATTTACGTATTTCAACAGTCAAACAGCATAACCTTTTGATGTATAAGGATTACAACGCAATCAAGAACTACAAATTCCAACGACCTCGAGCCGAGAAAAGGTTACCTTACAAAAATGATAAGAACATTCGTTCTTGAACACACAAAATTTTGAAATTAATAAAACAGTTATAGAACATTCCAATGTATATTGTGTTAAAATTGGGATTCGATCTGATGACGTGTTTGTGAGATAATAATTCTTAAATGTGACGCATGGTTGAAACACGCTTAAAAACGGGCACTTTTTGTGTTTCAACTGCGATAAAAATATTAAAATATAAATAAAAATGCTAAACCTACATAAACTAACGTAAAATAGAACGATGAAAATGATGATGTTATTGGATTTTATGTAGGTCTATTGGTTACTTCACAAACAACCTTCAAACTCGAGTGCACATAATATTTTGGTCGACAGTAATGCCAATCACATAATCACACTAAGCTAACAATTTGTTAGTTATAGTCTATCACATAGACTATAACTAACAAATATTGATGAGTTGCATTATCTTAACTGCAACTAAATAAGTGTATATATTGTAAATACTTTCACCCACACTCTCAGACATAGATTTTGTAGCCTAAGTGTAATAGATATGATGATGATCGCTTGACGATCGAAACTGGTCATCCGTGTATTTATTAATCTCATGTATGTTTTCAGTATTAGGGAACCACCCATTACAATTGGGTACAATCGTGTTGACCAACTTAAAATCATTACATTTCCATTTGGTATTATATTAAATACATTTCTGGATAACGGAATTTTTCTTGAACAATTATTTTTATTTTTATCCTGTTCTATCTGGACTTGTATGGACCATGGAGCAACAACTACGGTGGCTTTCATCTTCCACCATTACAGCTTCATTCGGTGGCTCATATCCTTCCTTCTTTTCTCTGAAAAGACCATTTTTGAAGATTTCTTTCCTCCTTCTCCTCAGAAACCTCTGAAGTCTGAAACTAATTGTCGAAAGTGGTACCCGTCTTGAACATCTGACTGATGCCCATTCTTTCCATAAACCTCTCAGGAAAAATATTTCTTTCCCTTCAACATATGCAAAAAAAATTCGAGTCAGTCTTCCTTGATTCATGCGTAGGAGATGTCCATCAGAATTGTATTCGTCTCTTCTTCATCGACTCCATGGACAATATTATACCTAGGTACAGAGGTATGCAAATTATTTGACCCAATTAAAGAATTTAAATTACAAAAAAATGTTATTCAAAATCATTTTGTTGACCAACTGCTGACATCCTTTATTATCCTACTTAAGAGAGAAGTACCCCAGCTCGAACGGCTAAAACCGATTGGCAGTGCGATTAACATACGAAGATATGCCTGTTATACTACCCATCACGGGCATTTATCTGTAAAACCCCGCATTAGTGTACAATCAATGTTTGGAAGTTACGGCGTCCTAAGATTGCAGAAACACAATTTTCAGCAGAAACTACTATGCAACAGGCAATTCGGACCATTATATTAGGGAAAATCCATTCCTAGCAATTGGTTAGACCTTTATCAAATATGTGGTAACATTACAAAAAGATTGCAGAAACACAATTCTCAGCAGAAACTACTATGCAACAGGCAATTCGGACCATTATACTAGGGAAAATCCATTCCTAGCAATTGGTTAGACCTTTAGCATATATGTGGTAACATTACAAAAAGATTGCAGAAACACAATTCGCAACAGAAACTACCGTGCAACAGGAAGTTCGAACCATTATATTAACTAGAAACAGATGAGGTGCAGTATCATCTGGCAAAAGGTTGAACACTTGCTTACAAGAAATCTTAACACATGCAGTACCGTGTTGACATAGTCATCTTTCCCACAATAGAAGATACTGTGTTGTCCTTCATTCGACGTCGAAGTGTAAATGTGGAGTTGCAATGAAGTGATTAAAAAACAGCGGAATGGAACAGTACGCACCCTTAACAAGGGCAACATGTAGACATACTCCATTATTTACATTATTATATAGTCCAAACTCAAATGCCACGGTGATCACATTATCACATCCTCAGATGGCGCTGGCGACCGAACACGTACTTTTACAGATGAATGGCATTGATAGATATTGACATAGGTACAACTGTATACTTTAAATCCACTTTCAGTTGGTTTTCGTCGTTCGAGCTGGAATACTTCCCTCGTTAGTAATGTTTTCGCCCTGTATACTAAAAACTCATACCAAAAGAAATTGCGTGTGGTAAATTTCGGAATTGGAGATTTCCAGGGATATCTGAGCTGGGTCCGTTGTCTCTCCTTTCATTAACTTTGGAATGTACCCCTAAATCAGGTGATTTCAATTCATGGTTCACGAATCTTTGAATAGTTCACGAGCGGACCATCAGTAAAATATACATTGAATCCATCTGCTCGAAATTCAAATGAAAACTAGAACAAAGTATTCAAAACAAATCATGTAACATTTTCCATTAACATGTTTCTTCTTTTGGTGGGCATTCTCAAAAATCATTTCACTGTCAGTTTCTTAAAAGGAAATTTAATTAAGACTGTTGGTTGAACAATTGAAAACATTTCACGCATTGCAAACATTTTTACAGGATTAAGTCATGAAAAGTACAAATGAAATGTTGGAAAATCGGCATTGTGTCTAATAATTTGCACGCCTCTGTACATTTATTAAAATACTAGCATGTACATAAAAGCGTGTTATTTTGTGATAAATATCTTATGTAACATTTCTTACAGGTTAGGATATACTGTAGGCTGTAAATTCTTGTTTTCCCACCTAATACAGGGTCATTGAAAAATAATGCAAACATTTCAAAACATGATAGCACCCAAACCCTTTATGTTAAACTGTAATTCTTTCACTGAACGCCAGCTGGTTAAAGTAAGTTTTGTTTTGGATGGGACGTGACCTTGCTAGGTCCGTTGGTGGCGCGCGCGCCATTGACTGCACCGCCCGACGAACTGCACCTGATTACAAAGCTGTCATTCGATGGTTTAATCAGTTTAAGAAAACAGGGACTGTAGAGAAAAAATCTAGGCCAGGCCGACCACCAACATGAGCATTGAACACACGCTTTCGCAATGGCTGGATTGGTACGTGCAATCATTTCAGGAGTAATTGTCAAGATGGCGGTAGAAATTCGCTCCCACAGGTGCTCCAAATCCCGATTTTGTTTTGCATACACAATGTTTTTAATGTACCCCCAGAAAAAAAAACCAAAGGGGTGAGGTAAGGACTTCATTGGCGCGCACGCCCCCGGCCGACCTTGGCTACTGCGCATCTAGTGTGCGCATAGCAAGGTCACGTCCCCTTCAAAACATAACTTGCTTTAACCAGCTGGCGTTCAGTGAGAGAATTACACGTTTAACATAAAGGGTTTCGGTGCTATCATGTTTTCAAATGTTGGCATTACTTTTCGATGACCCTGTATAGCTGCGCACAGTTTGTCCTGACCGACTGGAAAGCTTTCTTTAATGGAACATAAGATACGAACAAATTGCCCTTAATTACTATAGGTTTTAGAACAAGGTTCATAAAGTATCTGGTTACTTACAGTACCCGTTTGTTTAGGATTTGATCGTAAAATTGCTGTCACGAGTGCCTGGAATTTCACTACGTTCGTAAAACAATGTCAGTCGTAAAGTCAGTCACTCATCTATCTTCAGCATAAATGTCCAACTCACTCGATCATGTTTAGGGTTCTGCGTGTCGATGGCCTGCCTGAATGTGGCTCATTTCTCAATCGCTTCCTTCCCACCAGTAGTAGGCTTAAGTATAATTTCTGCCCACAGCTTCCGTCCCGTACATTTGCATCACAATTCCGTGCGTCTCATCTAGCATTTCTGGCTTGTGCTGCAGAACTTGATGCTTACTCGTTGCGTTATTGCTCTAAATTTCATACTGACATCATGGCGTAGCCGTGCGCGTTAGCATTTCAAACCGCAACCACGATTGGGTCACCGGGCCTGTGGTGTAGGGAAAGCACGCCTGCCTATCACCCGGAGACCCTGGGTTCGATTCCGGCTGTGTCAGGTATTTTATAAACTAACATAGGGCTGAAACGGGGTGCAATCAGCCTCGTGAGGAAAATTTAGTAGCTCTCTGACAGTCATGAAAACCAAAACGGCCGAGGGAACCTGACACGGTGACCACGAGCAAGCGAAAGACCTTCATGGACTGTGGTACCACAGCATTTGGTTTTAGTTTCGACCACGATTGGAAGCTGCAGCAAGATGGGATATCGGAGGTTCGAATCACGGCGTTGACAGTGGCTACCATAATAAGTGTGGTTTTGCTCAACATTTTTCCACACTCCCTCCAGGAAAATACCAGGATAGTCGGGACTCCGTTTCCGTACCTAATAATTCCAGTTACACACACTACTGGAGTAACTACAGGAACATAGGTTATCAGACAAATTGAACACAAATTGAAGTTGCTTTGAATAGAATGGCAACTGAGTTCTGATAGATATAAAGTGGTAAGCCTTTTATCAACAAATGGTGTGAATACATTAAAGGAAAGTGAGGCTTGTAATGCGTGCCATCGTGGCGACGATGACCTGAACGTTGTTAGCGCTGATTATGGAGGCCTTGCGTGACGCAACAATGGTCTTCCCGCAACAATAGCCTTAATGACAGGGGGGCCGTGGATGGCACACATCATAATTACTGGGTGATGAATGAATGAAGCTCTGCGAGTCATTTCGTCTAATTCTGTTTGATGCCAAGATGTTTACTGACAGTCGCGAGGCTCATTACGCAGTCAAACGGGACTTGACTAATAGTTAGAAGGGTTAATCTTGGAGAATTTCCCTTCCTTTAATCACGATGTATCTCCATTTATTCTTAAGCTGTAATAAACCTTAGTGCGAGGTGTCTGTTTAATATCAGACTATTTTAGGGGGTCACTTTTTATTTCCAGATAAGTAGTAGTGCTGTGGTGTGCAAAACAACCGCTCATTAAACATAATATCAGCAGTCAATGAATTCAAAAATGAACGCTTGGTCTAGTGCCTAATAGCATGCCAGGGAATAATAGAAAAATTAGAATTAAATATTAGGACTTCTGTTTTGTCTAGAGGTGCAATTTGTAAGGCACTCACCTCGTACTCCCCAATGTCGCGGGACTGAATCCTGGCGACTCAGGGCCGCCGAGAGGGAGGGGCAATGGGGACAAAATCATAGGGCCCCGTAAGCAATGAGGGCCCTTTAGTAGTGATGGTTAGTTTCAGTTTATTTTAGCTAGTATTTGGATTATGTAAAATGTTGTCTATAACTTACAACCTGTTCGAGGCTTTGCGGAGTAATATGGATGTCGATTCGTCTACAGCTCTAAAGAAGATATCTCATGTTAGCATCTTTTAACTGGGCCGATAACTTATATGTACAACAATCATTATCATCATCGTCTTTTAACTGTCAAGAGAAATTAGGCAAAGAAACACTTCAGAGGCATGCAAAAGTATTGGCAGAAACCATTCATTTGTTAAAAGAAGTTCCTCGATTCTGAAAATACAAAAAAGAAAGTGTACCTTATTCTACCTCAGAAGACTATTAAATTCTATATATGACTGTGAGTTAGGTACAAAAGTTTGGTGCTTTTCAATCGGTCAACATGAATGTACCCAAATCAGCTGGTTATGCCCTAATCCTGAAATAAATACATGAGATTAATAAATACACTAGGATGACCAGTATCGATCTTCAAGCGATCATCATCAGATCCATTACACTTAAGCTGTAAAATCCATGTTTGAAAATACATGTGAAATATATACAATTACTGACTGAAAAGCACCAAACTTTTGTTTACTAAGGCAACACTGAAAAATGGCTTCTAACCACACAATGTGAGTTAGGATTCATAACTGTTTAGGAATAATCTACTAAAATTTACTGTTGAATCTGCTATCAAACTAGTGCCGAGTTTTAAAATGCTCATTTTGTTTTTCATTACGTGCTGGTAATTAAAGTAAAGATTTACAGAATTGTAAAATATTTCCCTGTGCATGTTAACTGTATTCAAAATACTGAATTGTTTTGTGCACTTTGCAAAATATATTTCATAAAATAAATACTAAAATGTGTAGCTTAAAGCTTTAACGGCCAGGAATACTATTAAAGTTATTCATACTTTTCGGATATTGCCATGGAAAATAAAAATAATAATATTCCTGGACGTTTCGAGAGGGACCTTGCCTCCTTTTTCACTAGAATTAAAACAATGTGGCCACAGAATGTGTGTCAACGAGCTTAAAAAACAACTCTACAAATTCCTCTGTTCGTCACCAGATAGCAGCCAGAAGCTACTGTATGGACCTTGGTAGAAAACCGCGTCATATTAAGTTGTTGTTGTTGTTGTTTTTTGTGTCTTTTGACTGGTTTGATGCATCGCTCCATGCCTCCATGTCCTGAGTTAATCGTTTCTTCTCTACATAGCTACCACAACCTACAGTACATCCGAAGCAATCTGTTTAACATATTCTAACCTTGGTCTACCCCTACAGTTCTTGTCCTCGACCCTTTCTTCCATAACTACAGTAAGCTTACTATTCCTAGGAGTCATAGTATGTGTCCTACCAACCTATCTCTTATCTTCATTAGCAGTCGCCAGAAACATCTCTCCTCTCCCACTTGTCTTAATACCCCTTCGTTCGTAACGCTATTCACCCATCTGATCTTCATCATTCTCCTATAACACCACATTCTCCTCTTTTCTGCTGCACCAACAGTTCAAGTTTCACTTCCATAGAGTGCCGCGCTCCAGACAAAAGTTTACAAAAATGACTTCCTAATACTTAAATCTATATTCGATGTCAACAGATTCCTTTTATGTAGAAATGCTTTCCTTGCTTGAGCCAACCTACTTTTTATATCATCTTATATATTCTTCCTAAGTAACAGAAGTCTCCAACTTCCTTTAGCTTTTTATCTGCCAATTTGATGTCCATAGAGGCTTCTGATTTATTTCGGCTGCATTCCATTTTTTTTGTTTTGCATTTATGGATTTTCATCATGAATACTTTCCTAAAGACGGAGTCCATACCATTCTAAAACTCATTCAAATTCTCTGGCGTGTCGGTTAAGATGACGATGTCATCGGCAAATGTCCGAGTTGAAATTATTTCTCCTTGAATTAAGTAGAACGGTGGAAAGTGTAGTAAGGAAGGAGACGGAATAGGGGGAGGGGGAATAATTGAGACTCCTCGAAGAATGAGGTGAATGAGAATGAGGCAATGTCCCTCTCGAAACTTCTAGGAATTTTATTATTTTTATTTTCATACGGCAATTTCCCAAAAGTATGAATCTTCTTCTTCTTCTTTTGCTTTAGCGTTTGTCCCGCCTCGTGGCAGGGTCCACTATGTGAATCCGCTGTCTCCACTTTACTCGGTCATGGCCCATGTCCAGATGTAGGTTGACGCTTTTCAGATCCCTGTGCAATGTATCGGCCCAACGTTGTCTCGGTCGCCCCTTTGGTCTTTCTCCGGCGACCTCTAGTGTTTAGCCCTGTTTTGCAATGGTGTCCGCTCCTGATCGTAGCACAAGCCCAAACAATCGCAGACGACCCTCTTGCATTTTGTTGTTGATTGCCGCGACACCTAATCGATCCCTTATTCTTTCATTGGGAATGTGATCCAACCTAGTAATGTCAGCCGTCCATCTAAGCATTTTGGTCTCCATTACACTTAGCCGACGTTTCGCTTCCTTGGTGATCGGCCAACATTCAGTACCATGAAAGCGGCTTCGGTGGCGTAGTTGGAAGCATGCTGAACTGCTGTGCCCAAGATAGCGGGTTCAAACCCGGCCGAAGTCGTCGGATTTTTTAAGAGCGTTATAATCCTTCAGTATGCCTTCCTTCGGAGGGGAAGTAAAGCCAGCGGTCCCATGTCATAGATTTATGGCATGTACAAGATCCTTCCACAGACAAAACTTGTGTGAAGCTAAATTGTTAGGTTAGATTTTGTCGGAACGCTTTATAAAAATTCCAACGTTCACCACTAAGTATCAATTAATATCTGGTGGTGAAAGTTGGAACTACTTGAAATTGAACGAAACTTATAGCTAACCCTAAGGGTGTCCGTTGGAAGCAGCTACAGCCTCAGGCGAGCCGAACATGTCCTCGGACACTCTCGGCACTAAAAGCCATACGATAAATAAATAAGTACCATAAAGCGCCACGCAACGAATGACAGTGCGGTAAATCTTCGATTTTAGGTGGTCTTTCATCTGGCGATCGCACATGACACCTGTCGTTGTTCGCCACTTCATTCACAATATCCCAAATGTATGGATAATTTTTATAAAAACTAAAATGTTTTCTATGAAACAAGATTTGTATGCGGTTTTAAATTATTACTGCATCCGATGCTTTTCTCAAAATGGCATTGTGTTTCCGGAATAGATAGTAGTACCTTATGGTGTTTGAAGCCATTGTTGAGTGTTGCCTTAATAAACAAAAGTTTGGTGCTTTTCAGTCGGTCAACAAGATTGTACCAAAATAAGATGGGTTATTCCCTAATCCTGAAATAGTACATTATGCAACGAGCCTATAATGGCAATAATTAAGATAATAATAATGTTATTGGTTTTACGTCCCTTTTAACTACACTGGCTTTTAGAGACGCCGGGGTGCCGGAATTTTGCCCCGAAGGGGATCTTTAACGTGCCAGTAAATCTACTGACACGGCTCCCTAATAATTAAGACACGAGTATGTTTATAACACGAGCGTAGCGCCTTATAGGAGAGTTGCATACGACTATTTATCTTCGACGATAATTGTCAATCTACTTCGAAAGCAGAGTCCATTTACTCTGCTTGGCAATGCTATTGTTTACAGCCTGCATGATGACTAATGCCGTCCAGCTCTAGCATTCACTAATATTGTCACCGAAGTCGTTTGAAAGCAATGCGCGGTGTAGAAATTGGCGTTGGGGATATTAAGGTACAGTGCTATTTCTTGTCTCATATTCGACAGTTTATTTACGCGAACATTTGGACGGTGCACTTTCCATGTCGTTAATTCATATTTAAGGATGCTGTGTTGTTAACTTCTGGACGTAGAATCATTAATTTATTGCACATGTCATATTATTTTCTTGTTACCGTAAAGGTTCGTGCTGATTTTGTCTTTGTGTTTGGGATTGTAACTACAATGGTTGATCCGATATCCAATTTGAACGTTCAAAACAAGTAAATCATGTCCGACATGTTGGATTTTGAGCGCATGCGTGAAGGTATCCTTACCTAATTGGTCAATGAATGAGCTCTGATTGGCTGGAGAAACTGTATCATAATGAAAAACAGTACTATAATGACCCTGTACCGGGTGAGTTAGCCGTGGACGTTACGGCATGACTGCTGGCAGTCGCTCATATCCAGGAGGCGAGGAGGTTCGAATCCCCCACCGGCAACCTTGAAGATGGTCTTCTGTGGTTTCCCATCTTCTTTCCAGGCAAATGCCGGGGTTGGTCCCTAACTATAGGCCACAGCCGCTTCCTTCCAACTCCTCGACCTTCCATTCCAACTTTCCTCCCCAACGGTACTTGTAGCTCACCCATTGGGTGTCCGTCTCGAAGCAGCTACAAAAACTGGCGAGCCGAACATGTCCTCGGACACTCCCGGCACTAAAAGCCCTACGCTAAAAAAAAAGCCCATATTATGATACAGTTGTCTGACGTATAAAATTTACATTTCGACATCGTCGAACTTAAACATATTTTTTCAGGATTTGGGAATAACCCATCTCATTTGGGTACAATCGTGTTCACCGACTGAAAAGCATCACATTTGTATATAGTAGTAGTAATAATCAAAAGTATTTCAAGATGGGCCCCGAGGAAAATTGCTTAGGGGCCCTTAAATCTTCCCGGTGGCCCTGCCCTGGCATACGGTAGCCTATATTTCGACATTTGAGGGTCTGTTGATTTACTGGTATGTTAAAATTCCGGCACCTCAACGTCTCTAAAACCATAGCAGATACAAGAAACCTTAAACAGTTCCTAACCTCTCACAGCATTCGGCAGCAAATGATGACCTCTTGGTACTGTTCAAATAACATGGATTGAGGTCACGCACTTAGGCATCTACAGGTCTTAAAGGTCTCTTGTTTATAGCAAGCTGACTACAGAGAGAGTTCAGAATGACCGAAGGTTACACGGATCGGCTCTCTGGCCATTCACAGCTAGTTTCTCAGATCATGATATTAACATTCTGTCCGAGTCCTCCTGAATATTAACATAACTGTGATTCATGGGGCTTTATATCAGGTTCTGGCTAGTCTTAATATTACACAAGCAGCTCATTTCATAAATCCATAGGGGCCGATAACCTAGATGTTAGGCCCTTTAAAACAACAATTATCATCATCATCATGATCATGAATCCAGCTCAAACTGAAAACAGATAAACAAATTGAATGACAATATGGATCAATTCGTTTGTTGCCGAAGAGTCCTTATTAAATGTTGATCATATAAAATGAAGTGCATGCCAAATTAGATCTGTGGCAGTCAGAAATTGAAAAAATGGGGCTAATGATTAGCAAATCCAAGTCAGCTGGCTTGGTAATTAGTAGGAATACTGAATCTTAAAATTAAAAATGAAGAAGTGGATATTGTTGACTTTAACTATCTCGGCAGCTTTGTTACTTCTGACAACACCAAGAAGCGAGAAATCAACAACAGACTACAAGAAGTTTCGAAATTGTATCACTATGTGCGTTCACTACTTTGGGATCCAACATTCCCACCATCTCCTAAGATTACCATATGCAAAACCTACGTTGTACCGATTCTAACGTACGGGCTTGAAGCAGCAACACTGACAGGACCAGCACACAGCCGTATACAGGCTACTGAAATGAAGTTCCTCCGTTCCTGCTTACAAAAGACAAGGAAGAATAAAATAAGGAATGTAGATCTTGGATTGGAAATAAGCCTATTGGAATTAATAGAACGTTTTATGGTAGTATCACGAACACAACATCAAGACTGATAATCAGTGGGGAGACAGTGCAGCAAGTGACAAAGTACAAGTATTTAGGAACAAATGTGAACTGCTACATTGACTGTACTGAGGAGATAAAGTCCAGGATCGGTCAAGCCAGAATTGCATTCAATAAAATGAGAAGAGTGTTCTGTAGCAGAGACCTTAATTTAAATCTAAAAATTAGACTTCTGAGATGATATGTCTTCTCCACCTTGTTCTATGGAGTTGAGCCCTGGGCCATAAAGAAAAGAGAAATGGACAGATTGGAGGCATTTGAGCTATGGACGTACATAAGGATACTGAGGCTGAGTTGGAAAGATAAGGTCACCAACGATGAGGTGATGAGGAGGATGGGAAAGAGAAAGGAAATATTAAATACTGTCAAAATTAGAAAACTGCAGTATCTGGGTCATGTGATGAGAGGAGAGAAATATCATCTGCTGCAGCTGGTCATTCAAGGAAAGTTACAAGGCAAAAGAAAACGCATTTCTTGGATCGATAATCAGAAAACTTGGTTCAATTGTTCCACTATTGAACTGTTTCGTGCTGCATCATCTAAAGCAAGAGTCTCTATGATGGTTGCCAACCTCCTGAGAGGAGATGGCACTTAATGAAGGAGAAGAAGAAGAAGAACTCTACAGACTACGGTGGTAGGGCCATATGAAAAGGAATGTTCCAGAAAGAACTCCTAGTGCTTATTTTGGAAGGGTAGTTCCTGGCAAAAGACCCCAAGGACGACCTCGAGACTCATGGGTGAAACAAGTTTCAAAGGATGTAGAGAAAAGAGGTGTAAACTGGCGTACAACATCGAAGAACAGCTATGGATAGATAAAACAAATTAGAAGAGGCTTTTGCACTACCGCACCCGGCTTGCTGGAGAGAAGAATTGATGATGATGATGATGATGATGATGATATTAATAATATCGTATGGCCTCGGGTGCGGGAGTTCAAGCTTTGTTAATTGTGACCCAGAGGGCAGCTTGCATGTCGAATTTTGTTGTTCCTAAGAGCACTATGAAATTCAAGGAGGTTAGATATCTAAGCTCCTTGACACTATAGTGCTTTCTAGCGGAGAAAGGAGGAACTATTGTGTTGGCGGAAAATCCCGAGATTGATTTTGCCATCATGAACATGGCCTACTGAATTCAAATGGATTCTTTGGCATGCCAACAACGTAGGATATGAATGTCGTGATTTTTGTCGCCTTAAAAAAATCACTTACCATGGTCAGGAGCAAACCTGCAATCTTGGGGTTGGTAGTCCAACACTATAATCACTCACCCACCGTGGCAAGCTATGATGATGATGATGATGATGATGATGATGATGATGATGATGATGATGATGATGATGATGAAGATGATGATGATGATGATGATGATGATGAAGCTAAGTCCGTAACGGGATAAATGTGGGTTTAAGTAAAATGTGTAATCCTATCTGACTTTTTAAGATTTTGTATCACATTTTGGAGATCCGTATAACTACTCTCAGGGTGCCAAAGTGCACTTATAACTTGTCTGATAACGTGTGTGGTGCCTGTATTAACGTGTGCATTTGTAATCCAGGTGAGGATTGGAAAGGATGGGTCCACGACCTTAAGTTAGGAAACATCCCGACATTTGCCTGGATTAGAAGTAAGAAACCACGGAAAGCCACTTCCAGGATGGCTGAGGTTGGAATCAAACCAACCTCCACTCTTGCTCCAGTCAAAAGCCGGGGTGGTTTCTATCTTGAGGCCAGGGCTATCTCCTTCCCAATCTTACCCTCAAATACAAATACATATCAAGGGTACAGGGGTAGAAGGGGGAATGTCCAATAATCTAAAATGTCCAGGAAATGATTTTAAAGTTTCATTACTTATATGTTCTTATATGTAGGCCTACGCGTCAACTTGAAACGTCATTTCTCATTACTTTCATTGTTCTTAGCCAGACACAATTCTGCCTTTAATACGTCTCAAAGAGGCCCACCAGATCGCGCTGATATCACGATTTTACATTTTGAGTGACAGTTCCTCTTCTTCCCTTGGACCCTTAATGTATAATACTACAAGCACCACAATGACACAGGTTTTCAGACAAATTCTATACTTACACACCCAAGTGCATAGGGGCTGATGACCATGGTGCCCAAATCCCTAAATAAAACAAGAGCAGCAGAATCCTTGGAGCAGTAGAAACATTGAGAGAGAAAGGCGATTGCAAACATATTTTGTAATTTCTATTTTGATTGACCACCTTGTGGGTTAGGCCTAGTGTCGCTAGCATACTTGACTGTCACCCTTCAGGTATGAGTTCGATTCCAGGCTCAGGCAAGAAATATAGTTATGGTCAGAGGACTGGGACGGGGTTCTACCCACTGAGTTGAGATGTGCTTGATTCCTACCTCAGCCAAACTAGGAGAGATATTCCGCGATTTCTCCGTTCTAATCCAAGCAAATACTAGGATGGTTCCCATCGTAAGACCACGGTCGCCTCCTTCCCAATACTACCCTCAAATGCAAATACACAACTACAGAAACCACAATATCACAGGCTATCAGAAACATCCAACTAAATAGGGCTACATAACCACGACAACGCAAAGCCCGTCATTGAATCATCTACTATGATTACAGTAGTACACGGGGTACAAATGACCACAATAGAAAAAATGAAAATATATTTGGTAGGTAGTCCACGTGTATTTCATTTTCATATAGGGTATGTTGCTGTTGTTGTTTGAGTCTTCAGTCTTTTGACTGGTTTGATGCAGCCTCCATGCCTCGTTGTCCTCAGAAAATCGTTTCATCTCTACATAAATACCACATCCTACATTTGAGGCAATATGTTTAACATATTCTTATCCTCGACCCTTCCTTCCATAACTAACCTTGCTATTCCTGGGTGTCTTAATATGTGTCTTACCAACCTATCTCTTCTCTTCATTAGCAGTCACCAGAAACATCTCTCCTCGCCCCTTCATCTTAATAACCCTTCATTGCCTACTCTTCCTACCCATCTGATCTTCGTCATTCTCCTGTAACACCGCATTTCAAATGCTTCTATTCTCCTCTGTGCCAACAGTCCAAGTATCACTTCCATAGAGCACCACGCTCGAGACAAAGGCTTTCAAAAATTACTTTCTAATACTTAAATCTATATTTAATGTCAACAGATTTCTTATCTATCGTAATGCTTCCCTTGCCTGAACTAACTACTTTTGATATCATCTTTCCTTCGTCCATCACTGGTTACTTTGCTTCCTAAAGAGCAAAAGTCTCCTACTAACTTTCGCTTTTCACCTGACAATTTGACGCTATTATGGGTTTCTGTGTTTGTGACTAGAAATACTCAAATACGGTAGTATTATTGTCATGCTTTAAAAAACAGCAATTCATGCTTGGGAGGAGGAAATGGCAGAGTCTTTTGAAGTACGGTAAATGGGTCATAATATGAATGTATTAACACAGTTTGCCATGTTTCGTCTAAAATAATGATCATAAAGACATGAATTACACTTGAAACCTTCAATTTCCTTACTTCAGTTATCATTCTTGAGGTAGAATATTTGAATATTGAAGATTATAATTTCACGTGACTATACTCTTACTAAGGCGCCAGTCAAGAACCTCCCTTCGCTTTTACATGAGATTAAAAACAAAACATTCACCCTATAGTCTCTCTCTCTCTCTTTGTATACTTCCTTCTTTCTAACCTCCACCCTTTTTTCCATTCTATGAATATTTGATGTGAGTAACCCACGAGCCGACCAACCAAGGCCTCCTCTCATGGGTCCCTGTAGCGTTGTGTAGCCATGGAATAAATGATCGTTCCATCTCTCTCCCTCTCCCTACTACCTCCCCTCTCTCTCTCCACACACCGCCTTGCTGTACACAAAATTAAACTCCTCCCTTTTTGGTTGAGTTCCTAGCGTTCATTTTATATCTTCTTGTACTTCTTCTTTTCATTTTTTAAAAAGTTCCCTCCTTCCGTAATCCAATCAGATTAGAATTCTTGTACGAAGCAGGTCGTGACTGAATGTGCTCCATGATTGGTCCTTTCCGTTAGTTTTAAATTATAAGGTTTCATCTTTTGTCTTGTTGTACTGTTTTACGTTTTAAAAAAATCAAACAGTACCCCTACATGTTGCTATAGCACAAGTACGCTCTGAAATATGTTTCAGCTCTGAAATATCTACTGTATCTTAAAATGTTTTGTAAAACAACATATAACTCTAACTTCTTTTTATAAATAAATCTACCGACAATCCTCAGGCAGTATTTTTCTTGTAAGAAAAGATGCTGTCCTTTTGTCAAATGTTTATCTCATATAATTTTCATTTTTACACAACTTTTAATATTTTGTTTCGTTTGGGGATTTACATATTTATGATAATATCTTGCATGTATGTAACATTTCTGGAAGGTATGTACCTGGATGCTGAGACGCCATCTTGTTTTTCTTTCTTTCTCTGTCGTAAGATTTCAAAGCCCATTATTATCGAACGACCACTTAATTTTAATGAGAGTCTGATAGTCTTTTGTTTTTATGTTACTTTCTTTGCCGTTGTTTTATTTTTTCTCTTTGCTGCGTTGTTGTTGCTGTGTTTCGTTCTTGTCTGACTGGATGTCTCCTTTTTTTTGTACTTCCTTCGATTACCTTTACTTACTTAGTTCGCCATAAAAGCTCGAGTTAGTGTTTCCTCCATATGTAATGCAAATTTCTTTGTGATATATGAAAAATGTGGTTAAGAAATATAATTATTATTAATAGGATGATTTTATCGGATGTATATTCTATGTAATAACGCCATTCAATATCCCGATATTCATGACGTATTACACGCTATTTATGTTAAACAAATGGGTGAATGCAATCTCTTAGAAATTTTACGAGTTTCATAACTGTGGAGATAAAAGTTCTCTGTGCACTCCTGGATGAGTGATATTCAAATTTCTTTGCAATCATAACCGTAAATACAGTACAATGTGTCTTCCATGCCCAAATAATTTGGTGCAAATTTCAAGTAAGACATATTGAGTAATGAAATAGGATAAAGTCAATAAATTATAATTATTGAGTACATTGTACCGGTTTCGGTTACATTTTAATCTTTTTCAGCAAACAGTAGTTGATACAAATAAAGTTGCAAGATTGACGCAATTTTTTAAGTATAAAATGGCTGATTTAAAAATTATTTCCACGACACTAACAATCTAAAATGATTAAAAATATTCTAAACTACCGTACTATAAATCAGATCTGTTACAATTTTCAGATTAACGATGAAAGAAAAATATCTTGAAAAGAGAGCTCGAAGTGGAAATGTCAATGATATGGAACTGATGTAATTGTTCATTGAAAATTTTGATGTTGGGATGATTTGTAATTGTGATGATATTTTGCATTGAAATAAAAATCTTTATGATAATATGTTGCTGTGAAAATAGTTAGTCCAATAAAATAGAGTAGATAAAAATGAATGTTTGATCATGGAATTATTCCATTAGTTTTTGATTTATTTTTGTCAAGCGGTCATTAAATTGATACAAGAGGCCATTGTTGAATTTTGATTTAGTTTTGCCAAGCAGTCATTAAAGTGATACAAGAGGCCATTGCTGAATTTTGATTTTGTTTTGCCAAGCAGTCATTAAAGTGATACGAGAGGTCATTGTTGAATTTTGATTTATTTTTGTCAAACAGTCATTAAAGTGATACAATAGGCCATTGTTGAATTTTGATTTAGTTTTGCCAAGCAGTCATTAAAGTGATGCGAGAGGTCATTGTTGAATTTTGATTTAGTTTTGTCAAACAGTCATTAAAGTGATACAAGAGGTCATTGTTGAATTTTGATTTAGTTTTGTCAAGCTGTCATTAAAATGATAGTGATACGAGAGGTCATTGTTGAATTACCGGGTGAGTTGGCCGTGGTGGTTACGGCGTGGCTGCAGGAAGTCGCTCACATCCGGGAGGCGAGGAGGTTCGAATCACCCCGCCGGCAACCTTGAAGATGGTTTTCTGTGGTTTCTCGTCTTCCTTCTAGGGAAATGCCGGTGTTGGTCCCTAACTATAGGCCTCAGCCGCTACCTTCCAATTCCTAGTCCTTACATTCACACCTCCCCCCCCCCCCCCCCCCCCGCAGACAACACTCCACAGGCGACGGTACTTGTAGCTTACCCCATGGGTATCCGCATAGAAGCAGCTACTAACTCTGGCGAACCGAACATGTCCTCGGACACTCCTGGCACTACATGCCATGCGCTAAAAAGAAAAATTGTTGAATTAAGTGCCATGGATTTTACTCACCATTCCAAATACAAATTTCTTGATTGAGAATCAAATCCTCGATCTTGGGGTCGCTGAGTAGGGTATTCCGTCTTTCACTTTCGCTGACACCTAACAGAGGAAACTCACATTATGCTCCTGGCAGGCCACACATCGGAATATTTTGAATCAGAAATCTTTTAGAGAGAGAAATCCATCTCCTTTTAAGGTCTGATGTTATTAAACACGCTAATACGCAAAATAAGTAAGAATAAAAGAGAATCTCCATGGTAACGAACAAGAGCTATCCGGTGTAATTAGAGTGGCCAGGCCATGTTTCGCTAATACCTAACCTATAATTAAATGACGGAGATAAAAGACCATAAGATTCCACCTTCCGTGACAGCTGATATAATTATAGTGCCCGCCACATGTTCGGTTCATTCTCAGGAATATTATAATACATAGACTAATTATTTTGTTTCTTGCATAATAATTCCTTCAGATGTGACCATGTTCACATTGAGGGGTTTGTCACGATACGTAAATCAGACAAAAATGTATGAAAGACAAAAACTTAACAAATCATGCTACTTGGTTATTGTTTCTTCTAAAGCCCCTGAAACATACGCATATATTTGTCAGTAGAATTTAATTTCTTCTAAAGCTTTCAGTGGAAGAATAATGTATCCAATATCAACTTTCCATCTCATTTTGACTTTCAATGCATGTGCCCAAATTTCAAAAACTTCCCGGGACATTTTCATCCGTTTTATGAAAAAATATTATTCCAAATTCAAAGGGGTTAACAAATTAGAGAACCAACATTGTTTTACAAATAATGGACCGTAAACTTCTCTGGGTGATCGGTCAACCTGTGCAGTGAAAACAAGAGATCTCAGAAGGTTTTTGGGTTGACAACAAACCTATGCTATATACATTCAACAGATTACTTGTATATAAAAGTAAGTATATATGTTCTCTATAAAGTTCTGTACTGTTCCACTAATCTCAACCAATTTCTTTTGCAAACATACATCCAGAACAAATAATTGGTATGAATTTTGGTATCGACTTTTTAGCCAATTTGCAAATGACTACTTACTAACATTAGTACCCGGTTTCGTCCGGTGGAATGATCATAGTGATCATAATGTGGTGAAGAGCAGACCATGGACCATCTCCTCATCTGCAAGCTGTGCCAAACAACCTGCTATTTCGAGGACCTGTTGCAGGCCACCAAAGAGGCCTGTGATCTGGCTGGATCACATTGCATTTAAATTTTGTATAAATATGCAGAACCTATAAAAGTATCCACTCAACTAAGAAATGTGTTTTATTAATGTTTGGTCTTTTCATATTTAGGTGACCAACTCCAATGTTTTAATTCCATTCCAAAATTGTATATTTTAATCTGTGTTAAGAGAGGCAGATGACCTCATAGTTTCCATAGTTCCACCCGTGAAAACCTCAATAACTAACTAACTGACTAACTAAATAACTAACTAACTACGAAGAAATGTATGTACACTATGCTTTTAGTACCAATTACCGGATTGCTTTATGTGAATATTATGTGTTATCTGACACGATTAAATTTAATTAAATCATATTCCCAAAGTCTCTTTAAGCTCCGTGGTTTCGTAACCCACAAAGTGATGAATTATATTCATTGATGTGTTTATTTCACTGGCTGCGTGGCTCAGCGGTAACGTTCTTGCCTGTTGTTCCCAAGGTTGCATGATCGAATCCTGGCGCAGTCAACTGGCATTTGAGGGTGCGTAAATGCGAAAGTGTCGTGTCAGTAGATTTACTGGTACGTTATAGATCCCCTTCGGGGGAAATTCCTGCACCCCGGCGTCTCCATCAGCCACCGTAGTTACAAAGGATGCAAAACCAATAACATTATGGTTTATTTTAAAGAAGGTAACGAATACTACTACTGAACTGACATGTCAAACGTACAACTACAGTAATAAAAAAATAAAGATCACAGTCGAGGAATACTTAAGTTCCCATTTAGTTAGTTATTGATATTTTATGGGGCGGAACTACGAGGTCATCTGCCCCTCTTAACACAGATTAAATTATACAAATTTTGAATGTATACAGTATTTAAAATTTGAGATGGAAAGTGAAATATTAAAATGACCTAAAATAATAAAACAAAACATTAAATTAAACTACTAATTATAATAATAAACAAAAGTACAGTATGCGGAACACAAAAAAAATCGATTTTCAAAAGAGAACAAGTTTTTTATTCAATGTACACTGGAAAATTTAGAATGCTGGCCCTAACCCACTCTCACTTATAAAGCGGATGACGAGATCAGCAGTCACCACGTCATCGATTGAGGAAGACTTCATGTGGTGGTGATCAGTAGTGTAATGTACGTAACATCCAGGTCATTTGCCCCTAATGATAAAAATAATAATGAAAATTGAAACGACTACTAACTACTGGCACATGTAATTTACCAACGAATAGAAACAATTGTAAAGAAAAAGGAATAAGTCGAATAAAAGACGTTGCCCCTATCACATTTAATGTTAGAGAAGTGGGAAGCAATAGTGTCGTTTTTCGCCACATAGCACTGTATGAAAATGATCCAAGCACTTCGGAAAACTTCGGCTGTCCCGAGTTCCTGTGTCATGTTTCGTCATATAGCGCTGTACGAAAATGATCGGAGTATGGTTCGTCAAAGAAAATTTGAAAACACCAACACTTATTGTAGCTGATAACCTCAATGTTCTGCCCCAACACCATTGCATTTATACAGAGACCTAATATTTAGTTAACACATGTGGCCTACAGTAAGTTATGCAGGATGATAACTGTTTTCAAGGGCCTAAGAAATCGTTTTACACTAATTTGCTAGCAGAGCAAGGTGTATTCTTTTTCGCAACTCGGTATCGGATCACGGGTAGAGGTGGCGTGGTGCTGCCTGCATTGCCAGCCAACAATACACTCATTGGGATATTCTTACAGTTACACCCCAATTCCCACCATCTCTGGTCCTCTACTACAACACCGAAATACTTCTTCGCGGTTGGTTCTAGGACCTTAAAACGTCGTTTCTGGAGCCCCTTGTCTGTTTGTCATTTATACAAATCTACATCTTTTCACCGAACTCAACGACATTTTACGTCGGGAGTTATGTTTCTTGAATTATGAGGGTTAAAATGAGCCTTGATCCTTTACGTCAAATTCGATATTTCGTCTATATGCCAAAGAAGCTACATCTAGGGAATGGAGGGGGCTGTTCAAATTTCAAGTGTTATCCGCAGTGTTCCTAATGGTAAGTACGATAAATTTGGTTCTCAGTTCGGTGAAACGGTGTAGATTTGTGCCAAAGGGCCGAAACGAAGGGAATGGAGAGGGCTGCCCAAATTTCAAGTAGAGTGTGTTACCCATTGTGTTTCAAATTATAAGTACGTTAAATTTCATTCAGTCCGGTGAATCGATGTGGATTTGTGCCAAAGGGTCTAAATCTGGGGAACGGAGAGGGCTGTCCAAAATTTCAACTAGAAGCGGTGTAGATTTGTATAAATAACTGACAGACAAACCAACATTCAGCTGTATACTTATACCATATAATAGATGTATGATTGAACTCGGTTCATGTAGAAGCTCCAGTTTCTGATTCCATAATATAACACGAGTTTTATTAAAACTAGGAGGATATGGATTATTACGTGTTTATCTAATCTCTACGTAGTATAAAATAAAGTCCCCGATTCTAGGATGTCACGGGTAATCTCGAGAACCACTGGATGGATTTTGATGTGGTTTTCACCATTCTGTGATTATAGTCTGTTAGCTACTGAGGTATGGGCGGTGCTGAGTAATGGCACTGTACCTGTGGATGTTGTGAAAGGTTCTACTCGTGGGGTCAGTGCTAAGGTCTGACTCATGTCAGTGAGGATATCAATGGCAAACTATCTCATTTCTCATCTTACTTAGTAGGCCTACGCCTCATTATAGTGCTCTCTTCGGTTTCTGTGGGTTTCTACTCACATAACCTACGGTGGTGATTTTTGATGATCCGACAACACTCCGGGTTGACTGCCTATCAGACGGGTGATTTTTGATCAGTTTAGCCTATTTTGGTCTATTTCAGTTTCAATAATTCGTACGCATGGGAATGTTTTTTTTTTTCAAACTTTTAGAATTTTACAATGTTAAAATTTATTTTTATGTTGGACCATGCCGAAATATAAATATTACATGCCAGAAAACTGCATCTTAAAGAGGCTCATTATAGTCAAGTGTCATTATGATTGGTGTATTCCTTGGAATAGAGTTAGCAGTCGCTGCACTTCACTCTTTCTTTTTTAATTAGTTTCTTTATTTCCTTCCGCAGACACCAAGAGGGACCCTTTTTGTATTTCCGTTTCTCTGGATATGTGTTGATTTGCTTTTGAGTTTGTTTCAGATGTGTACTCCCTGCTAAGTATAACGACACTCCACGCGGCAACCTGTCGAAGTTTTGGATTCAACAAGTTCAAGAATGGCTTCAAACCGCTCAAGCAGATGTCGTTGTCGTCATCTACCATCTCCCTGAAGACTCCCTTCTATGAAGCAAATTGTATTATGTAGAGTGTTTTAATTTTCAATGTTACCTACTCTGTTTTACTTCCTTTGTCTCTCCCCCCTCCCCTTCGTAGTTCTGGCTATCCGTGTGTTCAAATTTCTTGCTCACTGCATGTCTGGTCGGCCACGTGAAAAGTTCAGTTCTCTGAAGGAGGACCACCTCCTTTTCCATGAGGTGATTCAAATCGACGCCATGTCTGAAACTTGTGTTTAATGTCTGCAGCTAACTCCAATCCATCAAGGCAAGATAAGTAACTACCTTCAGTGATTTTAATCATTTTTAAAAGGTTTTAATCAAATTCTGAATGCTCTTAATGGATGTTATAGGCAGTATTTTGATTTTCGCAATCTTGTGAAATAACTGCCCCCCGTGTGAATTGTCATTTTTAGCCAACTAGGCTCGCTATTTAAGTAATGAAATCTAGCATTTCTTGTATTGAATAAGGGAATACCTTCCCTTCAACGAGGGATTTATGTCAAATTCATAGCTCTCTAAAACTTAACTTGTCTGCCTTCGTGGGATTTCTACTGACCTATTCTACTGTCATTACATCTCTGGAAATTTCCATTCGCAATAGACTCTAAACCGCGAAGAACTATACTCAACACCGTCAAAATTACTGTCAACTTTAAGTTAAATGGATCAATTTTGCAACCTAAAAGTCTCTAACGCCAGAAACATATTAAAGTTCAACTAAGTGCATCTTCATAAACTGCAATAGGAACGTTTTTCTCATGTTATACAAACTTTCAGTGCTTCAAACGTCAGTGTGTGGCTTCTTCGCTCGTATCAGTAAAATCAGCCAAGACTTTGATTCCTTATTTCCTATACTCCTAATTCCCTTTACTAACAATTTAGGGTATATTTAAACTAGTTACTTTTGTTCAATGAGGCCTCGCCTATAAATAGGCGCCCTCCCAATTTTGCTAAACTTAACATTTATTCATTCCGTAGAAATATACATGTGGTTGTAAATCCACATTTTAATGCGCATTTTTTCCTGCAACGTCCAGGAAGTTAAAGTTTTCGAATTGTTAAACAGTTATTTAATTTGTGTAATCCAGGTTTCACAAAGGGGACCTGTCCTATTAGAATTTCGCATCTCTTGATGTCTGTATAATTATTAGTGGTTATAATCCACTTATTAATCTCTTTTCTCTTCTCCTGCTGTGTCCAGGAATTTATAGCCTTTTCGCTTGCTACAAGGGCATTCTAAAAGCATTTTTTGAAATATTGGTATTCTGCCTAACCAATCTAACGAAATATTAAACCAAATTGTAAGTCCTTTATTATTATCAGTAGAGGCTTTAATTCTTTTAATTGTTGCACAGTTCGAAAACTCTTATAAGGTTTTTAGTGCTTGCAATAGGTCTGAGACCTCCATATTGTACAAAATTATTTGTTTTATTGTAAACCTCTTCCTTACTATAGGTCTGACACCTTTAAATTATTCTAAACAAGACGTCTTTCCTTAACCCTAAAATAGATCTGAGATCTAAATTGCTATTGCTCTTCAACTTAATTATTTTGTTAAATATATTCTGTATTATTTGTTTTCCACTTCTATTGCTAGAAGAACTGTTAGGTAGGACCTTTCCCTCCCTATTCTTTTTCTTTTGAATTAATTCAACATTCAAAGAAATAAGCAAATCCGAATGATAAGTTTACTAAAAACTCAATCACTTGTTGCGTTTAGAGCAAAACTTCTATTAACATCATTTAAAAAGTTTATTTTAGCTATCACAGCTAATTCTAGTATATTATTAAGGCAAGAATAGCTCGCTCAGCCAGCTTACTACTTGAAGAGACTTTCGCTCTGTCCTGTGATTTACTGTTCAGAATTTGGTTTTGTTCAAGTAAACTTCCTTTCTAAACTTTTAGTCGGCACCCTGCTGGGTAAGAGTTTAGCCTTCCTTAACCGCAACATTTGGGTCTCTCTAACGATTTCTACTACTACTAATAAAAATATCTTTATACGCCCTAAAGGTGCTTATCTCTGCTCACTCTGGGAGCATTCGACCTTTCTGTTGGAGATCCGACAGTGTCGGGTAATAAACATATCCTGGCTATTTCAAATCTTTCTAACATTTCAGAATACTTTAGAAAATCTCACCCTTTTGAAGGGAAAGAACATAAATCATTTTCATCTGGCATACCTTTGCTCGCCAGCGCACCACCCTTCCCCATAGTCCCCCATAGTACCAAAGTTTACGCTCGGGAGGGAAAGAGCACTTAGCGACAGCCTGCCGTTAACCTCAGCTCACGCTGCTCTCTCCGTTATCCAGGCTCAAGCTCCCACTTATTCAAGTCGCTTCCGCAAGTTTCGTGCAGTATATCTATTTTTGTTCTCACTATTTCTTGATTATTTTGACTTGGATTCTCTTCCTCTCTGCCTAAGATCGTTTCCACTCCTAAACCTTTTTCCCTTTTTCTTTTCACATCATCATCCCTCAGGTAGTGTCTGAGCTCCGGCTTAACCTACCAATGATACAGGTTCTCCTCCAATCAAGGCTCACGATTTTCATTACGATACTGCTGTGTGTCCAATTATGTAAGGATTGCATTGCACCTGTGCTGACTTCCCCGGCCTTCTATTTTTAATTTTTACTGCGTGGCTCGTGTCATAGTGTGGTATTCGAGGAGGTCTTGGTCGAATACGAGGTATTCTTGGTGTCCCATGCGCTCTGTTCAGTACACAAAACTGACGGAATCTCGACAGATATTTATGAATATTTGTGTTCGAATATAAAATAAAGTTATAATTATCGTCAAACATAAACAGTCGTATGCAACTCGCCTCTAATGGTAATTATGACACTCGTATGGAAATTATAAAACTTGCTTCGGTCGTTTTATAAACATACTCGTGTCTTAATTATTGACATTATAGGCATGTTGCATAATGTACTATTATGTTCGACCATGGCGAAATGTAAATATTAAATGCCAGAAAACTGTATTACAGTATAATAAGGCTCATTATAGAACAAATATCCATTATGATACAGTTTCTCCAGCAATCAGAGCTCGTGATTTTCATTATAAAACAGTTTTTTGACCAGCTTCGCACATGCGCTCAACGCACTCAAAATCCAACATGTCGGACACAGGTGACATGACTAACATGATTTGAAAGTTGGCAATGTAAAGGATATCGCATCAAACATTGTAGTCACAATCCCAAACACAAAGACAAAATCAGCATGAACCTTTACGGTAATAAGAAAATACCCTGAAATATGCAAGAAATGTATGAATCTACGTCCAGAAGATTGCAACACACCATCCTTCTATATAAATTACTGACTTGGAAAGTGCACCGTCCCATATGTTCGCGTAAATAAACTGGGGAATATGGGAAAAGAAATAGCACTGTACCTTAATATCCAACTCCAATTTCTATACTGGGCATTGCTTTCGTACGATTTTGGCGACAATTTTAGTGAATGCTGGTGCTGATCGGCACTAGAAAGTTATGCAGGCTGTAAACATATGACCCACGCATGCGCTCTGTTCAGACAGCAAGCACTCTGCTCACTAAAGTCAACTGACAGAATCTCTACAGACATTTATGAATATTTATGTTAGAACATATAATAAAGTTATCATTTTCGTCGAACATAAACAGTCGTATGCAACTCGCCTATAATGGTAATTAAGACACTCATGTCTTAGGCACTTTGCATAATTTACTATTATTTTATCCCTTTCTGATTTTTTAAACAAATATTGAGGATTGGCTCTTTTTCTGTTTTAAAAATAACTTTTTATACTAAGATGTGTTACGTTTACTGATTTTGGTAATTCGAGTTATATTAATTTTTGGTAGGGATATTTTATTATATGGCTTGATTTTATTGAGATTTTGAAATTGTTATTTCCCGTAATTATGTCATATTCAGCTAGTTTTAGGGCATATTTTTTGCTTTTTTGTACTTATTAGGTCATGAGCATCCGCACCCTATTAATAAGTCTTGTTCGTATCCATTGTATAAGATTTGCTGATGACAGTGCATTATATGCTACGTGTTTTGACATATACCGTACAAGAATCAAAATTGAATCTGAAACTGTTCTAAAACAAAATTATTAGTTGTCAGGAAATCAAATGAAGAAATATCAACAAACATCAAGATAAATGATGACACCGTACAACAAGTCAATCAATTCTGTTACATGGGAAGCATTGTCCCACATGACAATAGGTGCCCCACAGAAATCAGGAGGAGGATTGCTCTAGATAAACAGGCTTTCAGTAACAAGAAATATCTTCTGACAAACAAAATCATAAACACTAAAATTTGGCTAGGAGAGATTTTGTCAAAATGTTTGTGTGGAGTGTTCCGTTGTATGGCTGTGAAACATGGGTCTTAGAGAAACAAGATATAAAATGACTGGAATCAATGTAAATGTGGATATGGAGGAGGATGCTGAAAATAAGCTGGATCGAGAAAAAGTCAAACCAAAAGGTCCTTAAGGAAGTTGTATAAATTTCGGATGAAAATGCTTCAAAAGCATTCATTACTCTTGCTACTTTGTTGTGCGAATTGCTGCTGTTAAGTTGATGAGAATATTCAACAATATAGAAAAGAGGAAAACAAAATTCCTTGGCCACACACTATGCCATAACAATTTCCTAATAATCGTGTTGGAAAGAAAGGTTTTGGGGAAGTAGGGAAGAGGAAGACCAAGGAAGAAGTATCCGGATTCCGTGATGGACAGACTACATTTCCAGGAATATATTGATTTGAAACGTGCAGGAGAGGCGAGACAAATGTGGTTGCAGTGACAAGGTCTTGCCTTGTTCTTCGAAGGCATAAAAGAGTGGCGTGCAGAGAGTGCAAAGATCTCAGGGTGATATTTATAGTAAAGCCATCATTACTTCCGACTTGACGTTTCAGTACTAGGCTAGAGTTTCGTTCACTAAATCGCGACATCGCGAACGAAACTCGATTTATCGTGATATATTGATTTGAATGACTGCCTGCGATTGGCTAATTAAAGTGATTTTCTTTCTGACCGCTAAACAACTCTAGGGTAACACTAAAACGTCAAGCCGGAAGTAATGATGGCTTTACTATAAAATCACAAAGAGACCATAAAAATGAGCTATGAAGGATATGATTATTTTATGCCGTCAAATAGTACATTATGCAACGAACCTATAATGGCAATAATTAAGACATGACGCGAGTTTTATAATTTCCATACGAGTGTCTTAATTACCATTATAGTCCAGTTGCATACGACTGTTTATGTTCGACGATAATTATTATAACTACTGTATTTTATGTTCGAACATAAATATTAATAAATATCTGTCGAGGTTTCGCCAGTTTTATGTACTGAACAGAGCACTTGGGACGCAGAGAATACCTTGGATTTGACCATGGCCTCCTCGATTACCCCACGATGACACTAGGCCACGCAGTGGCATTTAAATTAGAAGGCTTTGGAACTCAGCGCAGGTGCGATGCTATCCTTGTCTAATTGGTCAAGCAACTGTTTCTTGAGCTCTGATTGGTGGGAGAAACTGTTTTACAATGAAAAATAGTGTTATAATGAGCCTCATTATAGTACAGTTTTCTGACATATAAAATTCAGGGTCGAACATAAAATAAATAACGGTATTTTTCATCATCTCAAATATTCAGTTATGGGTAACCTCAACTCGACACGAGATCATAAACACACACTTGTTTAATAATTAGTGACTGAAACAGAATTAGAAAGAATCACGCTCTTGTACATCAGCATGTTATCATCTGGGTGAAATATTGTATACATTTCGCGTGAAAATGCTTCAAAAACATTCATTATTCTCGCTACTTTGAGGTGCGAATTGCTGCTGTTAAATTGATGAGTTCTTTTCAGTAACACTACAATAATGTTGTTGGCAAGAATTCCAGTGTCATTGTTCTGTAAATGACAAAGTAGGCTGCTCGTTGCTCAAACTGTACAATTAACCGTGCCAATTTTCTCGCCAGTTCTGCCTTCATGTTCTCCGCGGAAGGTGCTGTATTATTTTCGCTAATGTGAACAAATGGCGGCAGTTTTGCTCGCACACAGCGGGAGAACATAACTATCAGGCAAAATACAGGTATTTTCCAAAAGTGTGATTACATATTCCCTCACATACCCTGATAAACTGTCACAGTAGTATGTTGTTATTATTTTTTCATTTAGTAGGTTGCAACAGCAGCGTGGTCATGTAGCCCCGTGTACTTGAGTGTGTGTGGATCTGTCTGATAACCTGTGGCATTATAGTGGCTGTACCAGGATGTGTATTTCTAATTCGGGCTAGGATCTGTGTAGGAAGCGGCTGTAACTTTAATGTCGGAACCAACAACGGGAAAACCACCTCTAAGATGATTGAGGTAGGAATCGAACCCATATCATCTCAGTACTCCCTCACGAGGATGAGTGAAACCAGTTCCAGCCAGCAGAGTAGGGAATCGAACCCGGACCTCCGTGATGACCGCCAAACACGCTAGTCTCCATCCTACAAAGTAGACCCAAATACAAACATTATTCCTTATTATTAATATTAATAATATTATTAATTTTAATCGCTTATCCTCCAAGTTTAGATTCACCCACGGAATCTACGAGGGATCATTCCTCTACTACCAAAAGGACGGGGTCTGGGAGCTAAACATACTTTGTCAGCAGATACAACTGGGGATGGTAACAGGCCGATCGCCCAGGCGACCGCTAACTTGGGCCTAATTAAGGTAGGGTTAGGGAAGGTATTTTGAAGGGAAGTCGACCGTGGATCTGTTGAAAGGAACCGTCCCGGCATTTGCCTGGTGGTGAAAATGGGAAACTACGAAGACCATTCTCAGGGTGAATGCGGTGAGGTTCGAACCCACGCTCACCCGATGCCAGCGACGCACGAGATGAAGATGATGATGTTTGGTCCGGTAGTTAAGTGGTTTCGTCCGAAGGGTCAAGCTCTATTCCGGGCCAAGCCATGGAGGGGGTGGGGATCTTAATGTAGACCTACCTGACTCCAGGTTGGTTGTTTGTAATGTGTGCGGATATCCGCAACATTTTTCGCCAGGCGGATATAGTTTGCATGGCAGTGCGGATAGCGGATAAGCTGTTGATAATGTTTAGAGTAAATTTTGCGGATAGTTATTAGAATACACTCTGAAATTGTTGAATATCATTACTAGGAACTGGATGTTTATGACATATGATTCATGACAAATATAAGATGATTCAAGGTAATCTCATTCAAATTATGCCATTAAGCATAATTAACACACCGAACTGAAAAAGGTTGCAATTCCGGCTTTATAACATTCATTTTAAACATAGCATACGACATAAAAAGCCTAAAGGTCGACTTTCTCCTCAAATGTCGAAGTGTTGCTTCGGTGGCGTAGTTGGTAGCATGCTGAACTGCTGTGCCCAAGATAGCGGGTTCAAACCCGGCCAAAATCATCGGATTTTCAAGAGCGTTAAAAATCCTTCATTATGCCTTCCTTCGGAGGGGAAGTAAAGCCGTTGGTCGCATGTCATAGATTTATGGCATCCTTCCACAGACTAAACTTGTGTGGAGCTAAATTTCTAGGTTACATTTCGTTAGAAGTTCCAACGTTCACCACTAGATATCAGTGACATCTGATACCGTAGTGAAAGTTGGAACTACTTGAAATTGAACGAAACGTGTAGCTCACCTCTGGGTGTCCGCTGGAAGCAGCTACATGTCCTCGGACACTCCCGGCACTAAAAGCCATACAATAAACAAATACTTTATACTACTGTATATATAATTAGAAATATTATTATAATACCAGTAGATTTGGATAACAAATGTGCTGGATGCGGATAACGTTTTGTGTATCCGCGCAGGCCTCTAGTTATAGTCAGTTGTTATTTTAAGGGGCTGAACAGCATGATCATCTTCCCCTTTTGTAAATGTCTCCATCATCATTACCACGCTCATGCTTTAACTTGAGACTGCCTCGTTGTATAGTGGCAAGCATTATTGGCTGTCACCGTGGAAGCCCAAGTTTGATTCCTGTCTCTGCTAAAATATTAATCTGGTCTGGCGGCTGGGACTTGGTACACTCAGCCCCCTGATGTAAAACTGAGAAGAGGCATTTTCGATGCCTACCTCAGCCATACTGGAGGTGGTTCTCTGTGGTTTTCCCCACTTCTACTCCAGGCAAATGCTGGGATGGTTCCTAACTTAAGGCCACGGCCGCTTCCTACCCAAATCCTACCTCAATTACTAATACAAACACTAGTAAAGACATCGAAGTGACGCAGGTTGTTATACAAATTCCACACACACCCAAGTACATGGAGCTACTTGACCACGATGTCGCAAAGCCTCTAAATTAATCAACAACTAGCTTTAACTTGAAAGCTCTTCACCAGGACTCTATAGGAGGCTACACGACATTTCAGTTTATTATTATTATTAGAAGAAGTGGGGATACGGTACTGAAGAACTTTGTAAATGTGGTGAAAAACAAGACCCTGAGCACCTTCTGAATTGCAGCATGTTACCAAGACCATATGATATGCAGGACTTGATAGAAGCTAATGACTGTGCCATTCTAACAGAACACTGTAAAAATGAAATTTAGTACAATTTATATGTATATTTTTATGTATTTTGACTCGGATAAATAAATATATTACACAACATCGTCGAAATTTTTCAATGGAACCAGTACAGCTGGGACAAGGTCACTTTCTTTTTCGAATCGGTTCTCCGTCATAAAAAGAAAGAGGGAGACTTACGGTGTATGATTTAAGGGAGTAAGGCTGAGATCTACGGATTGCGTATGAATAGAGAAGCAGGCCTAAGAAGGTGTTCGAGAAGCATAGAAAACTATACCATCCTGATGTAATACGTAAGTGATCCCGGGATGAATTTTATCAAGAGGACTGGGTGTGGATTTAGTGGGTAAGAATCCCACATGCTTGAGGAGTGCGGAACCTTCTCAAGCGTCTTATGTAAGATTTTCCACTTGCCAAGGAATTTACGACTGATCTGAGGGTTGGAACGAAGTAAACAAATGTAATATTAATATTGTTGGAAATTTGGTCTGTGATAATTTATACCTCGTAAATATATATATATATATATATATATATATTGTAATTATTATTAGTAGTATTTTTCTTCTTCTTCTTCTTCTTCTTCTTATTATTATTATTATTATTATTATTATTATTATTATTATTATTATAATTATTCCTCTATTAAAATCGTCATCATCATTCACACAAGTGCTCGTTTCTTACTGTACATTGACGCATGGCCCCTTAAGTTCAAGGAACGATAACAAACACATTTCCACATACGAAATTTTAAAGAAAGTCTCACAATGACATCATCTACAATTTCTTTGTAGAAGTGAAATGTGATCATTACATTCTAGTATTGAAATACATTTAGATATATGATTACCATTTTATGAATTCAACAACGTATTTCATACATAGTCGTATCCGAAGCGGAATTACCCATCATTTTACAATTTGTCAAGGATCTTCCAAGATTTAAGGAATTATACTTATTGAGACTCTCAAATAACACTAATTCTTGATAATCTCCCCGTCATAACTCACTGAGAGCGGCCAACCCATCACTTGTTTGAATGGCTCTCATTACAGGAGCTTAACGTGGGCAAATTGCTTTCTGGACGATCCTATGACATGTACACATTGCTCCCCGCTCGGTTTCCTCACTGGGTGAGTCTCAGTTCATATCAGAAATGCCTTTGCCGTTATAATGTATACACTGCCAGTAAAAATACAACCAACCTCCATTATTCTGAGTAAATGTAGGAGAGACTCAGCTCAATTCACAATATTAACCCTTTATAGGGGAAAATATTATTTTTGTATTTATTTCAAATTCATATTAATTATTTTAGCCTTATATTATAATTATTAATAATTTTAATTTTTGTTTTCTTTAATATGTTGTAGTTTTTTTAATGATTAATTTCATTAATATACTCTCTGCATGCTCTACTATAGTCATAGTACTACATGCTCTTAACTAATTTCATAAATAATAATAATAATAATAATAATAATAATAATAATAACCCCTGGCACCACAGCCCGTGAAGGGCCTAGGCCTACCAAGCGACCGGTGCCCAGCCATTTGACCTGAAGAATTTGGGGTGACGCGTGATCAGCGCATCGGGTCCCCTCGGCCGTTAATCTTGGTTTTCGTGATCGCGGCGCTGCGCTGCCTCACTGTCAGACAGGTACTCCATTGTCCTCACGAGGCTGAGTGCACCCCGTTCCAGCCTTCATGTCAGCTTCTAAAATCCCTGATGGAGCCGGAAATCGAACCCGGGGCCTCCGGGTGAGAGGAAGCCACGCTACCCCAACACCACGGGGCCGGCTCATAGTACTACATGCTATTAACTAATTTCATACAATTGTGTAATTATAATATACGGTACAGTTTATTTGCTGAAGTGTGGTGATCTTGATTTTCTATCATTCCTGTAAAGTCCAAAGAGTTCACGAATTTTGAAAATGGTTTAAGATATTTTTTGATTAAAAAAGACTTTTGAATCGGCCAGTATCCTTCTATGGAAACACTGTTTAATACAAATTTTCCCTCCCTTTTCACTTCACAACACCTTTTTTTTAAATGTGGGATGACTTGTTTATTGTCTTGATATATTTAAGGTACACAGGTGATTGTGAGGTGGTAGATGAATAACACTCGTGGATATGGATGAGTTTATCACAGTTATACTAGTCTACTTAATGTTCAATGTTCAATCACTATCAGAAAACACAAATCACTCACATGATGCGGGTGAGCTGCTGGGCATAGTCCCACAGCCGGCGAGTTTTTGTAGTACAGCGAAGGCTCGTGATAACACACTCACTTACCTCGGACAGCATTTCGAGTTCTGTATATGGCCCCGTAGTTTTCAGCACACAGTGCACATAGCAACCGAGGAGTAACACTACCGCACTGTTCAGTTGGGGCGGTTGAAGGCTAAATGTTGGGCGGATCACCCATTCAGGAGTGATGTAGGTTGTAGAACAGTTCAAGAAGCTATTCAGGACCCGGGTGAAGCGGTTCCAGGTCGATCGAATCGGATCACACTGCGTGAATCGGTGCAGGATTGTATCCTGAAGGGAACATGAAGTGCATAAGGCTGTCTCCACCATGTGAATGCGATGGAGTCTGTTGTTTGTTGGTATAAGGTCATGGATTACTTTATACCAACTTTCCTTCGCTGCGCTGGGAAGAATGCGATTGGAGACATTCCTCCAGACTCGATTCCAGTTAACGATCAATGCGGATTGCATAATTCTGGGGGCAACATACTGTTCTGCCATGATAGAACGATACAGCTTTTTCGTTGAGATAGACCTGATGACGTCTTGTGGCACGTAGCTTAATTCAACTCTCAGATACCGGACATGAGGTGCATGATGATTGATATCATAATAAGCTGGTGGGTTCGAGCAGTCATGGGGACTGCACCATCTCCGTAGGAAGTTATGTGACTCATCGGTCCCGAAGCCTGTAAGCAGTTGAAGGTGTCGTTTGAGGAATAAAGTTCTAGCTTTCTTTTCAACGTCGATGAGTCCCAGACCTCCCTGGGATTTATGCAATGTTAATGTGCTGCGGTAAAGACGTAATAGAGCTCCTTGCCAAGTAAACCATCCGACGGCGGAAATAAGACGTGTATCCACCATTCTTGGCATAGGAAGAATTTGACTGAGATACCATATTTTACTTAAGCTGAACTTATTCACGTACATTGTTCGTTGGTGTAAGAGGAAGGAGCGGTACCGCACTTGTTGCAAGGCACCACGCACAGAATGTAGGGCAACGTCCCAGTTCTTTTTAATCATTTGGTGTACACTATTCAAGAAAGATATGCCCAATATTTTGAGATCTGAGGCGATCGTTACCCACGCCGGGAGAACCCCTTGGACGCGGTCCAATTTCCCAATCCACATCACCTTTGTTTTTCGTCGGTTCAGCCGCGCACCAGAATATCTCCCGTACTCATCAAGGTCCGTGAACAATTGCTGCATGCCAACGGTTCGATCCACCACAAGAGTGACATCATCCGCATATGCAAAAATTCTGATCTCCGTGCCATTGAAAGATGTGTGGAGATTACAAAGAAGGGGTTCCAGGGATAGAACAAAAAGAAGCATGGACATCGGACACCCTTGCCTGACTCCACGATGGATGAGGTGAGGTCGTGTGAAATACCCATTTACATTCACTTTTGAAGATCCACCATGAAGAATTTTGCTCACGAGGGCAATAAACCGCATATCGAAGCCAATAGCTTGAAGGGTTGCAAGGATGTATTTATGGTTTACCCTATCAAAGGCATGGTCAAAATCCAGTGATAATAACAACTTCTTATTATTGCCGACCAGCGACTCACTAATGACATCGCGAATAGCACATGTAGTGTTGACAATGCACCTGCCTGGTACCCCACCCGATTGGTGGCGAGATGTGGCTTCTTCCATAATGGCCTGAAGTCTCGTTTTCATACATTTCGTGAAGATCTTGTAGTCAAAGTTTAAAAGCGTCAGTGGACGAAAGTCCCTGAGCTGTGTTGGTTGTGTAATTTTTGGGACTAATACCACCAGGCCATCTTTCAGGGTGTCGATATTTCGTCCAGGACGACAAGCATCATTCACTACGGCTGTAAGTTCATCGCGAATGGTGGTCCAAAACGTCATGTAGAAAGCTCTCCCAAGGCCATCAGGACCAGGACTCTTGTTCGGCGCACTGTGGAGTATGGAGGTATATATTTCTTCGGCGGTGATGTCCTGGGTCAATCACTCTTGTCCTCTGTGCAAAAGACTTCCTCGTACACCATCGAAGAACGGATGCTGGCAGTGAAGTGGGACTGGGGCGTCGTCTGTGTACAAGGACTGAAAGAAGTACTCTACCGTTTCTGTGATTAAGGTATGACTAGTCACCATTTGTCCCTCAGGTGTCGCAATGCGGTTGATGTACTTCTGACGGCCTTTGTGGCACGCCCGTATAAAATGATAATCGGAGGGTGCCTCTGATGCCAGATGTTGATGATCTTGGGCTTGAAGTTTGAGTCCTTCCAATGCTTTGCGCTGCAGCGTGAGGAGCTGCGCTCGGATTTTCTTTATTCTGCGATATGTATTAGGGTTGGTAGGGTTTTCATTGTATAACTGTCGTAAACATTTATAGTAGAAATCTGTCGTCTGATGGATGTGGCGTCTTCTCTCGGCACTGTAGGCCTTCAATAACCTAACAGCTCTGGGTTTCGCATACTTCAACCACCACTCAAGAGTATCTTGAAACCGGTGAATGTGGCGTTTCCAGTTATGCCATTCAGTGGCAAAGCTATCTTTCATGCCCAAGTGTGTCAGAATAGAATCATTTAACCTCCATGATCCTCTTCCACGGCGAGGTCCCAATTCTGGTTGGCGAATCTTGCACAGATTCGCACAATGGTTTGAAAACTCCACCGGGTATACATCTGTTTCCCTCACGTGTTCTTTTAATTCCCCGCTGACATATATTCTGTCCAGTCGAGAAGCACCATTATGGTAGTAGTACGTGTAACCGGCTGACCCCGACGGCTTCAGTTCCCATGTTTCTTTTAAGCGTAACCCTTGTATTAACGCAGATAGCGCAGGGCAGCCCTGAAATTGGTCACTTTGGTCTTTGGGTGATAGCACTGCGTTAAAATCCCCACCGAGGATTATATTGCGGGTATGATTATGGAGAAGTGGGAGAATATCTGTGGTATAAAAGAGCCGGCGTTGTATCCTGGCCTGCGAACCAGAGGGAGCATATACATTTACAATCAAAAGATCTCGAATACGGATACTGAGTCCACGTGAGTTGACTAACTGGACTGGATCCGCATTTGTTATATGGTCCTTAATGTAGATGGCTGTACCACGTTTGTGCTCATTGACATTAACTATTTTATCGTAGCCAGAGATGGCAAGGAGGTCTTCAGTAGCCACTTCTTGCAACAGAACAATATCCACATCTTGGTCTCGAATGAGGTTGCGTAAGAGCGACTGTTTACTAGCAGTTTGAATGCAATTTACATTGAGTGTCATTAGAGTGTATGTCAACAACATCGTCAGATAGATAGACATGTTTTTTACCAAAATAAACAAGATGGAGATGGGGTGGTCTTTAACGCTTGTCGCTCGACTTCCCGCCTTGTAGTCGGGGGTCCCTGACACCCGCATAAGGCTTGTGCGTTCCCTCTTTTGACGTCCGGATTGTTTTAGCTTTGGAGGAGGTTTTCAAAGGTGCCTGTTCTTTAGGAGTTAGTTCCTTGTTGTCCATGATCCCCTGGTCCCGTGACCCCGTCTCTTCTGTATCCATGTGGCTGGAGGGGTAGTCTTCTATTTCATCCGACCATCGTACACCAACGGTCTGTGGTTCACAACTAACTATGGACTGGTTTGAGGGTGGCATACTGGTAGCATTGTCTCCTGAGGTCACGCCTTCTGTGACCACTTCAGGGCTGGCAGTGTTGGTGTCAGGTTTCTGGTCAGTTTTAGGAACTAGAGAAGTGGCCGTCCTACCTAGACTGCCATTGGTGTATTGGCTAGTATCAGACGAAGGTGGCAACGCTGGCTGCCCGTTGAGTTCCTGTTGTAATGTGGGAGTATGTTGTTGTTTACTAGTGACGGGCAATGGCCCAGCTGGTTGCGGCGATAAGGCGGTGGAGTGAGGAGTCAACACGTCCATCGTGTTTTGTGCTACAGCAGACGTATCAAGTGGGGCAAGTTGTTCGGGAGAAATACTGACGTTAGATGAACAAGGTGCCGATAAGGCAGGCGAAACAATGTCACTGTCCTTGTTGGCTACAATTTCACTTAGAAGCTTAGGGCCGGTTTTGTTTTCAGTTTCACCGCGCCTCACTGGGCATTCCTGTCTAAAGTGATCAGTGGCATTACAATAAAAGCATGATCGAGGTTGTCCATCATACACCACCTGTGCTTTGTAGCCATCGATAGAAATAATGGGTGGAATTGCAGTTTTTAGTTCAATCCGCATAGCCCGAATACCACTCAAAATATTGAATAGGTAGGTAGCTGACCATCGTTCGTTTCTAATTTCACGAACCTTCCCGTACTTACTAAAGTACGACATTATCCGGTCATTCGGCAGTTCAATGGGAAGGTTCATAATTCGGATTAGTTTGCTGTCAACATCCGCACAAGTTATATTTACCTCAGATATAGAGCCATTAAATTTCCGTACCTGGGATTTTCCGTTGGTACTGTTGAGGACCTTCTCCATCAGTAGTTTGCTGGTGAACTTGATGAAAACAGCAGTTTCCAGATTGTCGAGTTGAATGGCTTCTAATTGGTCCACGTTGAGTTTTAGGGTGTACTGAATCCACTCATGTATTTCTGCAGGCCCTGGTTTATTGGCGTTGTCGGGGAAAGCACATTTTATCGTGTTTTTCCTAATGCTGTTGGTTGCCATATTTACTGTACTTGAAAAGACTTGAAAGTTAGACACTCGAATACGTCACTCACATCGAAGCAAAGCGCAGCGAACCGGTCGCTGCCGCGGTTCAGACCGGTCTGCGACACTGATATATTATATGGTCCACTGTTTGGGGTCCTTCGTTACAGGAACACTCGGGGATGCGTACAATTTTAAGTCTGTGTAGATAGGAGTTGATATTACCATGTCCTGATATTAATGTTGTCAAATTTGGCGTGAGGTAAATTTTGCTTGTTAATCTGCTTTCTACTGTTGGGAAGAATTCCTTTGTGATAGTTCCTTGGAAGACTCTTCCCATTTCTGCTGCCATTCATTAGTAGATGGTTTGTGACGTTTGAGTCATTTGTTTGGTTTCATTTCTACATAGTTACCACACCTTACATTCGAGGTAATCTGTTTAACATATTCTAACCTTGGTCTACCTCTACAGTTCTTATCCTCGACCCTTCCTTCCATAGCTAACTTTGCTATTCCTGGGTGGCTTAGTATGTGTCTTACCAACCTATCTATTCTCTTCATTTGCAGTCGCCAGAAACATCTCTCCTCTCCCAGTTGCCTTAATACCTCTTCATTTGTAACCCTATCTACCCATCTGATCCTCATCATTCCCCAGTAACACCACATTTCAAACTAATCTATTCTCTTTTCTGCTGCACCAACAGACCAAATTTCACTTCCATAGAGCGCCACGCTCCAGACATAGGCTTTCAAAAGCGACTTCCTATATTTGATGTCAACAGATTCCTCTTCTGTATAAATACTTTCTTTTTATGTGCTAACCTACTTTTTATATCCTCTTTGCTTCGTCCATCACTGGTTATTTTGCTTCCTAAGTAGCAGAAGTCTCCTACTCTCTTTAGATTTTCACCTGCCAATTCGACGTCCATAGGAGTTTCTGATTTATTTCGGCTGCATTCCAATATTTTTGTTTTACATTATTTTATTAATTATCATTATGATTTCTTCCCTCAAGACAGAATCCAAACTATTGTAATTTTCAAATTTATTTTGATAATTGCAATTCTTATAATCTGAAAATTAAGTTCATAAAACTATTATAATGTTCATTTTTTGAGCTTATTTATTAGCCTACTTTCGATTGTTGCAATAAATGAAAGTAGACTTATGAGATCACTACAGGGCCAAAAAATGTGTGTCTGTCTGTGTGTGTGTATGTGTGTGTGTGTGTGTGTACTCTGAATGTCTGTCCCCCCCCCCTATCAATTCGAACACGGTTAAACCGAATTGAACGAAATTTGGCACAGAGGTAGAACAAGCAAAGGGCACCTCAGTGTCATGTTTTATATCGCCGCCATCTTCACCAAAACTGAATGGCGGCCACTCAAACGGTCAAAACGTAAAATCAAATAACGACTAACCAAATCATCCGATCTCTACCAAATTTGGTAACAACATTCCTTCATATAGGACGCGTCTTGTGACCAAACTACAAGGTCATCCGCTATACCATTTCAGGATGGCGGCCGTGCGAATTATGCAAACTTTATAATCCATATCATGGGACCCACCAGTTCCGATTATCGAGCCGAGAATCGTTTTAACTGTTCTAAAGGAAGAGGCACGTTCGAAATTAAAAGTTTATTTTGTAACACTATAGTGCAGACGTGATTTTAAAAAGCTGAGTCGTCTCGGTTATTTGACAAGATGGCAGCGGATATCTTGTGCCTGACTTATATTTCACTAATTTGAGTATTGCATGCAATATAGCGTACTGATACAAAATAAATAAACTTTGTATGAAATGCTTTATATATAAATAATATACTCCACTGATGAAATCGTTTAGTATAAATCATTATTTGCTAACAAGTTCTATGTAAGTCATTTTATATAGAACGATGTTCGTTGGCACAATTGGCTCAGTGGTAGTTGGTCACTAGTCGTGGCCGATTGAGGTGCGTGTGTGCGAGCTGTGTGACCGCATTGGAAGAGTGAACGTTTCCTAATACCGGTGCTTCCGATAGTTCCACGGGTGTACTGACCTTCCGAGTGTCATTCGGACAATACTTTTTCAATAGTGTTCCAGATAGGACAACAAAACCAGAAACCCAGAAAACCCCGCTGAAAATCATGTCCGGATACCAGAGGAAAAACACCGTACGCTGTCAATTGGACAGGCAGAGTTCTCGCCCCACACCAGGAGAAATTCACCGCTGGATTAGCGATACCCTCCGGTTGACTGTCGACCAAGTAGAAGCCATCCCGTTAAATGCGCAAGAAAGAACCATGTACATCAAGGTAATCAGCATATCTACTTATCAGAAATTGCTAAATACTTTTGCAGCTCCTATTAAATTTCAGTATGGCTCAGGCGAAATGACAAATGTTAAGCTCTCCACAGCGGATTCAAATTTTACCACAGTGCGTATATTTAATGTCCCTCTCGAAGTTCCCCCTGAAATTTTCAAATCCGTCCTGTCGAAATATGGCACTGTGAGTGACGTCAGGAAAGAACAATGGTCTTCTGCTTATCAGTTTCCGGTGTATAATGGAATACGTGCAGTCACTATGGAAATCAAACAAGATATCCCCTCCACTGAGACTTTTGGTGGCCATTCAGGCTAATATCGTATAATGGACAGAAACAGACCTGTTTAATTTGCAATGCTAACACACATCTACGTATCAACTGCCCAAAGAAAATGATTCCCCTCGGTATAACTCCTACACAACAACGACGTGTCCAATACTCGGATGTTGTGACACAGCAAACGTCACATGAAAACATGCTTATTGATCAGTCAGCTGGGACACCAGCAGAAGTGGCCTCGGACACTCATGACGCAGAACACGTACCTTGCACTGACCAGATCAGCGAGCCACAGAGTGCCCCTGTGCTATCGGCAACCTGTATGGCAGCCTTAGAACCAACTCTGCCGTCAATACAGGCTGCCACAGAAATTTTGTCTTCACTGCCCCCACCTTCTCTGGTACCTACCGACTCACTTAAGCAGGTTGATCGGGGATCTCAGAACGTATCTATTTTAGAAGATTAAAACAAATGCCTCGATTGCCGTACCAGCCCCGAAGAATCAAACTGGTTCTACAAACGTTCCCGCAGCTGTGAAAAAGAAACAAAATCTTCATTCTACGTCATCTAGGGACCCACGAACGCTCTCAAACGCTGACAGCCGGCCTATGAATGGCAGTCATAAGGAACTATCTCAACCTAATTTGACATAGTGCACCAGTATATTTCTCACCTGTGTCTTTTTTTTCTTTTTTCTTTTTTCTCGAGTCCACCTTCCAGTATGTCTAGCACAGCTTTTATACTTCTCTTAATGGCGCAATTTCTCACTGTGGCCACTGTGAATATCAATGTAATAGAATGCCCCCTGATATTTCAACTGTTGGAGAGATTCCTTCGAGATGCAGATATTGACATTGCTTTCCTTCAAGAAGTTGCTATACCCTGCCTTCCCATATCTGCCTTCAACAAACAATACACCAATACCGGTACTACTAATAGAGGGACCGGCTTCCTCATAAGACATGATATCCCACTCGAAGGTGTGCTATGTCATCCATCAGGACGCGTAATATCTGGACACATAAACAATACCACCCTGATAAATGTATATGCCCCATCCGGGTCCAATAAACGAGTGGAACGGAAAATGTTCTTTCAACAGAGTATACTGCCTCATCTGCACGACGTTAAGGAAAAACTTATTCTTGCAGGGGATTTCAATTGTATTCAACGCCCAGAGGATTCCACTAGTCCATACCAAGGTGTCAAACCGGCTCTCAGGACCCTTCTTACCTCCCTACACCTCATTGATGCTGTGGATAGTTTAAGGGTGCCCCTGCCCCATTACACCTGTATAAGTCACAACTCCTCATCACGAATTGACCGCATTTACTTTTCCCAGGAACTTATCCAGCCTAGACGATATGAAGTGATACCTGCCAGTTTCACTAACCATCATGCAGTCGTATGTACAATCTCTTACCCCCATCCCATATTTCACATAGGAAGAGGATATTGGAAACTGAATTGCTCGCTGTTACTGGAGGAGGAATGCCAAGATATTTTCAGACAACACTGGACTCGATGGGTCCAACAAAAATGCAACTTTCGCGACTGTGCAGACTGGTGGGATATTTTAGTTAAACCAGAGATCCGCCGCGTCTTTAAGAACATATCCTACCAACGAGGTCGGGAAAGACGGGATACAGTGGAATTTTACTATCGAGTTCTTCGCCAGCTCCAGCAAAGATCTGATGCTGGGGAGCGTATGTATGACCAGATTCGGGAAGTTAAAACCAAGCTCCTGTCTCTACAGCAACGAACGCTCGCTCATATAAACGTGGCTTTAAAAGATCGTACAGTGCTCCCGGACGAAAGTGCAAGTGTATACCATATCGCCAAAGGACAACGTGAGCGGCAACGTAAATATATCCACCGCCTCCGCACCAGTACTGGAAGTGTCGTCACCTCCCCTGACGCTATACGTAGTGAAATATCATTATTTTATCAACGGTTTTACGCTAAGGCTCCAATTGATCCACAGCAGGTGACCCTATTGCTGTCATCTTGCAGTACCCAACTATCTCCGGACAACAAAACTCTGCTCAGCGCGGATATTACGCATGAAGAGATTCACTCTGTGGTTAAGCACTCCCAAATAACCGCTCACCTGGCATTGATGGACTGCCATATGAACTGTATAAACACTTCTGGCCTCTCATTGGCAAAGAATTTTGTCACGTCTTGCGTACCATTCTCCAACGTCGTGCTCTTTGTCAATCACATCACGAGGGTACCATAGTACTCATACCAAAAACATCCTCTCCCATGGCAGTTGGTGACTTCCGATCAGTTACCCTGCTCTGCAGTGATTATAAAGTCCTTACCAAAGTACTTGCATGCCGATTGAAGACTGTTCTACATGATATCATTGGTGATGAACAATGTTGCAGTATTCCTGGAAGAACTCTGTTAACAAACTTAGCGATACTACGGGACCTACACCTAAAAGCCGAAATGCTCCCCACTGAGCCAATGAGTTTTCTCACCTTAGATCTTGATAAAGCTTTCGACCGCATCAGTCATGAATACTTGTACATGGTCTTGCAGCACTTTGAATTTCCTGCAATCCATATTGACTACATTCGTATGATAAATTGTAATGCTACGTCTCGAGTGCTCGTCAACGGTTTTCTTTCCCCTCTGATTCCAATACAACGATCAGTTAGGCAAGGATGTCCCCTTTCCATGCTACTTTTTGTCATTGGCCTTGAACCGTTCATTCGGACTACCCAGGTGAAGCTACAGGGTTACAAACTGTCAACACATGTTTTTGGCATGTGCGCCTATGCTGATGACGTATCAATATTGATTCGCAATAATGAAGACATCTCCCACATCGATAGCGTCCTTCAGCTCTACAATATCGCCTCTGAAGTACAATCGAACCCCCAGAAAACTGCTTTGCTTCCGCTCAATACTAACTCAGTGATTACCCAACAGCCCTGGTTCCGGATAGTAAATGAGGTGAAAATTCTTGGCATTACCTGGAAGCAATCGCTTCTGGACACAGTGCAAGCAAACTGGACTAAGGTAATTGCCAAAGTTAGGCGAGTGCTGATCCAATTTGGTCAAAGAAACCTCAATATAGTGGAACGGGTCATGGTCCTCAACGTGTTGGCGCTCTCTAAAATATGGTATGTCGCACAACTTTTCCCACTTCCCAAAATGTTTGAGAGCCAATTGTCAAAATATACAGGTTGGTTTATATGGCAAGGATTTTTGTTTCGAGTACAACGGGAACAGTTGTATCTCCCATCCCGGCAAGGCGGGCTAGGGCTAACAGCTCATGGCATGAAATGCCGTGCACTCCTCTGCAAGAACGATATCACCATCCTTTCCCAACATGACACTTTTACGAAAGCGCTATACAAAGATATTCGAAACACAGCCCGTGGTAGTGATAGAGCTTTGCCGAAGATATTTAGGGACCATCAACAGCACCTTCTGGAAACTGTTCGCCAAATGCCTTCAGGGACTGTTCCAACGACGAAAAGTATTTATAACATGTTGCGGTAAGTGGTACACTCCAAACCGCGAATCGAGGCCACCACCCTCTACGTCCATTGGCCCACTGTTTGGAATTTTTTTTGGGGCTATGACCTTTTCTTCTGCTGTACACTGCCAGGATTTTATCTTCCTCAACGATCTCATCCCAACGGCTTTACGGCGATATACCATCCGTCTTGAAGCTTACCCATGGTGTACTATATGTGGTCAAACTGATACGGCGATACACCGCTTCACATCATGCACGCGAGTTGCCTCCACTTGGCTGTGGTATAAGGGAAAAGTATGTCAACTATTAAATGTGCCCACGGATGACCTTGATGACAGGAAGTTGATTCGTTTGTCGGTGACCGCCTTCCCCCAAATTAAACACACTGCCATTGTGTGGATAATGGGCCAATATGTACATTTCGTGATGGACAATGATCAACATTTCTCGTTCCTGGATCTCAGGTATCACCTGCAGAAAGAGCGTTGGAAGCTTAGTGAAAGTGGACAATTGTACGATAAATATGGACACTATCTGGATTTTCTTGTGATGTAATAGTATGGTATTTATCAGATCTGAAAATTCTGTAATTCTGTAGAGAGCCAATAAAAAAAAGTGGTAAAGCGTTGGCCTATCGTTCATATGCCTATGGTTCAAACCCCATCAGAGTTAGATTTTTGCTTGAAATTTTATATATTTATTGTTTTGTAATGACTCAGACGTTTTGAAATTAAGCGTTATATTGTGCATATTATGGTGGAAAATATATATTTAATTAAAACATAATTCGCCAGCAGATTTGCTCGAGACATCTAGCAGCCAAAAAGGTAACTGCACGCCGACCTACTTATTAACTTCCAGATTTTATTGAAAAGTTTCTTATCATGGCCGCTAGAATGCACTCGCCCTGTTACGATTATATTGTTCGATACTTCTCCACTAGATGTCACAACTAGTCTACGTGGGACTCCATTGATTATTATACCATTGGCATTCTATGCGCATCGAATTTGAAGAATGACAAGATGACACTACGATACATTTTTACTTTTTATTTTAAAGGGTTTGTAACAGCCTATTGTGCGTTCTTTGAAAATGTTATTTGAAGTAAAGAACAAAACGATTTCTCATAGTAACTGAATTCTAGCCGTTGGTGCTAGTTCAGGTTATTAATTAATACTTTTATTTCAGGCAAATAGCAATCGAAAATATCCACTTAGTTTGTATACACACGTCTCTGTAGGGTCATGGAAAGATTTGTTAATTCAATTAGGGTTGTGAAAGCCATGCACAACCAGACGTGTAAAAACATGCCTCAACTGAAAGTTGGATGTTGCCCACGGCAGGTCGATTATGTAATAATAACAATAATAATAATGTTATTTGTTTTACGTCCCTTTTAACTACTGCTGCTTTTAGAGACGCCGGGATGCCGGAATTTTGGCCCGAAGGGGATCTTTAACGTGCCAGTAAATCTACTGACACGGCTACCTCGCATTTGTGCACCCTCAAATGCCAGCTGACTGCGCCAGGATACGAACCTGCAACCTAGGGTCCAGCAAGCGAGAACGTTACCGCTGAGCCACGCAGCCAGTCCGGTCGATTATGTCTCCAGATCCATAACATTCTAGAGATATTTATTATCTATCTTTCTTCAATGATGGTAGCAGTTTTTATCTAGGTTGTGGCGTTTGGTAGAGGTAAATAGTTTCTAAGGTCTTCAACCAAGAAATGATTCTATTATACTCTTTGATAATAACAACGAGTTATAACTATACTCATACATTTAGGAGAAAGTAGGCTATATGTTCTTTACTGAACGTCTCGTTTTTAATTGTAATTTTTACTATCACATTTTCTTTTCTTCATTCTTTAATTTTAATTGTTAATATTAAAATAACAATTTTATCAAGCACCTTAGGTCTAATATTTGGTTTTCAAAAATATCAACACTGCCAAAAGAATCCTTCATGTATGCTGAAATATTCAACCATCACCATATTTGACAATAGGCCCTATACAGTATATGGTAAATAAATAAGCCACTGACTTATAAAGGATTTAAGGGTTGATGGATGATAAATTAATGGGAAGGGTTTCCAAAATTGTACATATAAATTAAATTACTACATTTTTGTGACGTAAGTTCAGTTCTTATTTAGTAACATTTAGGATTATTTTTGTTGATACTAGTGGTACTAGGGCTAGATCTGCGATACCTAGTCTAAATCTGCAATGTGGTAAGTCTAATAATATGCGTCATTACTACTACCACTACCGCATAAATCCATCACTAAAATACAAGAGATTTTATAGATAATTCGCAAACAAAATACTTCAAAAGTTTTCACGTTTTTACACTAGGTGGTGGTATTTGCCGTTTCAAAATTCATAGCCAAGAGAAATTCAATAGTTGACTCAACACAAATACTGAGGTTAACAAAATCGTCTCTTGCAATTCGGTATGTCTACAGAAAAGGTATATTTCAAGAATATTTGGATTAGCAAACTCACCCCCCCCCCTCCCCTGCATTTAAGATTCCCTCAAATATTTACTGTGAATAGTGTAATCCTTGCTCAGTTCTCACTATTTGCCATCATGTGTACATGTGTAAGTATAATCCAGTGTATATAGCAGGGGCTCTACCGTTCCCGTTGCCCCTTCCTTAGGGACTCCAGAATATTGTCCTATATAGCCCATGTTAATTTCCAACTTTGGATTTAACTTTTTCTCAGAAACAGATATTAGGAACTAATTCAATTTATTCAGGATGTTCTTCCAGAATCTTCCCTTACTTTTACAAAGGACTTTTGAGAAAAATGTATTTTTGGAGTTTCATGAGTCTTTTTAAAATGGCGTGATTTCAACAGTACTTTTATGCACATTTCCATGTGGAAAAATTAATCAAAAGTAATTTTTGAAAAATGCACGTGGTAAAATATAACACAAATGAGTATGAATTACATCCACAAATGTCAGCTTTGTATGTTAAAATGTTCCGAAGAAAAGGGAAATTTTACACCTAGCGAGAAATTGGAACCACAGATTTTCCCTGTTTGAAAAACATGCCATTACCATAGGATTCCTCTTCTTCCATTTGAAGCACTAGCATCTATTTTGCTGTTGTTCCATGTTCCTTTGCCTTTTCTTTTAACGCAGCCTCTTTCTTGCCATTTTTCTTAGCCTACTTTCTATTTTTGCGAACATGAATGTAGACTTCTGAGATCTACACAGAGTCAAAGGTTGCGTGTCTGTGTGAGTGTGTGTGTGTGTCTGCTCCCCCTGCCCCCACATATCAATTCAAACACAACGAAACTGAATTGAACTAAATTTGGTACAGAGATAGCCCTACCAAAGGGCACCTCAGTGTCATGTTTTATATCACCGCCATATTTACCAACACTTAATGGTGGCCAGTGAAATGTTCAAAACTTAAAATTAAATTACGACCAAACTAATCATCCGATCTCTACCAAATTTGGTAAAAACATACCTTCATACGGTATGAGTCCTGCCCCCAAACTACAAGTACTGTACCAGTTCAGGATTGCGACCGTGTGAATTATGCAAGCATTATAATCCATAACTTAGGATCCACCAGTTCCAATATTGTCGAACTGAGAATGGTTTAAACTGTCCTAAAGGACGTGGTCCGTTCTATGTTATACGTTTATATTTTAATAGTATACTGTAGCAGTGACTTTAAAAAACCGAGCCGTCTCTGTTACAAGACCAGATGGCAGCTGATCTCTCTTTCATGGCCGATATGTCACTAGTTGTATCGTCTAATAGAAATGAAATTAAAGATGTACTTTGGTGGGTTTACTACAAGGACGGACGATTTTGGAAAAGTATGAGGAAAGTCCCCTCAGGAAGAAGATATGAAAAAGAAATGTACAGTTTGAAAGCTAATGGTCCGTAGATTAAGATGGTGCAATATAGTACATTATGCAACAAGCCTATAATGGTAATAATTAAGACACAAGTATGTTTATAAAACGAGCAAAACGAGTTCTATAATTTCCATACGAGCGTCATAATTACCATTATAATTGAGTTACATACGAATGTTTATGTTCGACGATAATTACAACTTTATTATACTGTATGTTCAAACATAAATATTCATAAATATCTGTCAAGATTTTGTCGGTTGCTTCTTCTTCTTCTTCTTCTTTTAGGAAATTATGTGGGCTCAGCATTTGCTCTCTACCCAATAACGATTTCCAAAGCTTTGAAACATTGTTTATCCTGAAGTAGCACCAACAGATAGCGCACAGGTACTATGTGGGATCATTTTGCAATTTTGGTCAAATAACACAAAATAGGCTGTTACAAACGCTTTAAAATTAAAATGCTTCGTATTAACAACTAGTTATTCTAAAAATTCGATGTGTATAGAATGTCAATGGAGTCCCAAATAGAACAGTCATGACCTCAGGCGGAAAAGTTTCACATAAGAAATCCCTTTGCTGAACAGAGAGCTGGGTTATAATTTCCATGGATCAAATGTCATATGCTTGCTGCGTCCATGACGTTCTAGTGTGTTTATATCAACAATAGCATTCATTAAAATTGTCGGCGAAATCGTACGATTGCAATGCCCTTTGTAGAAATTGGGGTTGGGGATATTAAGGTACAGTGCTATTTATTTTGCAATATTCCGCAGTTTGTTTATGCAAACATTACGGACGGGCAACACTTTCCATGTCGAAAATGTGTATAGGCTAGGGTAGAAGGATAGCGTGTTGCAAACTTCTGGACGTAGATTCCTAAATTTCTTGCATATTTCATAGTATTTTCTTGTTATCCTAAAGGTTCGTGCTGATTTTGTCTTTGTGTTTGGGATTGTAACTAACATGGTTGATCCGATATCCGTTACATTGTGAACTTTCAAATCATGTAATTCATGTCCGACATGTTGCATTTTGAGCGCATTTGTGAAGCTATCCTTATCTAATTGGTCAATGAATGAAACACTTGAGCTCTGATTGGTTGGAGAATTTGTATCATAAGTAAAAGTAGTACTTTAATGATCCTCATTATGAAACAGTTTTCTGACTTAAAATATTTACATTTCGACATCGTCGATTATAAGTAACATTTAGAAAAGTTTGAAGATTTTGAGCATTCCGAAGCCCCTTAAGATGAATTTCTGATTCTTCAGTAATCTTTGTTGAACTTACAAGGACAAGGTGATTTAGGAAGATAGATTGGACAAGAGTGATAACCAAGAAGTATAGCACTGAGTTATATTTTGACAATTCTCCTCAAACACCAGCAACATGACGTTCAGTTTGCTGGTATACATTAGGAATAAGTTATTTCTTGAAATGTACTGTATGAAAAAGGAAAACTTGGCTAATGGTTGAAGCGAGCCTGGAACAAAGGCTCACGAGCCGCCACTGCACAACTGTCTTGCTTCGTCTGCATTAAAATGTAATTTAATGGCTTTTTAATAGAGATTCCATCTCCTGCCACTTGAGGGAAGTGCTTGAGGCCACAAGTGCTACAGGTACGTCTCCCGAGGTATGGAAATAACCACCCAGCGCGCTCTGCTACGTCACTCGTACAGTACTACTACTAATGCTGTGTGTGTGTTGATTCATTGTCAAAACTAAACAACACACAAAGGTCATCAAATACATCAAAAGTCGAAATTAACAAAATATAACACAATCTTTTATATTGTAGATATTAAACTTCTTCTTCTTCTTCTTCTTCTTGTTCCTATCCGTTCCGGATGTTCTTCTTCTTCCTCGTCCTCTTTTACCAGGAATCTTTCCTTGAAGAATGTTCTGCAGCAGTTTATACCTGTATCCATTCCTCATTACATGACCTAAATATTGTAGCTTTCTGCATTTTTCTGTTTTCAAGACTAATTCTTAGCCTATTTTCATTTTTTGAAAAAAAAAAGGGCTTATGAGATCACCTGTTGTCCGTGTGTGTGTGTGTGTGTGTGTGTGTCCCTCTAATAACTTCTAAACGACTGGAGCGATTACAATGAAAATCGGTAAGATCATAGCACATTGCTGGCCAACCCCGACCGTGTCCTTCAAATTTTATTGTGTCTCACCAATCCAACATGGCGGCTGTGCGAAATATTTCACCAGCATTCAGTATCTCCGAAACTATTACCGATGTCGCCCTGAAGTTATGCGCGGTGATAAAGGGCACGACTAGAAGTTCACCTATGAGACTTTCCAACACCTGGTTGTTACAAAACCAACATGGCGGCCAGGAGAATTTGTGACGTTTAAATAGACTTTTCTCGTGATTTAAATATCCAAACATAATGAAACTAGGTACAGCAAATGTTTATACACATTGTAATACACTGGAGTATAATTTAGTTCAATTGTTTGCATAACCTCAAAATGGCGGCTGTGCGAATTATTTCACTGACATTCTATACCTCCGAAACTATTACAGATATCACCCTGAAATTTTGTACGGTGATAAAAGGTACTGATATAAGTTTATATATGTAACTTTCATAAACCTGTAAAGTACAAAACGAACATGGCGGCCAAGCGAAGTTGAAACATTTTAATAGACTTTTCTCGTGATTTAACTCTCTGAGCGCAGTGAAATATGGTACAGTAAATGATTTTACATATTGTAATGCACTGGCATCTAATTTAGTTCAATTGTTTATATAACCGCAAGATGGCGGCTATGCGAAATTTCAAAATTAAGTTTTATTTCTTGTGTTGTAATCATGCAATCGAAGTGAAAGTTTGAATAATGAACCTAGGCAATAATTGTCCTTGAATGGTACATAACTCTATGGCCTATACACATAGAAATCAAAAATGGCGGGCATCCGAAATATTTAGGCGGTTCTCAATATCTATGAATCTTTTAGCCTACAGCAATCAAACTGATTTTTTTAATGTTTATAGAGGCTATGACCATTGACCATATGTTCTCCTATAGGACTTTCAGTAACCTGGTAAGCACAAATCCAACATGGCGGCGACGCGAAGTAGAAATATTTAAATGGACGTTTCTCGCGAATTAACTATCCGAGTGCAGTGAAACGTTGCACGTTAAATGCTTATACAAATGTTAATCCACTGGCATCTAATTTATTTCAATTGTTTGCATAATCACAAGATGGCAGCTGTGCGAATTTTTATAATCTCGTTTTTACTTCTTGTGTTCTAATCATGCGATTGAAGTTTGAATACCACACGTACACAATAATCTTAATGTAATAGTACAAAAATGAAAATCCTACCTGGCGACCATCTGAAATATTTAGACGGTTCTCTATATCTACGAATCTATCACAAGAATCAAACTGAAATTTTGTATGTTGATAGAGGCAATTAACATGAGTAGGATATATGAAAATAGGCTGTATAGTTCTTCACGGAACTACTTGTTCTTTCTTCATTTTGTGTAGAATGTCATTGTTTGTAATTTTATCTGCCCATGGCACTCTAAGCATTCTCCTGTAGAGCCACATCTCAAATTCCTCAAGTCGCTTGCCCATTGTAAAACCAAAGTCCAAGTCTCAGCTCCTTAGAAAAGAATGGAAAATATATAGCAACGAGATATTAAACTATTGTACACTAAATATACACACACCCAAAAAGTTGTGTATAACATTTGTTTGCCATGAAGCAGAGCGTATTTGGTTGGGATTGTGGGCGAGGTTATTACAAAAGAGACGGTATTCTGATAAATATCTTGCAGACTTTAATCATGTGTGAAGAGAAAATTATAAACTTTACATAAAGGAAGACATTTGGCCTGTTAAACAGGGACTGATATGTGTTGTAAGCTTTCCACCCTGTGACGTTTCAATAAGGAACATGGCCACCACGGGCGTCCAGCAGGGTTCTCACTCGCCGTGTCATACCACAGATCAAGTTAGCCAGGTCCTCTTGAGGTAGGCGATCCCACTCTTCGACGGCGGTCTCCATGATCTCTTGACGGGTTATGGGAGGGTGTGGACGATGAGCAATAGCACGCTTCAGCATATCCCAGACATGTTCAATATAGTTCATGTCCGGTGACATCGCAGGCCATTCCATTCGTGCAATAATAATTATAATTAGCTGTAACATTGTTTCTGTCGCAAGGTGCCGTGTTGTTTTGGCTCTCGCGTCAGGTAGCCTTGGTGATAATATTATGAAGTTGGTTCTTAACAAATAAATACGTAGGCCTAATGAACCATCGTTTGCCATTCCACATTGAAACTATATTAATTACATTTTTTTCAATTTTTGAAGAATACTTGGGAGAATATACTTAAACTCAGTACATAATAATGTTACTGGTTTTACTTTCGACTTAACCACTGTGGCAGAGGAAGATGACCTCGCTGTTTTACCCCTTAATGCAACAATAACTAGCTAACTAAATACCTACTGAGGCTTTTAGACAGTCCGGTGTGGCGGATTTTTGCCCCTATGGGGATCTTGAACGTACCAGTTATCTACTAACATGGCTCCCTCACATTTGCACCATTTAAATACCAACTGACTTTGCCAGTATTCGATCCTGCAACGTTAGGCACAGCAGGCGAGAACATTACCGCTACGCCAGGCAGCCAATTACAGTACAATTCACAAAATAGACTTGAAGTGTACCGCCTCGGGGTGTAGTGGCTAGCATTCTTGGCTGTTACCCGGAGATCCGGGTTTGATTCGAAGCATTGCCATGAAATGAAATTTTGGTCTGAGGACTGGAACGAGGTCCACTTGGCCTCGTGAAGCAAAACTAAGAATAGGTGAGGTAGATTCCCACCACATTCATCCTGGGTGCGTTTTGTTGAGTTTCCCATTTCTACTCCAGAAAAATGCAGGGAAGGGTCCTAACTTACGGCCACTGTTGTCTCCTCCTCAATCCTGTCCTGAATTGCAAATACGCACACTAGCAGAGCAATCACAACAACACTGGTTATTAGACTGAATTACACTCACACCCAAATACATGGAGCTGAATGATAAAGATGTCCAAGCTCCTCAAATTAAACAACAGAATTTAAGTGATCCCAATAGGGGCACTTCTGGCCTTTCTAGGGTTAGAGAACGGCCTTTCTAGGTTTAAAGAACCCTACTAGTACATTATGCAACGAGCCTATAATGGCAATAATTAAGACACGAGTATGTTTATAAAACGAGCGAAGCGAGTGTCTTAATTACCATTATAGGCGAGTTGAATATGACTGTTTATGTTCGACGATAATTATAACTATTTTATGTTCGAACATAAATATTCATAAATATCTGTCAAGATTTCCCCAGTTTTATGTACTGAACAGAGCACATGGGACGCAGATAATGCCTAATATTCGGCCATGGCCTCCTCGAATACCCCACTATGACACAAGCCACGCAGTGAAACTTAAAATAGGACGCCATGGAAGTCAGTCCAGGTGCGATGCTATCCTTACCTAATTGGTCACACAACTGTTTCTTGAGTTCTGACTGGTGGGAGAAACAGTTTCATAATGAAAAATAGTGTTATAATGACCCTCAATATGATACAGTTTTCTGACATACAATATTTCCATTTCGACATCGTCGAACATAAAAGTCCTTTAGGAAACATATATCACTGGGGCTAAATTACCATGATGTCCAAACCCTTCAAATGAAACAACAACAACAAACATATCACATAGAAAGCAACTTTTTATTGTTGTTGTTGTTGTTTCATTTGCGACTCGTTGTTATATAGCCCCGTGTTCTTGTGTGTATGTATAATTTCTCTGATAACATGTGTTATTGTGAATGCTGCATTAGTGTGCGTTTTGTAATTAAGATGAGGATTGAGTGGGAGATGTCCGTGGTCATATGTTAGGAACATCCCGGCAATTGCCTAGAATATAAGTGGGAAACCACGGAAATCAACTTCCAAGATGGGCTGAGTGTACTCCGTTCCAGTCCTCAGACCAGAATTAAAATGTCCTAGCAGATCTAGGAATCAAACCTGGACCTCCAGAGTGACAGCCAAGAATGCTAGCCACTACGCCCCACGAGGTAGTCTAGAAACCAACTGAAGTGCAGACAGTAATTTACATTTTTGCTTAGGAGCAAATGACCTCGCTTTTCCGCCCCTTACGACAACACAACTAACTTTGTATCTTAATTTTTATTTTTATTTCAAAATCTCCCTCCACTTAGGGGCTGCTCGAAGGCGAAGAATTCACTATTCAATAAATAATTGAAATATACTGTAATTCTAAATACAGAAATCAAATTGTGAAATTAAACCTAACAGATTTTTAAATTCTAAATATATTTTTGAAATCAATGTCTAAACACTTTAAAAATCCTAAAAAAACAATATCTATGAAATGCATAACAAATGTATGATCTGAAATAAAACCAAGAACACTGCCTATTATTTTTCAATTGAAGTGTGTCTATTACTATTCAAACCATAGGAAAAATAACTTCATGAGATATGAAAACAGTTTATTTGACAAAATATAATTATTTTCCATGCACCTAAATCCCGATAGCATGTTTGAGAATATTAAGGTTCGTATTTGGCAAGTAAAAACTTAGTATGATGGTGTTACAAATGTTGAATTAATGGAATGTTCCAGGAATGATATGGAACAGCCTCGAACATGAGTTTAGCTAAATAATAATTCTCTTAGATTTACATATAAATAACTTAGGCATCATGTATGGTAATGGAGTACCTAATATATTCATCAAACTAGAGACATGTAATGAAGACCAGAAATGTGCTTTCAAATCTGATTTTTCTTAACGTTTAATCTCTTCCCATAAAGAAACCTCAAACATTATTCTTCTCACGTATTTAAAATTTAGCCATGTTTTTGCACAGCTTTGTAAATAACTTTAACGCATAGAGGCTAATATATATTATTTCTCTCCATTAATCATTTGCATGCAATAATCTAGCAACAGCTGGAACTGAAATTATAATGATGTTACATGGTGGACGGGCGGTGTTGAAATATGATGTCCATCCAAACGGGACTGCCACAGAGGAGGCATTTCTTACAAGATGTCCATGGAATGAGGTGCAGTCATTGGTTCTACAGTTCACTTGCCCTTCCTTATTTCCCCAATACTCAATACTACCTACAGGGGGAGAATGGGAAAGAGGGAAGAAAGGGAATACATTTTAAAATCCCTCTCCCCACACTGGAAGGCGAAGGTAGATTTCACCGGACAAAGAAAAATATTTCGAATTAAACTAAAGTCACATCGAAATTCAACATTTTAAATACCTTTGCAGCGTTTTGTTGACAGATGACAGGTCAACCCAAGGAACCAGCAGTAGGGTTCAAGCAGCTGCGAACTTTTACAAATCTGTTTCACAGCTTCTATGGGACAAAAACTTTCCTCATGAAGAAAAATATCACTGTACAAATCCTACTTTCTTCCCATTTTGGCCTATGGTCTAGGAGCTGCTACAATGACTCCCCGGAACAACAGCTGGATACAAGCAACTGAGATGAATGGTTATATTTTATGTATAAATTTTAAGGTGCAAAATAACGGCAGTTATCGTGTCCACAAGAAAGTGATATATTTATAAATTATATACAGTAGGTACATTTTTGAACTGCCGGATGCATGGGTATTGTTATAACTCTTTGTCCTTTTCAAGGAGTATAATTGAATGTTGGTTGTAGTAGATTATTGAAATACAACGTGCTATAGGGATATTAAACATAAATATGAGGTGCCCTTTGCTAGTGCTACCTCTTTACAAAAAACTCATTCAATTCGGTTTCACCGTGTTTGAATTGATATGGGGAATCGATTTGCACACATACATGGCCGGTATCAGCAAACTATTGGGCTGATGACCTTGTAGTTCAGTCAAACGTTGCTTCCCACAAAAAGGTATGTTGTTGCAAAATTTGGTAGAGATCAAATGATTAGGTTGGTCGTAATTTGATTTAAGCTTTTAATATTTGGGTGGCCGCCATTCCGTTTCCATCAAGATGGCGGCAATATAAAATACGCCACTGAGGTGCCCTTTCCTAGTGCTACCTCGTTGAATTCGGTTTTACCGTGTTTGAATTGATAGGGGGAATCGATTTGCATGCATACATGGCCGCCATATGCAAACTATTGGGCTGATGACCTTGTAGTTTAGTCAAAAGACGCTCGCCATATACATATATGTTGTTTGCAAAATGTGGTAGAGATCGGATGATTAGGTTATTCGTAATTTGATTTAAGCTTTGAACATTTGGGTGGCGGCCATCACGTTTTTGTCAAGATGGCGGCGATATAAAACACGACACTGAGGTGCCCTTTGCTAGTTTTACCTCTGTACCAAATTTCGTTCAATTTGGTTGCACCATGTTCGAATTGATAGGGGGGACATACATTCAGAGTACACACACATATTCACATACACGCACACACACAGACTCACAGACAGACACACAATTTTTGGCCCTGCGTAGATCTCATAAGTCTACTTTCATTTTTTGCAAAACTCGAAAGTAGGCTAAAATGGATACTGTACAGAAAATAAGTAGCCTACTGTTTCTTTAAAATGCATATGTATGTTGGCAATACCATGTAGACTGTGTAAATCCAATTATCCGAATGGAGTCCAGTCCTAATTGATTCGGATAATTGGAGTTCTACTGTACCAACATGACGAATGGGTTTGCATTTCATGGTTACAGAAACCGTTATCTGGTCGATTGTATCAATTGCCAGCCTGGTAGCTTCCATTCATTTTCAAGTTTGAAACATATTCCGTAGACATCGCCCTTCGGAATACAGACTTAATAACGCCCATTGTGGGAAAAGGAATTGACAACGTATGCCATCGTTTGAAACATTAAAAACTCGGCATACATTAACATCTGGGACAAAGGGAATTGCCTGTTAATGTTTATTATATTCCGTTATCGCATCCTAAAACTGCTTATTACATCAAAATATTTATAAGCAGAAGAGGTAACATATATTTTAGTGTTAGGCGCCAGCGTTAATTGTTGATTAGTTTCTCATCTTTCGAGGTTTCTCATTTGGTATTGAGATGGCGCTACCTGCTGTCGTCAGAGACCTCCCCAATGCCGCAGGGGTAAGGCTGAACGCTACCGCACGCTCATTATGTCAAACTTGATTCAATTCGTACACTACTTTGATGAAAACCCGGCCTGGTTGAGAATGTGGCAACCTTAGAAATAATACGTTTTCGTTCCACAGCCAATGTGAAATTATCAACCGGCAGAAGACTAGATGAGAAGAAATATGCAGTGAATTAAGGTAAGCAAGACTTGAAGTTGATGCCCAATTCAATTCTAATGTAGGCCTATATTGCGTAGGCCTATTAGTAGTTAAATATTGAACAAATCACTACCCCAACTTGTTTGCAAATTTTCCCTCCAGTTTAATTTTCAGATAGTTTTAGAAATATCACTATTTGAAGACTTTCATAAAAGAAACAAGTAGTTCCAAGAAGAACTAAACGGCCTATTTGCATGTATCGAGAAATGAAGCGTAGCTTATGCGGGAATAAACGTCAATGTTACATGTTGTGTAAATGGACCAAAGACGTTTGTTCCCGCATAAGCTTCAAATAGAAAACGAGATTTAAAAACAAGTAGTTCCGTAAAGAACTATACAGCCTATTTTCATATATCCTACTTATGTTAATTGCCTCTATCAACATACAAAATTTCAGTTTGATTGCTGTGATAGATTCGTAGATATTGAGAACCGACTAAATATTGCGGATGGTCGCCAAGTTGGATTTTTATATATGTAGGACTTAGAGTTATGTACTGTTACAAGAAGATTATTGTGTACGTGTAGTATTCAAACTTCAATCGCATGATTAGGACACAAGAAGTAAAAACGAAAAATTTCGCACAGCTGCCATCTTGTGGTTATGGAAACAATTGAAATTATTAGATGGATTAACATTTGTATCAGGATTTGCTGTACCAAGTGTCACTGCACTCGGATGTTTAAATTGCGAGAAACGACCATGAGAATATTTACATTTCGCGTCGCCGCCATGTTGGATTTGTGATCACCAGGTTATTGAAAGTCCCATAGGTGAACATAGCCTATGTTCATAGCCCCTATGAACATTAAAAAATTCAGTTTGATTGCTGTAATAGAACCGTAGATATTGAGATCCATCTAAATATATCGGATGGTCGCCATGTTGGATTGTTATACGTATAGGCCATCGAGACATGTACCATTAAAGGAAAATCATTGCGTAGGTTCATTATTCAAACTTTCACTTCGATCGCACGATTACGACACAAGAAATAAAAACCAAATTTTAAAGTTCGCACAACCGCCATCTTGAGGTTATGTAAACAATTGAACTAAATTAGATAACACTGCATTACAATGTGTATAAACATTTCCTGTACCGAGTTCCATTGAGTTTGGATCATAAAGGTATATTTAAAAGTTTCAACTTCGCTTGGCCGCCATATTCGTTTTGAAGTTAACCGGGTTTTGAAAGTCTAGATGTACTTCCAGTAGTGTCCTTTATCTCCGTAAAAAATGTCAGAGTGATACCGCTAATAGTTTCAGAGATATAGAATACAGGTGAAATATTTCGCACCGCCGCCATCTTGAGGTTATGTAAACAATTGAATGAAGTTAGATGTTGGTGCATTACAATGTGTATAAACATATACTGTACCAAGTTTGATTGCGTTTGGTTGGTAAAATCGCGAGAAACATCTATTTAAATGTCGCAATTTCACTTGGCCGCCATGTTGGTATTGTAGTTACCAGCTTTTCAAAAGTCACATGGGTGAACTTCTAGTAGTTCCCTTTATCATCGTAAAATATTCCAGGGTGATATCGGAAATAGTTTCGGAGATATTGAATGCTGGTAAAATATTTCGCACAGACGCCATGTAGGATTGGTGAGACGTAACAAAATTTGAAGGACAAGGTCGGGGTCGTTCGCAATAGTGCTATAAACTTACCGAGTTTCATTGAAATCGCTCCAGCCGTTTAGAAGTTATTAGGGGGGGGAACACACACCATCACACACAGACAGACACACGGACAAAAGGTGATCTCATAAGCCTATTTTTTTTTAATAAATGAAAATAGGCTAATAATTGCACAGCCGCCATCAGGTTCTCATAAAATTCGACAAAATTAGACGTCAGTATATTAAGGCGTGTATTATATACCGTGCCATGTTTCACAGCGTTCGGATAAAAAGTCGCGAGAAACATCTATTTAAACTTCGAAAGAAGAATTTTGAGAAAAAATACTGGGAGCAAAAAAGAAATAATACTGCAGAATATACAAGGTGCGTTCAATAAAGAAACGAGCCGGAGGCATAATTACAGAAAGCAGTAGCTTTGAGACACTTGTCCCACTGTGACACGAGGCGGTGAATGGCTCTCTCATAAAATTCCCTGGGCAGCGATGTGAACAAGTTCCACACGTACAGCTGGACGTCGGCATCCGAGGTGAATCGTTGGCCCCGCAGAGCCATTTTCAGGGGACCAAACATGGCGTAATCACAGGGAGAGAGGTCCGGACTGTATGGAGGGTGGCCAAGAACCTCCCATTTGAATTTCTGCAGGAGTGCCGCGACTGTGTTGGCCGTATGAGGTCGTGTATTGTCGTGGAGCGACCACGGCGTCTATGGCGTTCATTGTCACTCGGTGGTCCTGGGTAATGAGTGCATCAACCAGCTGGACGTTGTCATCGGTAATGCAGGGGGGTGCCCCAGACCGGGCATCATCGGCTAACGACACCCGTCCTTCCCTGAAGCACTTGTGCCACACCTTGACCCTTGCAAGGGACATGCAGTGTTCACCGTACACTTGTGACATTCGGCGATGAATGTCCGTTCCCCCTACTCCTTGCGCTGTCGGAAACCGAATAACACCTCTTTGCTCTTCGGTTGACGCCTCCATATCACTGTTTGCAATGCGACTGGCTGCGTTGGACGATCGATGCATGCTGCTGCTCACATTGTATCGTCACGTGACGTGCACGCGTGCCCTCTAGCGACGGGCTGTGACCTTCCACGCTCTGGTCGGAACCACACCTCGTTACACACGGCACGATTAGCCGATGTAGTCACCGGTTTGCGCATTCCAGCCTCCGGCTCGTTACTTTTTGAACGCACCTTATAGATTAAGACCAAACAGAGAGCTATATTTGAAAATTGAAAAACTAACTGACGTAATGTGGAATAGAAGACTTCAGTTCCTTGGGTACATTTATAGAATGGACTACAATAGATTAACTAAACAGATTTTCAACTTACTGAACAGTCAGAAGTCCAAACCCATATGGTTCGTCGAAATTGAAAAAGATATGAAAACGCTTGAATTAAAAACAGACACAATAGAAAACAGAAATCTCTTTCGAGTAATTACTCAAATGGCAGGATTTCTGGAAAGAAACAAACCAACAACTAGACGAAAGTGGACTCAAGAAGAGAAGGAACGACACTCGAGAAAGATAAAGAAAATCTAGAAGCAAAGGAAATCGAATACAATGAAAACTAGCCAAAGTTGATTCATCGCACCCTCCAAATGGGTTATTCGAAATAATATTACGAGGGAAGTGGAAAAGTCTTGAGAAGGGTCCGCACTCCTCAAGAGTGTGGGATTCTTACTCACTAAAAAAACACACCCTGTCCTCTTGACAAAACCCATCCCGGGACCACATTCGTATTACTTCAGGATTTAGCCATTTTCCTTGCTTCACAAGCACCATCTTACTTCTCAATTCATAGTCCGCGGATCGCAGTCTTAATCAACTAAATCGAGCAAGTCCCCATTCGACTTCTTCTGACGAAGGACCACCTCAACAAAGAAAGCGACCGTATCCCAGCTGAGCTCGTTCCTCAGCATAATTCCAACTATATTGTCCGGCGTTATTCGAAATAATAAGAAGAAGAAGGAGAAGAAGAAGAAGAAGAAGAATAAATGACATAGGAATGACATTTACAACAACAAAGATAATTTACGAAGCCCATCCTAAGCCAGTGAGAGAAGCTGGGGAGCGACCAGGCTGGGGGAATACTGGGGTAATCGTCGTAATGAGTATAATGAAACACTTCATTTTTTGTGAGAACATTTTTATAAAGCGGTACGTGGAAAGAGAATGGCTAACAGCTGTTTTATTGTCAGCTTTAATATCTTTGTCCATAATATAAGGGGATAGAGATGAGAATACAGTATAATAAATGGCTGATAATGACGCGCACATTTGAACGGCTGTTGCACTTTATCAAACACTAGCAGTAGTGCCTGACTTCGCCCGGTGGAATTATTTGTTTTACAGAACTGGAGCGCTCAAGGATAAGGATCGGAAAGCACCAACGCTTATTGCAGCTGATAACCTCAGTATACTGCACCAACCTCATCGCCCTTATACAAAGACATACTATTGTCATGATGATAACTGTTTTAAGGGGCCTAAGAAATCTTTTGCATGAATTACTCCCCGTAACTGCAATGTATATGCAGCTCGCAATTCTGCACCAGAAAATTGGTTGGGGCGACGTGATGCAGCCCGCATTACATGGTAACAATAGACTTCGGTAATATTGAAGCCGTTCTTGAGCGCTTGTTCTTCCGACTTACTGAACAAAACTCAATCTATAAGGTTACCTGAGAGATGTAGCCTAATGATACATGGCCTAAAGTATTCCTATTGAATCAGGCTATCATATGCAAAAAGAATTTTTCGAATCCAACTGGTAGTTCCAGAGATTAGCGCGTTTAAACACATAAACACAGAAACCAACACACAAACTCTTCAGCTTTATTATATTAAGTATAGATTGTGAAATGGAGGAACTTGTGAACATTTATTTTCCTTGTCTCTGCATAGTATAAAACAAGGTCCCCGATTCTTGTGTGTAACGGGTAATTTAGAGAACCACTGGATGGATTTTGATGAGGATTTCACCATTCTGTAAAGGATTATGAAGGTTTATGTAGAGTAACATTCATTCATGACCAAAGGAAGCCGAACAGTAAGGATTTCAGTGAATCGAGTCGAGGAAAAATCTGCCGACCATGCGCCTTTTAAGCTTACGCTGGGTAAACCGTTAAATCTTTTTTTTTAGATCATTGATAGTTTCCACTTCGAGCTGTTTTTCGAAGAGCTATGTCTTTCAACATTCATCAAAAATTGCAACAGATATGATATTTTAGTCTTTTAGTGCATTTTTAGCCTACTTTCATTTATGAAAAAATTGGCTTATGAGATCAATTTTTGTCCGTGTGTGTGTGTGTGTATGTATGTGTGTGCGTATGAGTGTCCCTAATGACATCTAAACGGCTGGAGCGATTTCAATGAAACTCGGTAACGTCATAGTCTTACTTTGGCCGACCTCGACCGTGCACTTCAAATTTTATTACGTCTCACCAACCCAACATGGCGGCTGTGCGAAATATTTTACCGGCATTGTATATCACCGAAACTACTAATGATATCACCCTGAAATGTTGTACAGTGATAAAGGGCATTACTACACGTTTATCAACATGGCTTTCAAAAACTTTTAAATACAAAACGAACATGGCGGCCAACCGAAGTTTGAACATTTAAATCTACTTTTCTCCCGATTTAACAATCCGAGCGCAGTGAACCTAGGTACAGGAAATGTTTATACACATTGTAATGCATTGAAATTTAATTTAGTTCAATTGCTTATATAACTTTTAGATGGCCGCTGTGCGTAATTTTGAAATAAAGTTTTTTATTTCTTGTGTCCTAATCATTCAATCGAAGTCAACGTTTGAATAATGAACCTACGTAATAATAGTCATCTAACTGTACATAACTGAATGGCCTACGTATATAAAAATCAAACTTGGAAGACATCCGACATATTTTGACAATTCTCAATATCTACTAATCTATTCTTCTTTATGTGCTATCTCCTCTCAGGAGGTTGGCAACCAACATAGAGACTCTCGCTTTAGATAATGCAGCACGAAACAGCTCAATAGTGGAACAATTGAACCAAGTTTTTAGATTATCGATGCAAGGAATGCGTCTTCTTCCTGGTCTTATTTTGCCTTGTAACTTCCCTTGAATGACGAGCTGCAGCAGATGATATTTCTCTCGTCTCATCACATGACCCAGATCCTGCAGTTTTCTAATTTTGACAGTATTTAATATTTCCTTTCTCTTTCTCATCCGCCTCATCACCTCATCGATGGTGACCTTATCTTTCCAAATCACCCTCAGTATCCTTCAGTATAGCTCAAAGACCTCCAATCTGTCCATTTCTCTTTTCTTTATGGTCCAGGTCCACGTCTCAACTCCATAGAACAAGGTGGAGAAGACATAACATCTCAGAAGTCTAATTTTTAGCTGTAAATTAAAGTCTATGCTACAGAACACTCTCCTCATTTTATTGAATGCATTTCTGGCTTGACCGATCCTGGACTTTATCTCCTCCTTACAGTCAATGTAGCAATTCACATTTCTTCCTAAATACTTTTACTTCGTCACTTGCTGTACTGTCTTCCCATTGATTATCAAGCTCTCTTTATGTTGTGTTCGTATACTACCATAAAACGTGTCTTACTGACATTAAGTGTTAATCCCCATTGCTCACTTGCCTCCACGACTTTGTTAGTCAGTCGCTGAAAATCTTGTAGACTTTCTGCGAACAGCAACGTGGCATCTGCAAATCTTAAGTTGTTTATTATTTTTCCATTAACTTTAATTCCTGCTGTTTCTTCCTCTAAAGCTGGTTGTAATATTTCTTCTGAGTTAAACAGCATAGAAGACAAGACACAACCTTGTCTAACACCACGATTTATTTCCACCTCTTCAGATAGCTCCCTACCTTCCTTTATGACAGCAGTCTGATTGTAATAAATATTGCTGATGATTCTTTATTATAATTCAAAAAGCAGACATATATCGATTGATTGACATCTAAACATCTCTGTGCCAGCACATTGAAGGTAAACAGTGCTTCTCTTGTTCCTAGTGCATTTCTGAAATCAAATTGTGTTTCACTAATATCCTGTTCCAATTTTTTGAAGATCCTTCGATGGATAAATTTTAGGAATATTTTTAGAGTATGAGTCATGAGACTGATTGTTCTGTGATCGCTGCATTGACGGGCATTTGCCTTTTTCGGCAATGTAACAAATATAGACTACAGCCTTTCATGAGGAATGACTCCTGAGTTGTAGATTGAATTATACAAGTCTACCAGACATCTAAATGTTCTTCATTAATGAGTTTCAGTATGTCAGCTGTAATGAGATCAGGACCAGGTTTTTTTTTACAACTTTATAGCATGTATTACTTCTTCTTTTGTTATATATGGTCCATTTTCGACATCTGTATCTTAACTAGCATAAGGTTCTTTCCTATCATCTTCAAACAGTTCTTCCATGTATTCCTTCCATCTCTCAAGATTTTCTTTATTACCAATAATGATGTCAAGCAATATTCTCCCTTTCCGTATTTTTAGCCTACTTTTCACATTTTGCAAAAATGAGGAAAAAGTAGACTTATGAGATCAGGCAAATGTGTGTCTGTCTGTCTGTCCTTCTGTCTGTCTGTCTGTCTGTCCTTCTCTCTGTCTGGCTGTGTGTGTGTCCCCCCCCCCTATCAACTCCTAAACGGCTGCAGCAATCAAAACAAAATTTGGTGGGAGTTAAGATCTATACCTGAATATTTCACGGCCATATTTGAAAATGATGTCAGTGCTACCAACTGCTGAAAAATTGCAATTAAAATTTGAGCTCCTTGTTGGATATTTTGAAAGGTATACATGGGAGCTATTTCAAAATTGGCACACGTATAGATAATAATATTGCAGTTTAATTTCCAGGAGGCCATACATGGCAGTGTTGCCAGAATGATTATAAGCCTGCTCATAGGTCCAAATTTTAAATGCATATAACTTCTACACTATCAATTGGATTTCAACGAAATTTCGTATGTGGTATGTGTACATAAACAGATATGACTGAGCGTATTCTTAAGAGCCACCAGGGCTGTCAACTGTTAATAAATGCTCTCAATTTATTTTATCCAAATACAATTATATCAGAAAGTATGCAAGCTGACAGCTTTAAACTATGCACACGGATAGTACCTGGCATTCTAGATTAATTTGGAGTATCTTATATACGTCAGTGCTACCAACATGATTCTAAGCCTGCTGAGAGCTCCAACTTTAAATACATGTAACTTCTATACTATCATTTGGATTTCAACCAAATTTCGTGTGTGCTATGTGTACCATAACCGATATGACTATGCCGATTCTTAAGAGTATCCAGGGCTGGCAACTATTAATAAATACTGTCTCTATTTTTGTTACCCTAATATCAATACATCAGGAAGTATGCAAGCCAATAGCTCTAAACTTTGCACACGTATAGTACCTGGCATTCTAGATTAATTTGGAGTAACTAATATAGGCCTACGCCAGCGCTGCCAACATGATTCTAAGCCTGCTGATAGGTCTAATTTTAAAATACATGTTACTTCTCTACTAACAAATGGATTTCATCCAAAATTGGTACAACACGAGATCATAATATTTCAGATTATTTCTGACCAACACATGCATGACATTGTTGCCAACATAATTTTACGCGCACTGATACATCCAAGGATCTAACTGCATGTAACGTCCATGCTATCCATTGGACTTCAACCAAATTTTGTATTCTGTACCTTAAGAGATGCAACTAACAATAGCCTATATTCAGTCACCAGGGCTGCCAAATGTACTGCTCTATTAAGCTACATTATATAAGGTATATTTCGAACTAATTAGGAATTTTAATATTACCAACTCAATTTCGTCTTTATTCTAGATAGGTCTATATAGATTGGTAAGAATCTTAAATTTCAAGAAAAGTAGGCTCTTTAGTTCGTCACGGAACTTCTTGTATTGATACCAGTTAGTTCTCTGACTTTCTTATGGATATTGAAATTGTCGTTTTTTGAAATTAAGTTTTCAATCTCTGTGCATCTTTCTGTGTACCATATCTCCTTTGCTAACTGTATCTTCCTTCTTATTTCTGCATGTGTAGGCCTACACCTGTAAAGATCTTCATCTCAGTTTTTACAGAGCCGCCTCTTTTCCATCAATTGTATTATTTCATCAGTCATCCAAGTCTTTTTATGCACTGTTTTACAATCTTTCAGCATCTCTTGACTTGTATGCCGGAGTAGTCCCTTGAAGGATTTCCATTTGTCATTAGTATCACCGAATAATTTTTTATCTTCTTTACAGAGCTCTTCATTGATTCGTTCTGTAATTTGTTCTCTCACGATAGGATCTTGAAGTTGTGAGATGCATAGCATATCCTTATTATGTTTTGGTAATATTTTCTTAAGCTTTATTTCGAATCTAGCCCCAAGTGGATTGTGGTCTGATGCCACATCTGCTCCCTGATAAGTTTTCACTGCCTTGATGGCATTCTTATAGCGTTTATTGATTAGGATGAAATCGATTTGATTCTGGATAATGTTGTTAACGTTATCTCCAGGTGCTTTCCATGTGTACAATCTTCTTTCTGGTAGCTTAGAGAAAGTGTTTGTAACAAATAACTCATTGTCCTCACAATACTGTGCCAGGATTTCTCCCCGTTCATTTCGTGATCCCAAACCAAAATCTCCTATTAAGTCATCTTCACGTCCCTTGCCAATTTTTTGCGCTGAAATTGCCCATGACGATTGTGATGTCTCTAGATTTTGTGGTACTCAATACTTGCTCAATTTTTTCATAGAACTGCTGAAACTCAGCTACACTCCCGTCGGCAGTTGGAGAATAGACTTGTATAATATAAAAATTTTGCTCTTTTTGTTTGTAGTTGTAAAGCGATTACCCTGTCTGAGATTGGCAGAAAACTTGTCACACACTGACTCGTGATTTTGTCAACAATAATAGCAACTCCATTCCAGTGATAGTTATCATCAATACCAGAGTAATATATCTTCATTTTGTTGCTACGCATTTCACCTGAGCTAGGCCATCTTGTTTAACTTAGGCCCAATATGTTTATCTTGAGTCGCTGCATTTCTTGGATCACGTTCTGCAACTTTCCTGACTGATATAATGATTTCACATTCCACGTACCTATATTCATTGATGTATATATCTCATAGCTCTTTTCGTCGTATTCCCTCCCGGAGATCCGAATGAGGGAATTGAAACTCCGGAACATTTTATTTTCAAACCAGCCATGATGGTTTTTCCCGGGGATATCTTTCAAGATCTTTAATGCAGTGGTTTCCCGTTGCCTTCTGCATCCTAATGCCGTTGACCAATTTTGGTTCCTCCACCTTTAGGTACAGTTTCTTGCCCAAGGACAATAGAGTGCCCTATCCTATACCCTCTCATCCACTCTTGAGGGACTGTACTAATCTATTACAGCAAACAAACTGATTTTTGTTTGTTTGTAGTGACAATTAACAAATTAATGATACATGAAAATATGCTGTATAGTTCTTCACGGAACTACTTGTTAACGTTTTAGATAGTTACAGAGAGTTTAGTTTGTATGTAACGGAGACCCTTGCTTGCCCGCTCGCCCGCGTTGCGTGCCTGTCTCCCGCCAGGCACTTTGCCGTTATGCAGCGCTTGCGCCGCACTGAGTCATTGAGTATAGGAATTTGTACTTTAATATGTACTTCAATGTGATCCTTAACCAATTTTTTGACGAACTGACTTACGGAGAGCGATTGTCAAATTACTTTCAACAAGATTCTGCCACTGCTCACACTGCTGAAGCATCCATGACAGAATTGCGTCGCATTTTCGGTACGAGGATTATAAGTCGGAACGTGTGGCCCCCTCGAAGCCCAGACTTATCACCATGTGACTTTTTTGTGGGGGACGCTTAAAATAGAGTGTATGCGAGAAACCCTCACACTATAAATGAGCTTAAAGACTATATTACAGCTGAAATACAGTCAATCGGTGCTGAGGAACTTCAGAGAGTAAATGCCAGTTTCATAAAAAAAAAAAAAGGTGCCAGCGATGTGTAGCAGTGAATGGCGAACATTTTCAGCACCAGCTGTGAACTAGGTAAGTACAAATTCCTATACTCAATGACTGAGTACCGCGCGAGCGCCGCATAACGGCAAAGTGCGTGGCGGGAGACAGGCTCGCGCCACGGGCGAGCGGGGAAGCGAGGGTCTCCGTTACATACAAACTAAACTCTCTGTAGATTACTTAGAAATAGTTATGAAATCAGCATTTTTATAAACTCTTAGTGTAAGACTCGCAACTTCAATTTGTATTACCTACTAGTTTTGCTGAAGAAAGTCGCAATGTGACCGAAATCGGTTCACTGTGCTTAAGAATAATAATTTATTGACTTACGGTCTTAATTTCCTTATTTATTAAAGCTAATCAGCCGGCCCCGTGGTGTTGGGGTAGCGCGTCTGCCTCTTATCCGGAGGCCCCGGGTTCGATTCCCGGCTCCGTTAGGGATTTTAGAAACTGACGTGAGGGCTGGAACGGGGTGCACTCAGCCTCGTGAGGACAATAGAGTAGCTGTTTGACAGTGAGGCAGCGCCCCGATCACGAAATCCGAGATTAACGGCCGACGGGACCCGATGCGCTGATCACGCGTCACCCCAATATCTCCAGGCCGAATGGCTGGGCAGCGGTCGTTTGGTAGGCCTAGGCCCTTCATGGGCTGTAGGGACAGGGGTTATTATATTATTAAAGCTAATCAAGTTTGAAATATAATTGAGACCTTCTCTGCAGTAAGTACTGTGAGTTAAATTAATACGGACTCTACTGTACATGTGAATTATTAGAAGAAAGAAGGATTATGATTTGACAGGTCCTGCGAAAATTTTAAGACCCTTGTATACTTCCATCTTTGCTATCAATGCTAATATAGTAATTGGTAGGAGAATATATTTTTTGAAGGTAAGAAATAATTAATATTCGTTATGAAGATATCAAGTTTTCCTGTTTATACTTGACTGAAAAAATTACATATTTTAAAATATATGAAAATTGCATAGTTAGTTGTTGCTGTCAATTCATTTAAGGGTCTTGGGATATCTTAGTCATTAGCCCCGTGTAGTTGGGTGTGTGCTGCACTTGTTTGATAACTTGCATTTTATGTGATGACTGTAGAAGTGTGTAGCTGCATTAGGAGCATGGATGAGGTAGATGTCCTGGATCTTGAAATAAGGAAGGTACTATCCCGGCATTTGGCTGGAGGGAGTGTGGAAAATCCCAGCATATAAACACACTCAAGATGACTGCTGTCAGCGCCGGGATTCAAACCTACGATCTCCGGACTTATTGAAGCTGCCGTCGCGGCCGTGGTGCACGATTTAACGAGCACGGCTACACCGCGGGATGGTAAGATGTTTACAATGATAGTTCAGGATTTTATTGATGACCTTCATTGTGGAGAAATAAAACGTACTTCTGGACCATTAAAATAGTCATGATAAAACAAGTCAGGCTGTATCCTTAGCAAATTACCGCCAATTTTACGTTATAAACCAAACTTTAATCATCAGTCATAAAACTGCATCGGAGAGAGAAAGATCCGCCGAAACTAACGATGTGGCATGTAGCGGGGTGAATCAAGCCTTATGGAGTGTGACATTGGCCTGGGTTAATATTAATTTCCTTTTAGTGGCTTTCATCGCTGAATTAGAGAATTTTATACTCTTCTGAATACGCAAAACATGAGCATAGCACTATGACGGAGGAAACAGTGCAACAAATAGTTGATAGAAATTGAGGTGGTAGATCAATAAAATTAATGTACCTTATGCTTCATGCCTGTAAAACGCGCGAAGAAACACATGCAAACACATGAAGATATCTACCGTTGCAGCCTTGCCGATGAGTAGTAGGCCGATGATGACAACACCTCCCTGGAAACCTGATGGGGATTATGACTAAAATGCAGAGGTATCTTCAAATAAAAACTTACTCCCTTTCCTATGATGACTAACTCGTGGTATAGCGGCTAGCATTTGGGTTCAGTTCACTGCTCTGCCAAGAAATTTATTTCTGGTTTGAGGGCTGGAACGTGGTACACTCAGCCTCGTGAGGAAACCCTGAGGTGAGGTTTGACTCCAATCTCAGCCATCTTAGAAGTCGTTCTGCGTGGTTTTCCACTTCTACTCAAGGCAAACGCCGGGATCGTTCCTTAATTAAGGCCACGGCGCCTACTTCCCAGTCCTCAGCTGACTTAGAAATACACAATACTTATGCAGCCATCACGGGGGGCAAGGTGGAACAGCACTCAAACTGTTGGTCTCTCACCAAGGTGGACCTGGTTTGATTCCCGGTCAATACATTTGAGATTTTCGAAGTGAAATGGCATGTCCTGTGCTTCGGATCCCACATAAAATTGATGTCTCATGGCTCATGATCGTATGATTTACGGTGACGTAAATCTACAAGCTTCCTTCCTTAATACAGCCATCGCAATAACACGGGTTATCAGACAGAATTCCACTCACACCCAATTACATGGGGCTAAATGGCCTGGATGTCATAGTCCCTTAAATAAAACGACCACCACCTTTCCTATAAAGAGTGTATTTTAGACAAGAATAAAAAATAATGCCGATTTCGTTTTGATAAAATGTGCAGCCTCCTTTTTCCTAACGTAATAGATGAAGTTCTGATGTGCCAACAACTCCCCCAGTATGATCAGGGGGTTGGATATCACTCTGCCTCTAATATCTAGACTGGAGGAACAACAAGATCAACCTCCTCAAGTAGACGAATAATTCTTCCAGATATAGTCAACTTCTCCAGGCTGGTCACAATGAGCCTATAACCTGCTTGTTGGAATCCAACATCGTACGTTCGAAAATATTGCCAGGGGATTAAAAAATATGATTTAAAGAATGTACGGTAAGCTCGCAGACAGAAAGAATGCAAACATGTGTACAGTTGGTATGCTCCGCCCAGTGGCGGTGTTGCAACATTGCTACAGGAGGCTGACGTGATCGGCAATGTCCAGCCCGCCATTACAGCGTGAGCGAGCTCACTGAACATTACAGTATATACGGGGCAGGGATGGGCAAAATAGTACATTATGCAACGAGCCTATAATGTCAATAATTAAGACACGAGTATGCTTATAAAACGAGCGTATGCAAGTTTTATAATTTCCATACGAGTGTCTTAATTACCATTATAGGCGAGTTGCATACGACTGTTTATATTCGACGATAATTATTATAACAATTTTATGTTTGAACATAAATATTCGTCAATATCTGTCGAGATTTCGCCAGTTTTATCTACTGAACAGAGCGCACGAGACGCAGAGAATGCCATGTATTTGAACATGGGCTCCTCGATTACCCTACTATGACACTAGGACACGCAGTCAAACTTAAATTAGAAGGCCGTGGAACTCAGCGCATCTAATTATCTAATTGATCAAACAACTGTTTCTTGAGCTCTGATTGGTGGGTTGGAACTGTTTCATAATGAAAAATAGTGTTATAATGAGCCTCATTATAGTACAGTTTCTGACATATAATAGTCAGGGTCGAACATAAATAATGCAATGCCATACAGGCTACCTCTATACAAGATACTGAAATTAAGGAGCTTGTTTTCAAATTATCTCCTTTTTTATGGTTGATTCGGTAACATTTGCCTCAGCTGCATTGGATGGTAAACTATGTTTTGATCAAATGCCACGGTGGGTGAGTGGTCAACGTGTCGGTCTACTAACCCCAAGCTTGCAGCTTTGCTCCTGGCCGTGGTAAGTGATTTATGAAAGGCGGAAAAATTTGCGACACCAGGTCATCCGATGTTGGCATGTCAAAGAAACCATTTGAATTCAGTAGGCCGTGTTCACAATGGCAAAATTTTTCTCGGGAGTTTCCGCCAACACAAATTCCTCATTTCTCTACTAGAAAGCGCTATAGTATAGGAGCTTAGATATCTAACCTCCTTGACTTTCAAAGTGCCTCAAGGAACAACGAAATTCGTCATGCAAGCTACCCTTTGGGTGTCAAATAACAAAGCTTGCACCCGGCACCCGAAGCCATACGAGATTATTATATTATCAAATGTTATTATTTTCCATTGATAAAGCTGTGAGAATACAAGCTTTTCGTTCTAAATTGAATATATCCATCACTTATAATACCGTAACCTATATTGAACAAAATGAATACTTTTCTTTAAATGATGGGATTTAATTTGTAATTGTACCTATTAATATTATGTTCAAAATACATTTCACGAATTAGGATACACATTTGAGATTATGTGAAATACCCTGCTTTCCAAAGCTAAATACTAAGTAAACCCCCATAAGTAGAAGTATAATGGGTTGAGATCGAGAGAACGAGCAGGCCACGGAGTCGGTCCCTGACGCCCTATCCATTTGTTTGGGAATCGCTGATGTAAAATTGATCTAGCAGCTAGAGCAAAATGAGGCGGTGCTCCATCATGCATTAGCCATCGTGCCGCCGTCTGTGTTATGCACACAACAAAGAATGCTTGTAACACGGCGACAAACACACATACGCCATATGTTTACAGGACAGTTTTGCTTGTGGTCAGGTCCTCTATCGAATCCCCGGAGCTTTCCCACATATTTAGTTACACCCTAACACTACAGCCCATGAAGGGCCTAGGCCTACCAAGCGACCGCTGCCCAGCCATTTGGCCTGCTGATATTGAGGTGACGCGTGATCAGCGCATCTGCTCCCATCGGCCGTTAATCTTGGTTTTCGTGATCGGGACGCTGCCTCACTGTCAGACAGATACTCAGTTGTCCTCACGAGGCTGAGTGCACCCTGTCCCAACCCTCACGTCAGATTCTAAAATCCCTGACGGAGCTGCGAATCGAACCTGGGGCCTCCGGGTGAGAGGCAGGAGCGCTACCCCCAACACCATGGGGACGCCACACTCTGTATCTATACTGTATATATAATTATATTGTTATGGACTATTAAGGAAGGAGAAAGCTAAGAGATGACATGTTTCGCTCAACAGGAGAGCATCATCAGATCCAAAGAAAACTAGTTCTAGAAAACACTACCAAACCTACAGCAAGGTCGGTCTAAATACTGAGCGATGTAGGGAGAGTTCCGTCGCTACACTAACTTCTTTCTTACATAATACTGTGGATCGCAACTGAGAACTCACTGCATTGACTTTTGTGCACAAAAAGCAATATTTATTCTTAAAGTAGTCTCAATTTTCTATGAGTACAAGATAATTATTTATTTAAATATGTAACTTATTTATTTATTATTTATCTTTATATATATAATTCTTCGACACGTGTGTATGTGACTGAACTCCTCCTAAACGACTGAACCGATTTTGATGGAATTTGGTATGTATATTAGGGTGGGTCCATGTATGGTTTAGATTCACAATCTGACCCGGTAGGTGGAATGAACACAATTTTAGAACCACATTTTACACACAATTTTAGAACCACAATATACAGTCAAAAACAGTCGTCATGGAAACCACTAGCCTTGGCCTTCGTGAAAGCTGATGTCTTTGGACGGTTTGTCTCTGCACGTTAGAGCCACCTGGTCACAACCTGTGCAACTACCGCCATTACATACACTCCGCCCGTGGCGAAAAGTTGTGTTTTATACCAAAGGTGGCAGTGATGTCGAATTCTACTGTTTGTCTCTGCACGTTAGACCGTTTCCAAGTCCCGTATGCATTCATATACCATTCATCCGATTGCCATGAAACTTGGGTGATATGTTGAGTGAACTCCAGGGAAGTGTTTGGATTAGTAAATCCATTTTGCAACAGATAGTGCACGAATAGATTCAACAAATGAGCGACGACGCGCGAAGCGTTTCAAAAAGGTCCCGTATGCTTTCAAATACCATTCGTCCGATAGCGATGAAACTTGGGTGAGATGTTGTGTACACTCCAGGGAAGGCTTCTGGCTTAGTAAATCAATTTCACATAAGGTAGCGCACGACTAGATTCAACAAATGAGTGACGACGCGCGAAGCGTTTCAACAAAATCCCGTTTTAAGTTTATATTCCATTCAAAGATTGAGATGAAACTTTGATGAGTTGTTGTGTACACTTAAGTGAAGGCTTCTAACTTAGTAATCCATTTCACAGGAGGTTGCGCACGAGTAGATTCAACAAATGAGCGGCGACGTGCGAAGCGTTTCAACAAAGTCCCGTATGCGTTCAAATACCATTCGTCCGATAGCGATGAAACTTGGGTGAGATGTTGTGTACACTTACGTGAGGGTTTCTAACTTAGTAAATCCATTTTACAATAGGTAGCTCACGAGTAGATTCAACAAATGAGCAACGACGCGCGAACTTTTAATCATCAAAGTCCCGTATGCGTTCATATACCATTCATCCGATTGCAATGAAACTTGGGTGAGATGTTGTGTACACTTACGTGAGGGGTTCTAACTTAGTAAATAAATTTCACTGGAGGTTTCGCACGAGTAGATTCAACAAATGAGCGACGACGCACGAAGCGTTTCAATAAGGTCCCGTATGCGTTGAAATACCATTTGTCCGATTACGATGAAACTTGGGTGAGATGTTGCGTACACCCTACGGAAGGTTTCTGGCTTAATAAATCCTTTTTACAATAGGTAGCGCACGAGTAGATTCAACAAATGTGTGACGGCACGCGAATCATTTCAACAAAGTACCGTATGCGGTCATATACCATTTATCAGATTGCGATGAAACTTTGGTGAATTGTTGTGTACACTCCTGGAAATGTTTCTGTCTTAGTAAATCCAGTTTTTAATAAGTAGCGCACGAGTAGATTCAACAAATGAGCGACGGCGCGCGAATCGTTTCCACAATGTCCCGTATGCGGTCATATATCATTCATCCGATTGCGATCAAACCTTGGTGAATCATTGAGTATACGTCAGAGAAGGTTTCAGGCTTAGTAAATCTATTTTACAATAGGTAGCGTATGAGTAGATTCAACAAATGAGTGACGGCACGCGAATCGTTTAAAGAAAATCACTTATGCGTTCATATGTCATTCATCCAATTCCGATGAAACTATGATGAGTTGTTGTGTACACGCCAGGGAAGGTGTTCAACTTGGTAAATCCATTTTATAATATTGGTAGCGCACGAGTAGATGTAACAAATGAGTGACGACGCGCGAAGCGTTCCAACAAAATTCTGTATGCGTTCATATACTATTCATCGATTGCGATGAAACTTTGATGAGTTGTTGTGTACACTTACGTGAAGCTTTCTAACTTAGTAAATCCATTTCACAGTTGGTAGAGCACGAGTAGATTCAACAAATGAGTGACAGCGCACGAATCATTTAAACCAAATCCCGTATGCGTTAAATGCCATTTATCCGTTTGCGATGAAACTTTGTAGAGTTGTTGTGCACGCTCCAACGAATATTTCTAAATTAGTTAATTCAATTCACGATAGTTTAGAGGCAGTTAACAGAAATTGAAAAAAATATTATGTATCCAAAAGCACTTCAAGAAACACAGTTACAACACTTTCTTTGATTGGCAGGACAACGTCTGCCGGGTCAGCTTGTTTATTATATTGTGTTATATACACGTACATACATAGCCTACCGAAATAAATCAAAAACCTCTATGGACATAAAATTGGTAGGTGAAAAGCTAAAGGAAGTAGGAGACTTCTGTTACTTAGGAAGCAAAATAACCAGTGATGGACGAAGCAAAGAGGATAGAAAAAGTTAGCGCAGGCAAGGAAAGCATTTCTACAGAAAAGGAATCTGCTGACATCGAATATAGATTTAGGAAGTCATTTTTGATGGCCTTTGTCTGGAGCGTGGCACTCTATGGAAGTGAAACTTGGACTATTGGTGCAGCAGAAATGAGGAGAATTGAAGCGTTTGAAATGTGGTGTTACAGGAGAATGATGAAGATCAGATGGGTAGATAGGGTTACAAACGAAGAGGTATTGAGACTAGTGGGAGAGGAGAGATGTTTCTGGCGACTGCTAATGAAGAGAAGAGATAGGTTTGTAGGACACATACTAAGACACCCAGGAATAGCAAGCTTAGTTATGGAAGGAAGGGTCGAGGACAGGAACTGTAGGGGTAGACCAAGGTTAGAATATGTTAAACAGATTGCCTCGGATGTAGGGTGTGGTATTTATGTAGAGATGAAACGATTAGCTCAGGACAGGGAGGCTTGGAGCGCTGCATCAAACCAGTCAAAAGACTGAAGTCTCAAACAACAACATATCATTATTCACTTAATTCATAAAACCTTTAAGACAAAGCAAACCAACCGTATAACTAGATTCAAAATGCGAATTGTATTATAAACACCAAAGACGAACTACTGTACATTAATAGTGTAAATATATTGGTGAAAAATTTAAACCTAAACACAGTGATCGGGATCTGATGATGGTCGCTTGAAAGCCGAAACGCGCAATCCTAAATTGCCCCATTTTAACTAACGGATGTAATTTTTTCCAGGCGTATATTTACATGATTGTACTTAGTTCCTAACTCACTCATTGGGTTAAGTTCATGTTGATCAACTGAAGAGCTACAAGAGCTTGCTAGCATGCTCGGGTGAGAGTGATTTAGTCCAACCCATTAAGTCTGGTGCATTACTGATATGTAGGGCTCGGATCGATATGCTCGATAATATCTCCAGATATGCTCGAAAACCATGTGTTTTATGCTCGATAGATATGCTCGAAAAAAACATTATATGCGGTTAAATATGCAGAATATGCTCGAAAAACACCGTTAAAAACTATAGGAAGGAAAGTGAAATGTAAAAACCAATAACATATCTTTATATACGGGCTTTATTTTCTAATTGTATGTCTGATACACTGCAATATACTCGCATTCAAGTTTTTCAAGTATAAAATAAGATAAGTTTTCTTATAAAAGTTACAGTTTATAAGTTCATTTACAAAATGTTCAGAATTAGGCGAGTCAATGAAGTAGATCTGCATTTGTCGGTACAACAAGATTTTTTTCTATGTTTTCAGTTTTGAATGATTTTCTTAAATCAGCCAATAAATGTTTCAATGACGAGAACGACCTCACTAAAGGTTAAAAACCTGTGGTTCTGTTATTCGCACCAGATAGGTTTTTCAATGATTATTTCTGTTTTCGAACCTTAAGGATGGACAGGGCCCGAATTTGGGGGGGGGGGGGATTCAAAGAAAAACAAACTATTTAGACAAAAACCACAAGAATATGCATTTATATGCTTCTATTCTGAAAACCGCGGTTTTATGCATTTATATGCTCGATAAATTTCAATTCTGTTGGTCCCAGAGAGGTGAGAATACCACCGAAAGGCTTCTTTCAATGTGTACTATCCAGGGGAAAAAATATGCAAATATGCTCGAATCCGAGCCCTACTTATATGTGTAGTGAAGATGGGTGGTGAACACTTTCAGTCACAGTATCTACACTTATCCCGAAGCTACTCTTGAGGAGTTTGGACACCCATTCCCTGGAGATGTCGCATTTCCATTTACAAGAGCCTGGAGCTGCAACTTATGGAACTAATTTTATTTCCCTTTAAAACACAATTATGTTAAGTAAAAAAGAAAAGACAATGTATTTCCGGTCCACAGATTGAGAATACTTTCATAATTCATGGAAGAAGGTAATTTTCAATTAGCCCCAGGGAATACGTTACCATTACTTATGTATTTCATGTTTATATATATATTTGATCGTCACTTTACACTCGATTATCACTGACTCGGTGCCTCTGGATATTTGCATAGAAAATTTGTGTTGAAATTCCTTTCTCAGATTATGATGTAGTTATCGCAATCATTGCTCTTAACTGCTGGATCACCCATTTATAGTCGATATCACATAGCAAGATGGTTCCCTTTAAAATTATATCGTTGGTTCTTGCTTTACTTAGGACATTTTCGGTTATCAGCCTCATTTCTTTTGAAAATATGGTGACTGATAACTGGAGCTATTGTATTGACTGAAGTAGTGGATGTAATTGTAATATTGTTGTACCCCAATTATTAATATGAATTATAAATTTTAGCCTACTTTTCACATTTTGCAAAAATGAGGAAAAAGTAGACTTATGAGATCGGGAAAATGTGTATATGTCTGTCTGTCTGTCCTTCTGTCTGTCCTTCTGTCTGTATGTCTGTCTGGCTGGCTGGCTGTGTGTGTGTGTCCCCATATCAACTCCCAAACGGCTGCAGTAATCGAAACAAAATTTGGTAGGAGTAATGATCTATACCTGAATATCTCAGGGCCATATTTGAAAATGATGTCAGTGCTACCAACTGCTGAAAAATCGCAATTGAAATTTGAGCTCCATGTTGGATAACTGTTAATAAATGCTCTCATTTTTTAATCCAAATACCAATATATCAGAAAGTATGCAAGCCTTTTCAAAATTGGCACACGTATAGATAATATTATTGCAGTTTAATCTCCAGGAGGCCATACATGGCAGTGTCGCCAAAATGATTATAAGCCAGCTCATAGGTCCAAATTTTAAATGCATATAACTTCTACACTATCAATTGGATTTCAACCAAATATCGTATGTGCTATGTTTACATAAACAGATATGACTGAGCGAATTCTTAAAAGCCACCAGGGCTGCCAACTGTTAATAAATGCTCTCATTTATTTTATCCAAATACCAATATATCAGAAAGTATGCAAGCCGACAGCTTTAAAATATGCAAGCGTATAGTACCTGTCATTATATATTAATTTGGAGTATCTTATAAACGTCAGTGCTACCAACATGATTCTAAGCCTGCTGAGAGGTTCAAATTTAAATACTTGTAACTTATATAGTATCATTTGGATTTCAACCAAATTTCGTGTGTGCTATGTGTACCGTAACAGATATGACTATGCCGATTCTTAAGAGTAACCAGGGCTGCCAACTGTTAATAAAGACTGTCTCTATTTTTGTTACCCTAATATCAATATATCAGAAAGTATGCAAGCCAATAGCTCTAAACTTTGCACACGTATAGTACCTGGCATTCTAGATTAATTTGGAGTAACTAATATAGGCCTACGCCATTGCTGCCAACATGATTCTAAGCCTGCTGATAGGTTCAATTTAAAATGCATGTAACTTCTAAACTAACTAATGGATTTCATTCAAAATCGACACAACAATAGATAATATTATTTCAGATTATTTCTGACCAATACATGAATGTCACTGTTGCCAACATGATTTAACGCGCGCTGTTAGATCCAATGTTTAACTGCATGTAACGTCCATGCTATCCATTGGACTTCAACCAAATTTTGTATTCTGTACCTTTAGAGATGGAACTAAGAATATATTCCGTCACCAGGGTTGCCAACTGTAGTTCTCTAGTAGGCTACATTATGCGAGGTATTTCGAACTAATTAGAAATGTCGATATTACCAACTTAATTTCGTCATAATTCTAAATAGATCCATATAGATTAATCATTGGCATGAATCTTAAATTTTAAGAAACGTAGGCTCTTTAGTTCGTTACGGAACTTCTTGTTCCATTTAATATCTATTTGCAACTTTGATGAAATACTTACCACTATAATTTTAGTCGATTTCTGTATTGTCACCATTTCTTTTAGCTATTTAAAATATTGTGAGCTATTCTTGTGAGCAGGAAAATATTTTACTATGCCGTTGTTTTGTGAACATATCACAGTGTACTCATATAATCTCTAATTATTTGTTAATCAGATCAATACCAATGCCTAGTGATCACTTTCGTGATGTTTATAGTGCGTTTTTCTTTCGTGCCGCATTTGTCGGTTAAATGCTTCTGAGACCACCGAACGAGCAATATGTACTTATTCATTTCTGTTAATATTATATTGTTTATTACTAGTGTTTACTCTATATATATATATATCTAAGACTCTTACCTCAGCATGTTTAAGGTCATGCGCCTCCAGCATACGCTCGCATACTGAAAATGGTGTCGACTTGCTTGCTGCCTTCCTGCATGACTGACGTCACAGCTTGCCCTGGCCAATCATCGCCCGCCAGCCTAGGCTTCCAGACGTTTCTATGATGTTATTATTTAAGTGGCGGCGTTTTGCTCTCCATCAGCATTCCTTCTTCAAACCTTCTACGGTCTTCTTCAACTTGCGAGAGGCATTCGTGCCTTCCGCCCTTCTCCGGGGCCTTCTAAACTTCAGGCCTAATCTGCATTTATGATTGAAACTACCAGGAAACGCAACAGCAGAGAGCTTCAGCACTGAGAAAGTGCATTCTACATTTTACTCCAAACCGCAAGAAGCTGCATCAAATCACAGTTCTAAAATGCCATGTTATTTGGCATTCAAGAAATAACATCAAACCTAACGATGTTAAACAATGTACAGCGCTGGTGAAGAAGAATAAGAAGAAGATCGCCCTGGCGAAGTTATTTTCCTGATGCTGGACATCTCAAATTCTACTGCCAAAAAATCAAGTATTGGCCACGGCAGTCTCCGTCAGCATGCTTTCTAGTCATCGCCACTAAAGATAAGTTTGTGCCTTTTTTTTATTATTATCTTAATAATCTTCGTTTTAAGTGTTTGCTAGCAAGTGCAAGAATATTAAATTTGTGTGTGCATCAAGCAGAATGAACTTTTGAATAATAGCACATGGCTGGGCCAACCTAATTAAAATTAATGAACATTTGAAATTGCCCCAGGCGGGCCAGCATAACTAATTTTTTAATTAAGGCTTATTTATTAATGTGTTTGCAAGTTTCACCATAAAAATAAAAATATTGTATTTACTCTCAATGTTCAGTCTAGTATTGAAAGAACCAGGCCGCATTTCCTTAGCCCAATCCTTTCAGTCTAATCTTCTCTTAAGGAAGTTATTTTGTCCAGGCCTTAAGCCTGATGCTGTCCTCCCGTTTATGTTGATGAATTTGGGCTGGTCTTCACATAACCATTTTGGTGCCGAAACCCGGGATGCTTGTAAACATTCTGTTTAACCAAATCTTCAAATTACTTAATGTTGGAACTAATTCAAAATTTAAATGCCATACTGAACATTGAGTGTGTTAATATTTTAAAAATTGTGTTTTCTAATCTACTTCGAAAGTTTCAGCTCGAGTGTATATGGTTGGCACTGAGAAGGGAGACAAACAGCAGGCCCGTATTTCACCGCAGGGGAAGCCGCACTCTCTTTTCTGGCAGACTGTCAACTTCTTCCGAAGCAAGGTGTACCGGCTCACAGTATAGTCGTGAGTACACAACAAACTTTCATAATGCCGATTGACGAGAAACTCATTAACGCCAGAGCTTCTGTCAAAGGCAAGTTAACGCGTTTTCGCACTTTTCTAGATGAGCTCCCGGAAAAAGAACGTAATAGTGACATAATTTCTCAAAGACTGAAAGGTTATGAACAGGCCTTTGAGAAATATGATGAGATTCAAAGTAATATTGAGACCAAGGATCCCGACCAGCAAAGTGACCGCTGTAAGGTTGAAAATTTATATTATAAGGGGTTCGCAGACGCAAAGCAGCTTTTAAGAAGTTTAACATTGCAGGAAAAGCAGGAGAAAACTCCTTCAGAATCTTCTTCTTTTCCTTCCCGTGTTATATTACCGAAAATAGAATTACCTAAATTTACCGGAGATGAAGCTACATGGGAACCATTTTTTGAATTATTCAATTCATTGATTCACGAAAACGATTCTCTTCCTTCAATACAGAAGTTTCATTATTTGCGTTTGTCCTTGCAAGGCAACGCACTTAAACTCATCCAAGAGCTTACGTTGACAAATGAAAATTATGAAGTAGCTTTGGCACTTCTCAGAGATCGGTTTGGGAACACTCGTTTAAAAACTCAACGTCACATACAGGGTTTATTCAATTTACCTATTGTTCAAGCTGATAATCTTGCCTCGCTTCGTAATCTGATCGATGCTGCAGAACTTCATATTCGTGCGCTTGCAAATTTGGACCAACCAGTTGACCATTGGGATCTATTTTTTATCCATCTTATTTCTGTTAAATTAGACACTAAAACTTTAAAAGATTGGGAAGCAGATCTGTCGCAACATTCATTGTGTACCTATGAAGCTATTATTAAATTCTTAAAGGCGAAATGCCAAATTCTCTCTGCTGTAGCCAGCCAAAAGAGTAGCTCCACCTTCAAACCTCCTTCTAATAGTAAGGTCATCAGCCCCACTCAGAGAGTACTAAGGTCACATGCCTTTTCTACCAATATTCGGTCTTCCAATCAAGTACAAGCTTGTGTTTTGTGTCAACAACCACATAACTTGTACCAATGCGCTCAATTCAAATCTTTATCTGTGGATGAAAGACGCAAATTAATTACCACCCACAAGCACTGCTTTAATTGTCTATCAGCGACACATATGATAAGCAATTGTCGTTCTGAACGGTTATGTTTTCACTGTAAAGCAAAGCATCATACTCTCCTGCATAGGCATGAAAGATTGCGGTCATCAGAACCAATAGTTCATCCGCTAAATCTAATTCTGAGACTTTGCCTAATAACGCTCAGTCTTTTACTCAAAGCTCTGTTTCGTTCAGTAAAACTCAAGTTTTATTGTCCACTGTCCAAATTCTAGTGAAGAATGTTCACGGAAAATGGGTTTCTGTAAGGGGATTGTTAGATAATGCTGCAACTAACAATTTTATCAGTGAATCGCTAGTTCGCAAGTTAGGTCTACAAATATGCCCTACTTCTATAGAAGTTACAGGAATTAATGGTTCCAAATCGCAATCTCTGAGTTATGCTAAAGTGGATGTAAAAGATTCCAATAATCTTGGCATTCATTTAAATTTAGATTTTTTAATTATAAATTCCATAGGTAATGACACCCCCATTGCTTCTTTTCAAGTCCAGGGTTGGAATATTCCGCATCATTTGCAACTTGCAGATCCGAATTTCAACAGAGCTTCATCTGTAGAAATTCTTTTAAGTGCCAGCATTTTTTGGCAATGTTTACATCCGGAAAAGGTTAAAGTTGCCCGTGATGTTTTCTTTCGTAGAACTGATTTTGGTTGGATTGCCACTGGGCAAATATACCGCAACCCCGTTCAACAAAAATCTCATTGTTATTTTGTTGGTGCTGATTTAAATCAAGAATTAATTAAGTTCTGGGACATTGAGGATATTCAAGTCACCTCACCTCATTCGCGCAATAATGAGATCTGTGAAACACACTACGTAGAAACCACTGTTCGAACTACTGAAGGCAGATTCGTGGTTACTCTTCCTCGCATTTTTAACCCCCCTGTTATTACAGAATCACATTCCAGAGCTCTCAAAGCTTTATTCGCAATTGAAAATCGCTTTAAAAAAGATGCTCTCTTAAAAACTCAGTATACTTCCTTCATGGAAGAATACGAATCAGAGAATCACATGGAAGTAGTTCCAAAATCTGAAGAAATTAGTAATTCTCCTAAAGAAATAGTATATCTTAATCATCATCCGGTTTGGAAAAATTCTTCCACCCGAGAACAGATAAGAGTGGTTTTTAATGGGTCATCTCCAGATGCTAATGGTGTTTCTCCCAATGACACTCTGCATTCTGGACCCGCTATTCAGACAGATCTTACTTCAGTTTTACTTAACTTTCGTCTATTCCCCATTGCTGTTCTTGCTGACATCAAGCAAATGTATAGGCAAATTCTAGTAAATTCAGAACAACGTGATTTGCAGAGAATTTTGTGGCGAGACGACAATGCAAAACCTATAAAAATATTTCGTTTAAGAACAGTGACATACGGTCTTAAGCCGTCTGCTTTTCTCGCAATACGATCTCTTCACATGTTGGCCGAACAATATGGTCATCTTTTTCATCCTCTAGCTTCTGAAGTTTTGAAAACTGCATTTTATGTAGATGATTTGCTGTATTCCTTTCCTAGTATCTCTGACGCACTTCTTGTTTGTGAAGATTTAAACTCTCTTCTTTCCGGTGGTGGGTTTACCCTTCATAAGTGGAACTCGAACTCAACCGAATTTTTATCTAACTTTTCACAAGTAACTCCTGTTGACAAATGTGTTGCGCTTCCTACTGAGGAATCAGCTATTAAAACCTTGGGTGTTTTTTGGTCTCCTTCTTCAGATACCTTTTCCTATCAGGTACACTTATCTGAGTTTCACCCTCGAACGAAAAGGCAATTATTATCGGAAATAGCAAGAGTTTTTGATCCATTGCAGTACATTGCTCCGGTGGTTATTACTGCAAAAATTTTCTTGCAAAAACTTTGGTTATTGAAAATTGGTTGGGATGAAAAGGTACCCTCCCCCCTTTTTGATGAGTGGTTGAAATACCGCAAGAGTTTGTTAGATCTTTCTCAAATTTCTATTCCTCGCACTTTAATTTCCGACATTTCATGTCAGTATTTCGATTTGCACGTATTTGCAGATAGTTCTGAAAAGGCATACGGTTGCTGCGCCTACTTAGTAGGCCGCCCTTCCAATACTTTACCCGGATTTTCCAATTTAATTTGTGCAAAATCAAAGGTAGCCCCACTCAAATCCATATCTTTGCCTAGATTGGAATTATGTTCTGCTGTAATGGCTGTGGAATTAGCCAGTAAATTAAAAATCAGTTTAAATTTGAAATTTTCGACCACATGGTTTTGGAGTGATTCTTCCATCGTGTTAGCTTGGCTTTCAAAACCTTCTTCGCATTGGACCACTTTTGTGGCTAATCGCGTTTCTAAAATACAAGAGTTGTCTCATTTTGACCAATGGAATCATGTTCCGGGGAAAGAAAACCCCGCTGATATAATTTCACGTGGCTGTTTGCCCAAGAAATTAATTTCTCTTAAACTATACTGGAATGGTCCGGCGTGGCTCAGTCAGGATTTTTCTTGTTGGCCTCGTTCAGCTAATCCGCTCGCAGAAGATGTTCCTGATGCTCGCATTGTTACCGCTTCCCTTTTTCTAACTTCTATTGCTACTAGTCTTTTTCAGCGTTACTCTTCATTTAATAAATTAATTCGGGTGGTAGCATATTTATTTCGATGGAAATTTCTTGTTCTTGATGAGCCTGTGAAGCCGCAACCCTTTCTCACTAAAATGGAATTGGAATTTGCTACTCGTAGAATCTTGTTTCTTATGCAACAAGAAGTATTCTTTCTTGAGTATCAGACGCTTTCAAGCAAAAAAGCTTTACCAAAGTCTAGTAGGCTGTTACCTCTCACCCCTTTTTTGGACCAAGATGGATTAATAAGAGTGGGGGGCAGGCTAGAAAATTCTAGTTACTCAGATGAGAAGAAACATCCCATTATTCTTCCTTCTAGACATCCTATTACTACTCTCATCGTAAAGAAATGTCATTATCAGAATTTGCACGCTGGCACCCGCACTTTGCTTTGTTTAATTCGCGAGCAATATTGGCTCATTAACGGTGTTCATGAAGTTTCTTCTGTTATTCGGAAATGTATACCTTGTTTCAAATCCAAGCCCCCGCCAATCACGCAAATTATGGGAAACTTGCCATATTTTCGTTCCGAACCTAGTAAGCCTTTCGCCCTGACGGGTATCGATTATGCCGGTCCTTATGTCTATCAAGTTAATTCCCCTTTATCTAAGCGAAAGTTGTTAGGTAAACTTTATATTTCTTTATTTGTGTGCATGGTGACAGGAGCCATTCACCTTGAGTTGGTTACAAGTGCTTCTACTCCTTATTTTATAGCAGCCTTTTCTAGATTTGCCTCTAGAAGGGGTGTTCCTTCTGAGGTTTTCTCAGATAACGCAAAAATTTTTGTTAGTACTTTTGATCTTTGGAAAACTGCACTTACCTCTCCTTCTGCTAAGGAACAGTTTTCTAATTTTTCTCATGCTAAGGGATTCAAATGGCATTTCACTCCCCCTTACGCCCCCCCATCATGGTGGTCGTTGGGAATCATGCATAAAGCTCACGAAGAGACAGCTGAAGAAAACCCTTGGTTCAGCCATCCTTTCCTATGAGGAATTTAATTCCTTAATTATTCAAGTTGAGGGTATCGTAAATTCTAGGCCGCTCACGCCTTTGTCTAACGATCCTAAAGATCTTCTTCCGTTAACACCTGGCCATTTTTAATAGGCTGTTCTTTAGCTTCTACGCCTCCTTTGCTGAGTCGACGCTGTGATCTCAGGTTGCCTATTTTCTGGAGAAAGTTAGACTCTTTGCGAAACTCCTTTTGGCGCCGTTGGAAGCTGGAGTATCTCGGCTCACTTAACAGAAGAGAGAAGTGGCGGCTTTCCCAGCCTGATGTGCGAGTGGGAGATATGGTTCTTTTGCGAGATCCAAGTCCCCCTCTCGTATGGAATATTGGTAGGGTAACTCACTGCCATTTGGGTCGTGATAATCATGTGAGAGTTGTAGATGTTCTCACTAGTAAGGGTGTCTATACTAGACCAATTCCTATGGTTGCTATCTTGCCTGTTGAGGCTTAGTGTCATCTTCTCTCATTGTTGTTCACGTTTTTGTAACTGATTCTTTGATTGTTTTCTTTCGGGGGTCTCGGAGCATGATCACTTTCGTGATGTTTATAGTGCGTTTTTCTTTCGTGCCGCATTTGTCGGTTAAATGCTTCTGAGACCACCGAACGAGCAATATGTACTTATTCATTTCTGTTAATATTATATTGTTTATTACTAGTGTTTACTCTCTCTATATATACAGGGTGTATTTGATATGATGGAAGTCCTTTACACTGGTGATAGAAGATGGTATTCTAAGCAAATATCTTCATGAAATTAAGTCGGATCTTAATTAGTGTAGGTGGAATTAAATCACAAAAATCGTCGGTCAATGTCTTGGAAACGGGCTTTCACTTCGTTACCCTCAGCAGCAGAGCTGACTTCTCCCCGTCACCCTCCCCTCCTACGCTGAGGAATGTTGACCAGAGTCTGCAGTTGAGTGACCTCCTCGCCTTGTCTGCCAATGACATTGAAATACACAAACCGAGCCTATGAACAGCTGATTCACACCTTCATGGGGAGTGGCTACATGGCTAGTGATGGTGGATCTGTCTAGGATTTTGCCAGCTTCGTGGACTATGCATAGAAAATAGAAATCCTAAAGATTTGGTAAATTAATTTAAGGAACTGTTGGTCTATCTTTGTGTGAAGATAGTGCAACAACTCTAATAAACATATTAATAATACTAATAATAGTAATAATAGGCTTTTAGACCCACTAACTTCTTTTATGTTTATTTTTGGTATGTCGAGTAGCCAGACTTTAATGTACGTAGGATTTCTTGTATGTGCCATGAAATCCATGGAGATGATCGTATTAGATCCCATTCATTTACTACATGACTGAACGTAGATCGCACCCTCGGGAAGGTTAGCACTCTACCACCAGAACTACACATGCTGACTCTTATTATTATTATTATTAGACTATTATTATTATTATTATTATTATTATTATTATAACACTGTATTATAACAATGTATTTGTATTTTATTTTCATTTTCGTGTATTTTCATATGTATTTACATTGTTGATGGACCAATAAATCAATCCTCCCCCCCCTCTCCAGTTAATGGCCACCCGAGGGCTGGAGATGTGATGGGACAATTCACAATATGAACATGTGGTACCGTACTAGTATTAAATCTTGGAAGTAGTTTTCCAGGGGTTCCCACTTCTACCCCAGGCAAATGTCGGGATTGTTCCTAACTTAAGGCCACGGCCGCCTTCTTCTCAATAATCATAATCGCTGGCAGTGCAGCCCATGAAGGGCCTAGGCCTACCAAGCGACCGCTGTCCAGCCATTTGGCCTGCAGATATTAGGGTGACGCGTGGTCAGTGCATCGGGTCCCCTCGGCCATTAATCTTGATTTTCCTGATTGGGGCACTGCCTCACTGTCAGACAGCTACTCAATTGCCCTCGCGAGGCTTAGTGCACTGCGTTCCAGCCCTCACGTCAGTTTCTAATATCCCTGATGGAGCCAGGAATCGAACCCAGGGCCTCCAGGTGAGAGGCAGTTGCACTGCCCCTACACCACAGGGCCGGCACCTTCTTCCGAATCCTCACCTGAATTACAAATACCCACATTACTACAGAAACCACAAAACACAGGTTATCACACAAATTCTACCCACACCCAGCTACATGTGGCTAAATGACCAAAATCACCAAGCCTCTCAAACAAAACTTCAAGTATTTTACTTCCGTCCTAAATGCCTAGTTCTGAACAGACTACGGGATGTCGGAATTTTGTCACACTGCATTTCATTAAGTGAATGTTTTTAGTATTTTCAGAAACTAGTCAACAGAATATCCGACACGGACGCCAATGATACATTAGGGCTGAGTATCGAAATTATTTTATACATGAACATCAATCAATGAATTCCACACTTACAAAGTAGGCTACACAATACTACCGGTCCTAACGTCCCAAGCCATTGCGTGCGTTGTCAACAACAACAAGAACAACGGCAATGCACATTTTCTTACCAGACGGTAGAGCTCATCCTCATAACAGCTGATAGCCTACCACCCCTCAAGTCAACCGGTAAGGTCAATGCTCCGATTACGTAACAACTTCCCCTTCGCGCGTCGTCTCTCCTGGCTCCGCCTCGTTTACCCCAGCCTGCCGCACCACTTTCTGCCTGATTAGTTTCTGAAATAACTAAAAACATTGACTTTTTAATGATTAATTATCAATTTCAAGATAGGTGACAAATTTTTTTACCTAGGAAGCTTAGAATAGTCTCTTCTATCACCAGTGTAACGGACTTCCATCATATCAAATACACCCTGTATATATCTAAGACTCTTACCTCAGCATGTTTAAGGTCATGCGCCTCCAGCATACGCTCGCATACTGAAAAGGGTGTCGACTTGCTTGCTGCCTTCCTGCATGACTGACGTCACAGCTTGCCCTGGCCAATCATCGCCCGCCAGCCTAGGCTTCCAGACGTTTCTATGATGTTATTATTTAAGTGGCGGCGTTTTGCTCTCCATCAGCATTCCTTCTTCAAACCTTCTACGGTCTTCTTCAACTTGCGAGAGGCATTCGTGCCTTCCGCCCTTCTCCGGGGCCTTCTAAACTTCAGGCCTAATCTGCATTTATGATTGAAACTACCAGGAAACGCAACAGCAGAGAGCTTCAGCACTGAGAAAGTGCATTCTACATTTTACTCCAAACCGCAAGAAGCTGCATCAAATCACAGTTCTAAAATGCCATGTTATTTGGCATTCAAGAAATAACATCAAACCTAACGATGTTAAACAATGTACAGCGCTGGTGAAGAAGAATAAGAAGAAGATCGCCCTGGCGAAGTTATTTTCCTGATGCTGGACATCTCAAATTCTACTGCCAAAAAATCAAGTATTGGCCACGGCAGTCTCCGTCAGCATGCTTTCTAGTCATCGCCACTAAAGATAAGTTTGTGCCTTTTTTTTTATTATTATCTTAATAATCTTCGTTTTAAGTGTTTGCTAGCAAGTGCAAGAATATTAAATTTGTGTGTGCATCAAGCAGAATGAACTTTTGAATAATAGCACATGGCTGGGCCAACCTAAATAAAATTAATGAACATTTGAAATTGCCCCAGGCGGGCCAGCATAACTAATTTTTTAATTAAGGCTTATTTATTAATGTGTTTGCAAGTTTCACCATAAAAATAAAAATATTGTATTTACTCTCAATGTTCAGTCTAGTATTGAAAGAACCAGGCCGCATTTCCTTAGCCCAATCCTTTCAGTCTAATCTTCTCTTAAGGAAGTTATTTTGTCCAGGCCTTAAGCCTGATGCTGTCCTCCCGTTTATGTTGATGAATTTGGGCTGGTCTTCACATAACCACCTAGCAGTAACTGAATACATAAAATATTTCAACAACTAATACAGTTACTTATATCCCTGACTGTATATAATGTTAGTAATAATAATAATAATAATAATAATAATAATAATAATAATAATAATAATAATAGTAAACTTGTAAACATTCCAGGTAAAATCTGACAAACCATAGCCCCCTTGAGATCCCAGATACATCTGACGTCCGTACTCCCGTTGCTGGGGGCGTGATGGCCTAGGCCTAACTGCTTGCCTCTCAGCAAGTTGGACCGGGTTCGATTTCCGGGTAATGCGTGTGAGATTTTCGAAGTGAAATGTGACGTTTGCTGATTCGAACTAGAGTTCTAGATAAATAATATAAAGTTATAGTGATGCGGAACCAAAACCCATAATCATGGCTATGTTTTTATTAGTCTATTCGTTCTATAGGCTAAGTGTCGTGCACACCTCAACGAGTACGAACTACTGTAAGTGCACTTGCACTTTTTGCCATGTCAAAACTTTGTCCTTGCTAATTCCATATAGAACCGTAGCCCAAAACATATCCATGTTAAAATGAAAAACGGGTTTCCATCCCGTGACCGGCGGGAAAAGGAGAACTATGGGTAGGCTTGCTCCTTTTGGTAGGCAACCCGAGTTGCACCTCAATTTTCACCCCAAGTTGCATGGTTTGGCTTAGTGTGAGGATTGCACATTTGTGTAGGTTTTGAGTATCCTGGCTGTGTGACTGAATTGGAAAAATAGTCACCTTCTTTGCTCAGAGTAGCGGGATTGAACCTCGATATTTGAGGGTGGCTAAATGAAAGTGACCCTTGCCAGTTATTTTTAACAGTAATGAAGTACCTTTTACCTCGGACTCCAGGAAGTATAACTAATCTTACCCGTTAGGCTGTTAGTGTCTTGGGGCCGATAGCCTAGATGTTAGGCCCCTTAAAACAACAATTATCATCATCATCATCATGTTAGTGTCTTGGGGCGACCTTGTGATTCTAGATTAGAGATGCCTAGGTGTCTCAACCCAAGCGACCTCTGTCCAGTTATTATTAGCATAAGGTACGATATTAGAGAGAAGTGGTTGTGGGATTAAAGGAATTAAAGGACAGGGGAAAGTATTATTAATAAATTATTTTCTATAAAAGTAGCAGATAAGAAACGGTCCGTTACTTTGAGAATTGTAACTCTAACGGTAGCGTCGTTATTATCTATTGTCAGAAACGGCAACTGGCATTTTTAAAATAAGGAAAGAAGAAAAAATGGAAAAAGGAAGGAAATTAAAGGAAGGATAAAGGAAAAAAGGATAGAAGGAAGTAAAGAAAAAGTAAGAAAGAAAGGAAGAAAGGAAGAAAAGGAAAGATAAAAGGAAGGAAGAAAGAAAGAAAGAAAGAAAGAAAGAAAGAAGGAAAAGAAAAAATAATGGAAGAAAAAAGAAAGAAATGAAGGAAGAGTTATAGGAAGAAAGGAAGAAAGAAATTAAGGAAGAGTTATAGGAAGAAAAGAAGAAAGGAAGAAAGGAAGGAAGAAATTAAAAGAGGAAAAAGGGTTAAAGGTAGAAAGGGAAAAAAGGATGGAAGAAAGTAAGAAAGAAGGGGAAAAAAGTATCAAAAGGATGAATGGAAGAAAGAAAAAGTAAGAAAGGAAGAAAGAAAGGGGGAAAGGAAGGAAGGAGAAACGTAAATGAAAGAAAGAAAGAAAGAAAGAAAGGACTAAAGTAAAAAAAGAAGTAAGGAAGAAAAAAAGGAAAAAAGTCAAGAGGGTAGAAGGGAAGAAAGGTTTAATGGAAGAAAAGGAAAAAATGGAATAAATGAGAAAAGGAAGGAATTAAGGAAGACATTAAAAAGGAATAAGGGGTTAAAGGAAGGAAGGAAAAAAGAAAAAAGGATAAAGGAAGAAAAGAAGAACGAAAGGAAAAATTGAGAAAAGGAATGAAGAAACGAAGGAAGCTTGTAGTTGTGTGTGATCGTTAATCTCGCACTGATGAGCCACGAATCCTTCATTTTATGTGGAATACGAACCATTGAACGTGACATTTCACCTAAAAAATCTCATATGTATTAACTAGGAATCGAATCCTGTTCACCTAAGTGAGAGACAAGAAGCCAACTCGTCTCAAAACATAATGTTTTTTGATATTTGTCCTTGTGTTTGTATAATGTGGACTAATTGATCTTGGATTGGAATGGATGCGACGTGGTCAAAGATAAAACTAAATTTTGACTAAAGAAGACCGGATATATGCATTCCCTAATATACCCCATAAAATATATTAAAACTTACAGAAGTTTAAAGTGCATCACACTGGAATTAAAATCTATTTTAAGTTTTCATTGAATGTTGATTGTTTTTTTAACACATTTGCATAGCCAGTGCACTAGACGTAAGAACATTAAGTAATTTATTTGAATCTTAACTGAGTTGCTTGGAAGATAAGAGATATAACTGGTACAGTATCTTGAAACCACGAGCTAATTACAGTAATGAAGGTAGGCCTGCCCAGTTTTAATGATATACATACCCCCAAGGTCTTAGTACGAGTCAGATTTGCGCTTATAACTCTTCCCCACAATATTCACCGTTACTTCGGCTACTTGTTCCTGTAATTATCAGTTGTTGCTCCCTGAGGCTGCTGGCCGCGCCAATTGAACCTCAGAGCAACTAATACCAGGTTATGGTGCCTCTGTTGTTGGGCTACCGCTTGGCCCTGTACACTTTCTCAATCCTCGGTCAAAAGTCTTTCAAATTATTGTAAAACTGAATTGCTAGAGAATGGATGGTATACACGCTTAGAAATGATAGGAGAGACTCGAATAAATTCACAATTTTGAAAGGTTGTTGCTAAATATAAGAAAAAGGGCTTCAAAAATAGCCTATAACATAAAAATTGCTCATCTGTGACACAAAATCAGTTCACTTTTAAAATATCAATACAAGATTAAGATAGTATATTCAATTTTTGAATATCTATTCAATCGTTGGTACATGTTTCAGCCTTTCATTGAGGTCATCAGCCAAATTGCTTATATATAATTCTTAGAACTAGTGTAACAATTATCCATGAAACGAAATGGATATGAAGATGGTATATTGGCTTTCACGGCCAGTGAATTAAAGCCAGCAATTTTCCTAGGTTTGTGCCGTGTCTTGTGTGGGGTTTCGCCTAGAACACCAAGCTGGCTGATCAGCAGTCTAAAAAAATACAGTAATATAACTGAACTTCTCATTTAAAATTATTTTCTTATCTCGTGTATACTGATCAATTAATTGATTTTTCGGTTGACCTATTAATCTATTATTTGACTAGTCGATTAATCGAATGAACGATTAGTCGATTAAACGATTAATCGTTTTTGATTAATTTTAAATTATTCGATTGATCAATTGTTGTAAAACAAACTGTAGATACTGCTCGAGTCTAAGCTGCGTGAATCTGAGAGGAATGTGCATCGCGGACTATAAGAAATGGAGTTGACGAGTGATGAGGTTTCTCGGTCCGTGCATAGTACCGAACAAAATACATTGGTCGGTGTCCCACTGACTTATTCGTAACACCACACTGGTTTCAGAAAAGACCCTATGTTTGCAGTATTGGAATAGACGAGAATGTCAGGTAACATGGCGGCTGTCGACAGGCTTCTCAATTCACGCCTGCTCCTACCCTGCCTCTGCCCTTCATCCCGCAAGTTCACAGAGCTTGGAACCGAGCAGTACTTATCTCAGCCTGGTAGCCTATTAGAAGAAGTGGACCAAAATGTTGACCTGGATCCAGACTTGAATTCTTCATTTATTGTTGAAATTGTTCAGAAAAGCTCTGTGAGAGTGATTAACTATAAAATCTCAATAAACGAAAATAAATGACCATTTTCATCTGGCTTTTGCGACCGTAAATTAACTAATGGATAAAAATCTTTATTCTAAGGCAATATATACAACTTTTTTGTTTCTGCCATAAACGTTTTCGGCCAGGTTTCGGAAGAATGCGGGTGCGGTCTCATGTTAGGAACCAATTGGGCATTACCCCGGAGTACAAGGGGGAAACAAAAGAAAACCACTTCTAGGATAGTTGAGATGGGAGACGAAGTCCTAAGTGTGTCCCGTTCCAGTCCTCAGACCAGAATTACATGTCCTGGTAGAGCCGAGAATCGAACCCTGACCTTTGGTGTTAGAGCCAAGAATCCTATCACTACACAACGATGTGATGTAGTTGATTTATTTGGTACGTTAAATAACGACTTCATTGTGGATTCCCACCACAATGGCATCTCAAGCAGTAGAACTAACTACTGAAGGTCATTCCGGCAAATTGATATTTCAACATGTAGTCTGCTGATTATTGTTTACAAGAGCACATCAATAACAAATAAAAGAAAAAGAGCAGCCTATTTTCTATTATTTCAAGGGGGACTATTATTTCTCGTATGGCTAACATTATCCAAAATGTTAGAAGGATGTTGATCACCGCCTAAGCGAAGCTCCTTATCTGACGTTGAACGCTGATCGTTGATCTTCAGAAACAATCATATCCTAATGTTTCTATAGCGAAGAGAATATTCTTCTTCTTTTCTACAAAGTATGTTTTGATGAATTACAGAACTTTTGGTAGTAATGCTTTACAATACGATGAAATTAATTCATGTGATTTACCTGTGGTTTTATCTATGGTTGCGTTGTCGGTAGTATGCTGATCTCCTATGCCCAAGATCGCTGGTTCAAACCCGGCCGCAGTCGTCGGATTTTTAAGAGCGATAAAATCCTTCAGTATGCCTTCCTTTGGAAGGGAAGTAAAGCCGGTAGGCCCACGTCATAGACTTATGGCACGTAAAAGAACCTACCATTGCAATTGGTAGTGTGTAGAAAAATGTGTAGGTTATATTTGGCTACTTAGAAACGCTCTATCGCCTCCGTGGCTTAGGCGGCAGCACGCGGGACTCTCACCGCTGGGTCCGTGGTTCAAATCCCGGTCACTCCATGTGAGATCTGTGCTGGACAAAACGGAGGCAGACAGGTTTTTCTCCGGGTACTCCGGTTTTCCCTGTCAAAATTTTATTCTAGCAACACTCTCCACTATCATTTCATTTCATCTGTCATTCTTAATCATTGCCCCAGAGGAGTGCGTCAGGCCTCGGCAGCTGGCACAGTTCATATCCTCGCCGCTAGATGGGGGCTTCATTCATTCCATTCCTGACCCGGTCGGAGAATGGAAGCAGGCTGTGGATTTTCATTTTTCAGAAACGCTCTATCAAGTTCAAACGTTTGCCGTTTGGTATTATTGACAGTAGCATCTGGTAGCCACAGTAGGAACTACTTGAAATTGAACTTGTTGGGAGCCCACGGGTGTTCAATCAAAAATACCCACCTATGGCCATTGGCTGCAATTCATATATAATAACATATTTTAATATACTAGTACGAACCTTTTTCTTTCTCTCTTGCTTGCTTGCTTTCTTTCTTTCTTTCTTTCTTTCTTCCTTCTTCAATATTCATCAGTTGGCGTGCAATTCGTTACATCATTGTAGCTCGTCCGTATGTTTTAGATGGTAGGCCCTAATTCACACAGTCACCCTAACAGAGAACGCTTAGCAAGCTCTAAAATTCCTCAGGATCACCAAGTCCCAAAATTACCAGATCTATATACTTGAGGGAAGAGTTGTAAGCTCTAACGGGAGATAAACAGGACAACGTAGCTTATTCAAGTTGTAACCAGTACGTCATTAGACGTAGGCCTATTGTAGCGCATGTATAGCGTAGTGGTAGCGACCTGGCTCATAGTCATTAGACGTATTTTATAAAAGAATATAGACTGACGTTCTCTCTCTCTCTCGTTCTCTCTCTCTGAGTCTAATAACCTTCAAAAATTATGTATACCTTCCATTATACGTGCATCGAGGATTATATTTTCATCCGTTTAGGTTTTACCATTAGACAAAGTTGGAACATACTCGTCTCCCGAGTTTCGGAATAGACTGGTCCCAGGACCCCACGCTTCAAAATAAAATGAGTTACGTCAGTCGGTCACTGGTAGAAGTACTGTGTTATCAAAACTTTTAAACACTTTGTATGATTTTTGACGTCTGGCATCATACGGACAAATTGTTATCACAACCCTTCTCTAATAAGGCAAACGACCTAGATAATAATTCGCTACTGTATGGATCCTGGTAGAAAAACGCGTCTGTCTGGCTGCTATCTGGTGACGAAAAGAGGCATTTCTCGAGTTTTTTGTAAGCTCATTGACACACATTTTTTGGCCACATTGTTTTATTAACTTATATTGAAAAAGGAGGCAAGGTTCCTCTCGAAACGTCTAGAATTTTTTTTTTTATTGTCACAGGGTAATATCCCAAAAACATGGATAATTGTAATAGTATTCTGGACCGTGAAAGCCTTATTCAACACATTATAGTAGTGTATTAACAGGAGTCTCTCAGTGAAATCAATCTGGCGGCATCGGTAGCATGCTGAGCTTCTATGCCCAAGATCGCGGGTTCAAACCCGGTCGATGCCGTCGGATTTTTTAAGAGCGTAAAAAATCCCTCAGTAGCCTATGCCTTCCTCCGGTGAGGAAGTAAAACCGGTGGTCCCATGTCATAGATTTATGGCATGAAAAAGAACTTCCACTAACTACACTTGTGGAAGCTAAAATTTGTAGGTTTGTTTGAAAACGCTATATTAGTTCCAATTTTCGCCTCCAGGTGCTGACTGCGATGGCATTTAGTAGCCATGTCTGCAGCTAGGTGTCGTGGATGGTAGCATTTGGTAGCAAACGTCGTAACTACTCCAAAACATTAATCGTCTGCAGTCCTTCTACCTGAATCACAGACAACACACACTAATACAGCCATTACAATTAACACCGGTTATCAGACCTATTCCACACACACCCAAAGTACACGGGGCTACATGACCGCGTTGTTGAAGCCCCTAAACTAAGGAACCAATCAATCAACCAAACTCAAACTAAACACTCAAAAATTAATCAAAATTATCCCTGTTCTGATATACGCATATGCTATTTTCCCCACTCACAACTTTAAAAATCTGCTGGAATTAGTGGTGATTGGTAAGTTGGCAACACTGGCTGTTTGTAATCCTTGATGTTGTACAGTGTGTCTGATGTTATGAAACTGCTATTTAATTTAAATAGTTTGTATTCTTTCTGAAAGTAAGTGGACTGTCTCAAGTAGAACGGAGGAAGCTTGCATAATATGTTCAAGAAAAAGCAATAAGAATGGACCTTCACCAACAAGAAGCTAGAGCTGATTCTAATCTATGTAATGCTCTTAAAATATACTTTCACTCTGAGGAGACTTCGTGTCTAATGGATATAGATCAAATATCTTCTGTGTATTACAATGGACGATCACGTCATCATGATAATGCCTTTCTTAAAACCTGTAGGAAGATTACAATATCGTTATTCTGTCTCAGTAGTGATCACAAGATAGCCTACTTGAAGAAAGAAATTTGAATTACTATTTTTGTAAGATATTATATAAATACACAGTACTTTCATGTCCACTTATTGTGGTACATAATGGGTTCAATGAGGGAGCAATTGTTTTAAAATTTATTTACTGAATTCTAACCTAAACTATTCACGTAATGTGAATTCACCGGTCTTTATAATCATCCTAATAATGATAATGATAATGATAATAATATTAATAATAATAATAATAATAATAATAGCAATTTTATGTATCTACTTAATAATGAAAGTGGTTTTAAAAATCTTCCTAAATCATTATTATTACTTCAAAAGGATATTGTTTAAGGGCAAAGTTCAGCTACATATATCATTTTGATTTATCGTCCTATAAGTAATAAATCTTTGGCTAGTACCTCTTTCCTTTATTTTATTTTTTATCATCATTTAAAACTCCACGACCATGTCACGTCATACGGCAGGCTGGATTGGCAGGCAGGCGGACATTTTGAGTGAAACAAGTGCCGGTCGGTGCCCGCATGTTTCGATCAATACCATAGTACATGATGGTACCAGTGGATTGAAACTCTTGTCGTCTATTGGCTGTTATCAAACCCCCTCACTTCCCTCATCCAACCCAACCCCGTCTCTGAACTGATCTACATTCGTTAAAGACGACATACCCATGCTCTCATCACGGCAATCTCGGTCACCGATTATAGCGGCACTAATAAACTAACGTTCTTATTCCATCTCTGTTTCCGAGAAGAGACGATGTTTCCGTTGAGACGGCGAGCGGAACCCTTATATTACTAACAGTTCCGTTGTTCATCTCCTCATCTGATAGACTACTTTAAAATGTTTAATGTTACGTCTTCTCTCTCTGCACTGCCATTTCATAACATGAAGCTTGCAGTCTAACGTGACTTCAAATGTCACGATAATAAACCAAGGGATTTCCAACAACAAAACATGTTTTTCCTTTCAAAATCTCACTTCCGTTTCCCGGGAGTCGAACTCACGTCACGTTGGTTGCAAGCGGGTGATTAGTTAAACTCGCTACCACTACACTGTGTAAATATAATAAGGTGCAATCGTAGGCTACATCCAATGACTGATGATAATGCATTGACTGATTAAAATTACTACTATTATTAGATTATTATTATTGTTGTTAATAACAATTCTACCGGTCGAGGTGGTCAAGAGCGCTAAAGTACTAGCCCGTGCCTCGCTGGCATCCAGAAAGCGTGGGTTCGAATCCCACCTTGGCTGTCCTGGAAGTAGCCTAGTTCTCCGTGGTTTCCCACTTCTATTCTAGGTAAACGCCGGGATGGTTCCAAACATAAGGCTACGACCGTCCTATTCCTCATCGTCACCCGAAATACAAATACACTCACTACTACTACTACTAAGAGCCTCCGTGGCTTAGGCGGCAGCACGCTGGCCTCTCACCGCTGGGTCCGTGGTTCAAATCCCGGTCACTCCATGTGAGATTTGTGGTGAACAAAGCGGAGACAGGCTGGTTTTCTCCGGGTACTCCGGTTTTCCCTGTCACAAATGTCATTCCAGCAATACACTCCACTGTCATTTCATTTCATCTGTCATTCAATTAATCATTGCCCCAATGGAGTGCGACAGGCTTCGGCAGCCGGCACAGTTCATATCCTCGCCCGTAAATGGGGGGTTCAATCATTCCATTCCCTGACCCGGTCGGTCGACTGGAAGCAGGCTGGATTTTCATTTTCACTACTACTACTACTACTACTCAAACGAAACAACAACAAGGTAATGACCACAATTTCTCTACGGAAATACAGACATTTCTCACGTCTCAATTTGATTTTTTTAAATGAAATGGACTAGGTATGGTTAGTAGAATTAGGTAACTATTAATGTTCACTAGAATATAATTTTCCACTTATTGCGTTTCTTACGATAAGGCTAAGGGAGCATGATCTGGTGATGTTCGCTTGAAGAACGAAACTACTCATCCAGTTAAACCCCCCATTTGTGAGAGAAGATTTTTATTAAGTGTGTAAATAATTCATGTATTTTTTTCAGGCACTAGGAGATAAGTTTTCACTCCTCACCCAATCCAATTAGAGACACTCGTATTGACCGACTGAGAAGCTTTGTTATGATAAACCAAAGACAATACTTCTAAGATGTCTTTATTTTATAACAAAATCCACTAATCATCTTATACAGTAAGTTATTTCTCGTGTACTAAGATTAAGAATGTGAGCATGGATATAGACTACAATGTTCAAAATTAAGTACTGTACAAGTTTTTCGGGCTTGTAGGCCGTGGTCCAGACAGGATATCTCCCGACGTTTCACCGGAAACTGCGTCCGGCATTTTCAAGGGTTCCGCTCCTTTCCTTGGTCAGCAGTGGAATGAGGATGAGGCTTGAAATAATGGGTAACGGTTTGTAGTGGGGTATTGTTGCTTGAAGACTGTTGGTTGGGTGGATCTTGGCGATGAATTAACGGCTGGAAGGCAGTTGGATCATCAATTTTGCATGGTGAGCCGAGCGTTCTCTGCGCAATCCTGCTAGATCGTCTGGTCTCGCATACATGTTGCGGGGTGCGGTGCGTGCTCCGGCTTCGGCGAGCTAACTTATGAGGGTTTAGCCATTAATCAACTTTATGTTCGACAATGTCGAAATGTAAACATTATGTGTCGGAAAACTGTATCATAATGAGGCTCATTATAACACTATTTTTCATTATGAAACAGTTTCTCCCACCAAGAAACAGTTGTGTGACCAATTAGGTAAGGATGCCTTCGCGCATGCGCTCAAAATCCGCTGTAAATAATAGGTGTTCTGTGTTGGCAAGCAAAGTGAATGGTCTCTGCTTTCGGAGTGCCTTGGCCCACGCATGCACTCTGTTCAGTCAGAAAAGCCAGCGCGCCCTGTTCACTAACTGAATCCCACAGATATTTATGAATATTTATGTTAAAACATATAATAAAGTTATAATTATCGTCGAACATAAACAGTCGTATGCAACTCACCTATAATGGTAATTAAGACACTCGTATGGAAATTATAAAACTCGCTTACGCTCGTTTTATAAACATACTTGTGTATTAATTATTGCCATTATAGGCTCGTTGCATAATGTACTATTCCACGAGTGTATCAAAATAAAAGTCTTTCTTTAAAATTCCTCTTGGCACTTTCCTGTTTGATTCCCGGCACAGCCAATAAATTTCATTCTGGTCTAAGGGTTGGTGAGGCTGTGGGATCGATTCCCACCCCAGTTGTTCTAGAAGTGGTTTTCCGTGGATTCCTACTTTTGTTTCAGGCAAATGCCTGTATGGCCCCTAACTTAAGGCATTGATGTCTCCACGCTACAGTAATCCCAGCCTCAGTGTATCTCTTTCAAGCACATGAATTCGACAGGAATTCTGACCCATCAGACACAAGATATTCATTTATTTACAATATGCTCTGTGCGTATGACAACAGACTATAGCCACTTTAACACAAAATGGAGGGAAAGAAGTAACTAGTACCACCTAGGAACTAGTAGCATCATAACACAACGTGTATCAGCATGCTGGATGAGGCAGACCTTCACCGTTTGGTGATACATTCCCTGTACCACCATGCATTGAAACAATGACAGCTGGTGGTTCAATCTTTGCACCACCTAATCTGAAAGATGTATACAAATACCGACAGACACATACAGTAACAGCCACCACAATGACAAGAAGTTGTCAGACGTATTCCATACGCACACCCAAGTACGAATTCAGACCGCCTTGTTGCGTAGTTGTTAGCTTTATTGGCTGTCACCGAAGAGGCCCAGGTTCGATTCCCAGCTCTGCCAAGAAATTCAATTCTGGTCTGATGGATCGGACGGGGTACATTCAGCCTCGTGGAGCAAACTGAGAAGAAGAGGGTTCGATTCCTTCCTCAGCCATACTTAAATTGGTTTTCCTTGGTTTCCCACTTCTACTTCAGGCAAATGCCAGGATGGTACCTAATTTAAGGCCAAGGATACTTCCTGCCCAAATCCTACCTCAATTACAAAATGTACACACTAGTACACACTTCACAGTGATACAAGTTATCAGACAAATTCTGCTTCCATCTAAACAACAAGATGGCTAAAAAAGAATTACAGGTGTTCATTGGAAATCAATTATTGCGACATAATAGATTCCCTAAATACCTAGGGATTACATTAGATAGAACACTCTACTTTAGACAACAACGCCGCAATACTCAATCCAAAGTAAGAACCCACAACAATATGTCCAAAAACTATGTGGCAGAACTTGGGGTTCATCGGCAACTTCACTTCGATGTACTGCTTTGGGACTTGTGCTTTCAGCTGCAGAGTACTGTGCACCAGTTGGTTGAATAGCCCTCACACTAACCTCATAGCTACCCAGCTCAACACCACCATGTGCCTAATCACTGGCACAATAAGGTCTACACCCACACATTGTCTACCCATCCTCAGCCACATCCCTCCAACAGATCCTCGACGTAAAAATGCTCTCCTCAGGGAGTTCAAGAAAATAATGGATGACCCACAACTTCCAATACACTATGACATTGCTGATGTTCACCTGAATCGTCTACGATCTCGAAAACCATCAACAAGGACTGCAATAGACTTGGAGAATACCAACTTCAACATACTGTAACTAATGAATGGCAGGGAAGACAGGATACTAGGCCTGGATCAACCTTACCACGCTTTGAATCATCGCTGCCACCTGGGTTTGAGCTTCCTCGGAAAACATGGTCAACTCTCAACATGATTCGTACGGGTCATGACAACTGTGCAGACTTCCATTATAAATGGAAAATAATTTCTTCAGCTACTGTGATTGTGGTGCCCCTAAGCAGTCCATCCATCATATCATCACCAAGCGTCCTTAAAGAAAGTACAGTGGTAACGTCACTGATTTCGCTCATGGATCACCAGAGACAATTACTTACGTAAACAATTTAGATATAAATATATAGATTGTCTCCCTTTCCTAAACTAATAATTATCAACTGTGTACATATTGTATCTGTAAAGCCATACGCTAAATAAATAAATACACACATCCAAGTACACGGGGCTACACGACCAGCGATGCCGCAAACCCCCTAAAATAACCAACAACAACGTAACTTCCTCCCACGACAATTATTTTCATGTATTTACACATGCGTTATCCATAGCCTAAGATTGGCTCATTTAACACTGTCGTTATTATAGATGATGATTGGTGTATTTAACCATCTTATCTGAAGGGTAATCGTGCTTGCTTATAATTGGAGGCATATGGTGTATAAATCTTAATATTGTATATCTTATAGCATAAGACGACTGGCTGTATCAAGTTAATTCATGTATGGGGATTGTATTGTAATTAAAATATGTAAATCACTTCGTACTGTGATTTGATGATCTACAAGGGCTGGGTTGGGGCCGCCCTAGTTTGAATACAATGCTGGCAGCAAGATGGCGGCACTTGTGTGGGAGAGAAGACAGAAGAAGGAAGCGAACAAGGAAGGGATGACGGTTACCATGACAACAACGATCTCTTCAAAGCCCCCTGTGGCACCCAATCGTTAATATGCTCCGCGCCCAGGCATGGCCTGACATCGCTTGGTGTCTACATGCGCCATCTTACGCGACGCACACAATACGAATCATTCCTCATGTCTAGCTGTATCCTTTGCTTCTAAAAAAAACTATCAGGGAGTAGGACTGAAGTCGTGTTTTGTTAATTAAACAATGGGTCGCGATAATCTCGTAATTGAATGTCAATTCAATATCACAGATGACAAGAAACGTCGATGCAAATGTTGTGGAAGTCATTGGTAGGGACCGGATTTTTTGTAAATGCATATGCGCATATACAAATGCATATTTTGCGGATTTAGTGGATTTATTGCATATTCTGAACGTAACAGCATATTTTAGCAAAGTCTATAGCCTAAATTTGAAATAAAGTAGGCTATAATTTAAAACATCTGGAAGAAAATTGGTTTTGCCTGCGTGTTGGACATCCCTTGTAAGCAACTTTTTAAGCAACAGATAACGAGATAACAGTATTTTGCGCCTTGCCTTTCAAGAAATAGATGGGGTGGAACACTCCTTTCACCGTCTGGGTAGTTTCCCTTGTAAGCAACTTAAAAAAACAGATAAGGAGATGACAGTATTTTTCACAAGTATTATGCCTGAAAATTCCTAAAGAGAATAGCAGCAGAAGGCCTATTTATTAAATCAGTGGGTGTCAGGTAACGGTGATTATTCAACTGATGGCGTTGTCAACTATTGTCACGTAGCTTATGCTCAAAGGAAGTAAAATGTGAAAAGAAATTTCAATTTGAACTAGATACAAAAGTGACTGCACATATTACGACAAAGGAGGGGAGGAAGATTGCATAAGATTGGCTTAATGTTAAGTGCATATTTTTCAATAGGCTATTTAATGCATATTTTCTTTATTTGTGGTGTATAATTACATGCATATTTCAATACTGTAGTTTTTAGTGCATAAATGTTCAGTCCCTAGTCATTAGTAAAGACTTGTGAATTTCCGTGGCTATTACTCCATATTAAAGGTCCTTTTAAAGGAGAGAGAGAAATCTCTTATTCATGTTAGTAATTGGGCTATGTTTTGCTGCAGTTCATTTCAGTCAGTAATATAGTCATGTTTTTATTTCTCGTGACCTAAGGAAGCGATTGAAATTGAAATTGAAATGTAGGGTGGTAGCCTATAATGAGCCACCATTATAATGTCCATATGGTGGCATATTATTCTATAGCATATATGCAAAGCAATCCAACATATTCCTTCTTTCATATGTCTAAAAAGTTGCACGCGTTTTTCTCTTTCCAGAAAGCCCGCGAAATTCCTAATCATATTTCGAAATGTAAACGTGCCTAGAAGATCTTCTTTTGTAATTTTTATTTCGGATAAATCCTTGTTCACTTCGATAAACTAACCAATTTTCGTTATAAGATTTTTTTGAAAACGGTCATTATTTTAGTGCATAAATGTTCAGTCCCTAGTCATTAGTAAAGACTTGTGAATGCATTAATCATTATTTCCTGGTTCACGTTTCCGCAAAATGAAATTATTATTGTTATTATTATTATTATTATTATTATTATTATTATTATTATTATTATTATTATTATTATTATTATTATTATTATTATTATTATTATTGTTAACTAACTTATATCAATACGAGACTGATGGCCACCATGTCTCTTGCCTGGGACCTATGGAATTAAATAGATATTTTCAGTTACTGAACTGGTGTTTCAAAAACGTGATATAATTTGGCTAATAATTTTTGCTCGGGACTGGGGGTAAGTGAGGGGGAGATTTAGCAACTCATGAGCACTTACTCGTGTTAGAAATAAGGCATTCTCTCATCTGTTCGTGCAGTTATTACCGAGTCCCGGAATTGAACGGGTAGATAGATGTCATCTGCGGGACAACAGACGCGACAGATGGTCCTTTACAGAGGTTTCCACATTTCACTTCCAACAAGTGGTGACTGTTAATACCTAGGCTATGTGCGGTTTGCTACAAACAAAAGCATTCCGCCTTAAGTTACTTCTCTTGCGTGGTATTCCATTCCCTAACCAGCAAATAATAACAGAAAATAAACCACAAAGCATGTTGAACGGTTATACACAGTCGAATTCAATATTCCTGATCCAATACCAATTATATTCGTGGTCTTGATTATATTTTATTTCTTGTTACTGGCAACTAACAAGAGAATGTAGTGATGTGGAAATGCAATGTTTTGATTAAATCTCATCCAAATAACAGGTCTTAAAAAGGGGTTCCAAAATACCAACGAAGTTGGCTCAAACGGTTAACTGTTTGATCCAAAATACAGACGTATTGCTTCTAAAACATGTCTTGCTTTTCGTATAGGCTACTTTCCACTACTGTATACAGACATCCTGGCAGCAGGAGGGCATGAAATCGTGCAGTGACGTATCGTGTCAAATATCCGAATTCTTATGAGGCTACTTTCGACTTTTGCAAAAAATGAAAGTAGACTTATGAGATCTACACAGGGCCAAAATTGTGTGTCTGTATGTGTGTGTGTGTGCGTGTGTGTGTGTACGCTGAATGTCTGTCCCCCCTATCAATTCGAACACGGTGAAACAGAATTGAACGAAATTTGGTATAGAGGTAGCACTAGCAAAGGGCACCTCCGTGGCATATTTTATATTGCCGCCATCTTGACGGAAACGGAATGGCGACCACCCAAATGTTCAAAGCTTTAATCAAATTACGAATAACCTAATCATCCGATCTCTACCAAGTTTTGCAAGAACATATATTTATATAGCGAGCGACGTTTGACTAAACTACAAGGTCATCAGCCCAATAGTTTGCATATGGCGGCCATGTATGTATGCAAATCGATTCCCCCTATCAATTCAACGAAATTTGGTATAGAGGTAGCACTAGCAAAGGGTACCTCCGTGGCATATTTTATATCGCCGCCATCTTGACGAAAACGAAATGGCCACCACCCAAATGTTCAAAGCTTAAATCAAATTACGAATAACCTAATCATCCGATCTCTACCAAGTTTTGCAAGAATATATTTTTATATAGCGAGCGACTTTTGACTAAACTACAAGGTCATCAGCCCAATAGTTTGCATATGGCGGCCATGTATGTATGCAAATCGATTCCCCCTATCAATTCAAACACGGTAAAACCGAATTCAACGAAATTTGGTATAGAGGTAGCACTAGCAAAGGGTACCTCCGTGGCATATTTTATATTGCCGCCATCTTGACGGAAACGGAATGGCGGCCACCCAAATATTAAAAGCTTAAATCAAATTACGAACAACCTAATAATTTGATCTCTACCAAATTTTGCAACAACATACCTTTTTGTGGGAAGCATATTTTGACAGAACTACAAGGTCATCAGCCCAATCGTTTACAGATAGCGGCCATGTATGTGTGCAAATCGATTCCCCATATCAAACAGGGTGAAACCCAATTGAGAGGTAGCACTAGCAAAGGGCACCTCATATTCATGTTTAATGTCCGTATAGCACGTTGTATTTCAACAAGCTACTACAACCAACATTCAATTAGGCTATACTCCCATGCATTTAAGAGAAAGTAGGCTATATGTTCTTTACTGAACATCTTGTTCTATTTGGCTAGCATTAACCTTACTCATTTTCCTCCCCCTTTTTTAAGTTTTATTTTTATTTTTACTTTTGTTTTCTCTGCTATTACTACACATTTCATACACAGGAATGAAAGCGTGAGATTATCACAAAGACAGTGAATACAAGAAGAGTCCATGTTTTGCAGAGAATGTATTTAACTTATGGGACTATTCTACGTTAAATGATGGTATTGTTGTTGTTGTTGTTTCAATGGTGTGAAAGGTTCTACTCATAGGGTTAGTGCTGCTGTTCTGACTCAGTGAGGAAAGTAATGGCAAACTACCTCACTCCTATCCTGCCTAGTACGCCTAAATATAGCGCTGCCTTGGGTTTTTGTGGGTATCTACCCACATAACCTAACGGCGGTACTTTTTGAGGATCTATCCTAACAGACAGTTGTTGTTTCATTTGAAGGGCTTGAACATCGTGGCAATTTAGCCTCGTATACAAAGGGGTTCGATTTGTCTTATAACCTGTGTTATCGTGGTGTCTGTAGTAGTGTGTGTATTTGTAATTAAGTCTAGGATTGGGAAGGAGGTGGTCGTGGTCTTAGGTTAAGAACTATCCCTGCAAATGACTGTAGTAGAGGTGGGCAAGCACGGAAAACCAATTCCAGGATGGCTCTGGTGGAAATCGAAACCACCGTAAATATACTGCAATGTAGGAGTGAATAACTACATGAAATATACGTTACTACAGTGCAATTACAGAGGAGTGCACATTATTAGACTGAACACCAGTTTCCCAACATTTCTCTTTTTTTAATGAATTAATGCTGTAAAATTGTTTGAAAGGTGTTGAAATTATTTCAAAGGTTTAATTAATAGTCTTAATTACATTTTCTTTTAAGAAACTGACTAAAATGATTTTTTAAATTTCCACTAAAATAGTAGCCTTACTAATGCAAAATGTCGCACATTTCAGTTTGATTACTTTAATCTAGTTTTCGCATGAAATTAGTGCAAAGAAATTTGAAGTATTTTGTTACTGATGGTCCAATCATGACCTATTCAAAAATTCGTGGGCAATAGATTGAAATCACTTGATTTAGATGGTAGGTTACATTCCAAAGGAAAAGAAGAAAGAAACAAGTAGTTCCGTGAAGAACTATACAGCCTATTTTCATATATCCCACTCATATTAATTACCTCTATCAACATACGAAATTTCAGTTTGAAGGTTCTGATAGATTCGTAGATATTGAGAACCATCTAAATATTTCAGATGGTTCGCAGGTTGGATTTTTATTTATGTACTATTACATGAAGATTATTGTGTACGTGTGGTATTCAAGCTTCAATCGCATGATTAGAACACAAGAAGTAAAAACGAGATTTTATAATTTCGCACAGCTGCCATTTTGTGATTATGCAAACAATTGAAATAAATTAGATGCCTTTGGATTAACATTTGTATAAGCATTTAGCGAGCAAAGTTTCACTGCACGCGGATCGTTAAATCGCGAGAAACGTCCATTTAAATATTTATAATTCGCGTCGCCGCCATGATGGATTTGTGGTCACCAGGTTAATGTAAGTCTTATAGGTGGACTTATGTTCATAGCTTCTATGAACATTTAAAAAATCAGTTTGAATGCTGTAAAAGATTCGTAGATATTAAGAACCGTCTAAATATTTCGGATGCTCGCCATTTTGGATTTTTATATGTATAGGCCATATAGTTATGTACCATTAAAGGAAAATTATTGCGTAGGTTCATTACTGAAACTTTCACTTCGATCGCATGATTACGACACAAGAAATAACAACTTATTTTTAAAATTTCGCACAGCCGCCATCTTGAGGTTATGTAAACAATTGAACTAAATTAGATGCCAGTGCATTACAATATGTATAATCATTTACTCTACCTCATTTCACTACGCTCAGAGAGTTAAATCACGAGAAAAGTCTATTAAAATGTTTCGACTTCGCTTGGCCGCCATGTTCTTTTTGTAATTGACAGGTTTATGAAAGTTACATATATAGACTTGTATTAGTGTCCTTTATAACCGTACAAAATTTCAGGGTGATATCAGAAATAGTTTCGGAGATATAGAATGCCAGTGAAATATTTCGCACTGCCGCCATTTTGAGGTTATGTAAACAATTGAACTAAATTTGACGCGAGTGCATTACAATGTGTATGAACATTTGCTGTACCAACTTTAATTACGTTTGGATGGTTAAATCGCAAGAAACATCTATTCAAATTTCTCAAATTCGCTTGGCCTCCATGTTGGTTTTGTAGTTACCAGGTTCTTGATAGTCTCATAGCTGAACTTATAGTAATGCCCTCTATCACCGTACACAATTTCAAGGTGATATCGGTAATACAGAGAGTTTAGTTTGTATGTAACGGAGACCCTCGCTTGCCCGCTTGCCCACGTTGCGCGACTGTCTCCCGCCAGGCACTTTGCCGTTATGCGGCACTTGCGCGGCACTGGGTCATTGGGTATTGGAATTTGTACTTAAATTTGTACTTCAATGTGATCCTTGACCAATTTTTTGACGAACTGACTTACGGAGAGCAATTGTGAAATTACTTTCAACAAGATTCTGCCACTACTCACACTGCCGAAGCATCCATGACAGAATTGCGTCGCATTTTTGGTACGAGGATTATAAGTCGGAACGTGTGGCCCCCGCGAAACCCAGACTTATCACAATGTGACTTTTATTTGTGGGGGACGCTTAAAAATAGAGTGTATGCGAGAAACCCTCACACTATCAATGAGCTTAAAGACTATATTACAGCTGAAAAACAGTCAATCGGTGCTGAGGAACTTCAGAGAGTAAATGCCAGTTTCATAAAAAGGTGCCAGCGATGTGCAGCAGTGAATGGCGAACATTTTCAGCACCATCTGTGAACTAGGTAAGTACAAATTCCTATACTCAATGACTCAGTGCCTCGAGGACGCCGCATAACGGCAAAGCGCGTGGCGGGAGACAGGCTCGCTTCACGGGCGAGTGGGCAAGCGAGGGTCTCCGTTACATACAAACTAAACTCTCTGTAGTTTCGGAGATACTGAATACTCGTTAAATATTTCGCACAGCCACCATGTTGGATTGGTGAGACACAATAAAATCTGCAGGGCACGGTCGGGGTCGACCAGAATGGTGCTATGATCTTACCGAGTTTCATTGAAATCGCTCCAGCCGTTTAGAAGCCATTAGGGGAGACACACACACGGACAAAAGGTGATCTCATATGCCTATTTTTTTTTTCATAAAATGAAAATAGGCTAAAAATGATATTTCAATTTTTATTCGTCAGAATCAATAATTAAATAAACACTTTGCATGAAAACTACTTAAATTATATTTTACAGCACAATAAGAAAAAGTTGCAAATAGGCCTACTACTGAAAATATGCACAATTAATAAAAAAAATATGAAAAACACTAATTAAATAAACTGAAATGTTGCATTGGTATCAACATATCCATATGTGACTGCTTATAATATTGACATTATGTGTGAGAAAAATAAAGGTTTGCTCTCCATGGTCTTACTGCCAAGCCTACTCTATTGACTCTCACAATCTGCTGCAGGTCTTGATGGCTTTATCTGCATACAATCCTTATCATACTAATATATAACAAGTAGTTCCGTGAAGAACTATAGGCCTACAGCCTATTTTCATATATCCTACTTATGTTAACTGCCACTATCAACATACAAAATTTCAGTTTGATTGCTGTAATAGATTCGTAGATATTGAGAACCGACTAAATTTTTCGGATGGTCGCCATGTTGTATCTTATATAATTATGTAGGCCCTAGAGTTATGTACTCTTACATGAAGATTATTGTGTACGTGTAGCATTCAAACTTCAATCGCATGATTAGGACACAAGAAGTAACACGGAGATTTTAAAATTTCGCACAGCTGCCATCTTATGGTTATGGAAACAATTGAAATAAATTAGATGCCAGTGGATTAACATTCGTATAAAGATTTACTGTACCAAGTTTCACTGCACTCGGATGGTTAAATTGCGTGAAACGTCCATGTGAATATTTATATTTCGCGTCGCCGCCATGTTGGATTTGTGATCACCAGGTTATTTTAAGTCCTATATGTGAACTTAAGTTCATAGCCCCTATGGACATTAAAAATTTCAGTTTGATTGCTATAATAGATTCGTAGATATTCAGAGCCGGCTAAATATTTCGGATGGTCGCCATGTTGGATTGTTAAATGTATAGGCCATAGAGTTATGTACCATTAAAGGGATATTATTGCCTAGGTTCATTATTCAAGCTTTCACTTCGATCGCACGATTACGACACAGGAAATAAAAACTTAATTTTAAAATTCGCACAGCCGCCATATTGAGGTTATGTAAAAAGATGAACTTAATTAGATACCAGTGCATTACAATGTGTATAAACATTTCCTGTACCAGATCTCATTGCGTTTGGAACATTAAATCGCGAGAAAGGTCTATTTAAAATTATCAAATTCGCATGGCTGCCATATTCGTTTTGTAGTAAACCGGTTTTTGAAAGTCTTATAGATGAACTTCCAGTAGTGCCCTTTATCTCCGTACAAAATTTCAGGGTGATACCGCTAATAGTTTCAGAGATATAGAATGCCGGTGAAATAATTCGCATATCCGCCATCTTGTGGTTATGTAAACAATTGAACGAAGTTAGATGCCGGTGCATTACAATGTGTATAAACATATACTGTACCAAGTTTTATTGCGTTTGGTTGGTTAAATCGCGAGAAACGTCTATTTAAAAGTCCCGAATTCGCACGGCCGCCATGTTGGTTTTGTAGTTACCAGTTTTTCAAAAGTCAGATAGGTGAACTTCTAGAAGTTCCCTTTATCACCGTCAAAAATTCCAGGGTGATATCGCGAATAGTATCAGAGATATTGAATGCTGGTGATATATTTCTCACAGCCGCTATGTTGGATTGGTCAGACGTAACAAAATTTGAAGGGCACGGTCGGGGTCGCCCGGAATAGTGCTATGAACTTACCGAGTTTCATTGAAATCGCTCCAGCCGTTTAGAACTTATTAGGGGGACACACACACACACCTCACACACACACACACACACACACACACACACACGCACTTACACACACGGACAAAAGGTGATCTCATAAGCCATTTTTTTTTTCAAAATTGAAAATAGGCTATAAACGGACCAAGATCAAGTAGCCTATCCCTCAGAATCTCCAAATTTGAAAATTTTGAGATGCAATATCTTATGGGAAATGTTCTAAGTCCTTAGGGGAGAAAGCGTCACTAGGTAGGGTAACACAATTAAATTCAATGATTTTCGATTCAAATGTGTGACTGATTTACATTCTTTATTTAAGTCTATAGGGCTAATTCGCACACCTCTCTAACTTAAAACTCATCTTTCTCTATGCTTATACACAGGAAAATTAACCTAACGTTTTATGAAACCCGTTTATTAGCCTACTTTTCACATTTTGCAAAAATGAGGAAAAAGTAGACTTATGAGATCGATCCGGGAAAATGTGTGTCTGTCTGTCTGTCTGGCTGGCTGGCTGTGTGTGTGTCCCCCTATCAACTCCTAAACGGCTGCAGCAATCAAAAGAAGAGTAAAGATGTGCACCGGAATATCTCACGTCCATATTTGAAAATGATGTCAGTGCTACCAACTGCTGAAAAAACGCACTAGAAATTTGAGCTCCATGTTGGATATCTCACAAGGTATGCATGGGAGCTATTCCAAAATTGGTACACATGCAGATAATACTATTTCAGTTTAATTTTCAGGAGGCCAACAATGACCGTGTTGCCAAAATAATTTTAAGCCTTCTGATAAGTCCAATGTTTAAATGCATATAACTTCTACACTATCAATTGTATTTCAACCAAATTTTCTATGTAATATCTGTACATAAACAGATATGATAGAGCGTATTCTTAAGAGCCACCAGGGCTGCCAACTGTTAATAATTGCTCTCTCTATTTTTTTAAATCCAAATACCAATATATCAGAAAGTATGCAAGCCAACAGCTTTAAACTATGCACACGTATATTCTGACATTTTAGATTAATTTTGAGTAACTTATATACGTCATTTCTACCAACATGATTATAAGCCTGCTGATAGTACCTATTTTAAATACATGTAACTTCTATACTATCAGTTGGATTACAACCAAATTTCGTATGTGCTATGTGTACCATAACAGAATATCTGTAAGTATTGTTAAGAGCAATCATGGCTGCCAACTGTTAATAAATGTTGTCTATATTTTTTTTTACCCTAATATCAATATATCAGAAAGTATGCAAGCCAACAGCTCTATACTTTGCACACGTATAGCACCTGACATTGTAGATTAATTTGGAGTAATTAATACAAGGCAGTGCTGCCAACATGATTCTATGCCTGCTGATATGTCCAATTTTAAAATGCATGTAACTCCTATACTAACAAATGGATTTCATCCAAAATTGGCACAACAAGATATCATAATATTTCAGATTATTTCTGACCAGCACACGCATGGTATTGTTGGCAACATGCTTTTGCGCGTGCTGATAGATCCAATGTCTAACTGCATGTAACGTCCATTGGACTTCAACCTAATTTTGTATTCTGTACCTTAAGGGATGGAACTAGGAATATATTCAGTCACCAGGGCTGCCAACTGTAGTGCTCTATTAGGCTAAATTATACCAGGTATATTTTGAACTAATTTGATATTTCGATATTACCAACTTAATTTTGTCATTATTCTAGATAGGTTCATATACTGTAGAATAATCATTGGCATGAAAAGTAGGCTGTATAGTTCTTCACGGAACTTCTTGTTTTTAATTTAAAAGATAAATCGATTATTTCAGGCTCTCAGTTTCAGCATAAATTTGTTTGTTTAGCCGTTAATGTTTTCCATTTTTGTTTCCTTAATTTAAGAAACTCTCTGTAATGATATTTCGAAGGCTATTTGAAGGGTGTCATTGCCGGTAAAACAACCAACTGTCCTTTCATCAGCTTTTTAGTCAGAGTGCTATAGACCAGCGGTTTTCAAACTTTTTCGGTCACGGAACCCTTCAGAAATCATGATTTTCCCGCGGAACCCTAAATCTATCCCTGATTTTTACTTAGCATTGTGAACCCACAACGTTCTTCCTGCTTTCACCTATCCTTATTGCCTGGGTGTTTTGTATAGCCTAACACTAAAGTGGTAGTTGTGGAAACAAAGAGAAAACATTTTAAATGTACATGCAAACCTTTATTTTGGTACAAGAATATAAACAATTATTTTAGAACAATAAAAATTGGATTTCCATCTAATTTCTAATGTGATGAATGAAATTGTTTCATTTTCGTTCTTAAAATACTGTAGTTTTGAAATCGGGTTTTATTGCCGACAGCTGAATACGTAAATCCCAGGCAGCATTCAACTTACTCCTAAATTTGTTTTTGGTGTAAGAATAAGCAGAAAAGCCTGCTTCGCAACGATAGGTGGACTCGAAGGGGTGCAGAGCTCGGATAGCCTTTCGGCTACTGACGGGTATTATGTCTATCAGCCCTACCCAAAAGTCATTCAGCAGCACTAATTCAAATTTCGTTTTAAAAGCGGAGGTATATTGAAATTCAATAAGATCTTCATAGTCAGGCACGGACATGTGAGGTTTATTTCGGTTAGCAAATTGATTTTGCACCCACTCGATGTCCCCTATTATTTTGGTATCTGGGAAGTACTCCGTCATAGATTTCGAAAGATTAATTAAATGCTCACAAATGTTTTTGTGCACATCAGCTTCGATTTCCATCTCATTTTCACTCAGAAATTGTGCCAGCAGAGAAAAGCATTCAAAGTTTTTCTCATTTACACATTCGATCCAAAAGTTTAGTTTGGTTTTGAATGATGTTATTTTGTCTCTGAATGTGAACGTGCTTATATCTTTATGCTGCAAAGATGTCGTAACTTCAGTCACTTTCCCGAATATGTCAGCGAGGTAAGCACATCGAATGAGCCACTTCTCGTTGCGTAAAAATTCAGCATGTTTGCTAGGCGCGGAAAGGTCTTCTTTCCCTATGAAGAAAACCAGAGGCTCGTTGCGCAGCTCAAAAAACCTGGTCAGGACTTCGCCTCTTGAAAGCCATCTAATTTCTGTGTGCACTGAAAGCGATTGATGTTGACTTCCAATTTCTTCACAAGCCTTTGCAAAAAAGTCTATACTGGAGTGGGCGAGACTTTACACAATTGACAATTTTTACAGCCTCATTAAGGACGTCCGTCAAGTCTGGTGGAATATTCTTCGCCACAAGGGCATGTCGATGCAAGATGCAATGGCTACTGGTACAATTTGGCGCCATATTTTTAGCCTACTTTCGATTTTTGCAAAAAATGAAAGTAGACTTGTGAGATCAACACAGGGCGAAAAAAAGTGTGTCTGTCTGTGTGTGTGTATGTGTGTGTGTGAGTCTGTGTGTGTGTCTGTGTGTGTGTGTGTGTGTGTGTGTGTGTACTCTGAATGTCTGTCCCCCCTATCAATTCGAACACGGTGAATGCGAATTGAACGAAATTTGGTACAAAGGTAGCACTAGCAAAGGACACCTCAGTGTCATGTTTTATATCGCCGCCATCTTTACTAAAACTGAATGGCGGCCACTCAAACGTTCAAAACGTAAAATCAAATAACGACTAACCAAATCATCCGATCTCTACCAAATTTGGTAACAACATACCTTCGTATAGGATGCGTCTTGTGACCAAACTACAAGGTCGTCCGCCATACCATTTCAGGATGGCGGCCGTGCGAATTATGCAAACTTTATAATCCATATCATGGGACCCACCAGTTCCGATTATCGAGCCGAGAATCGTTTTAACTGTTCTAAAGGAAGAGGCACGTTCGAAATTAAAAGTTTATTTTGTAATACTATAGTGCAGACGTGATTTTAAAAAGCTGAGCTGATTTAGTAATAAGACAAGATGGCAGCGGATATCTTGTGCCTGACTTATATTTCACTAATTTGAGTATTGCATGCAATATAGCGTACTGATATAAAATAAATAAACTTTGTATGAAATGCTTTATATATAAATAATATACTCCAGTGATGAAATCGTTTAGTATAAATCACTATTTGCTAACAAGTTCTATGTAAGTCATTTTATATAGAACGATATTTGTTGACACAATTAGCTCAGTGGTAGAGCGTTAGCCTATCGCTCAAATGCCTATGGTTCAAACCCGATCAGAGCTAGTTTTTTTGCTTGAAATTTTATATGTTTATTGTTTTCTAATGACTCAGATGTTTTAAAATTAAGCGTTATATTGTGCATATTATGGTGTAAAATATATATTTAATTAAAACATAATTCGCCAGCAGATTTACTCGAGACATCTAGCTGCCAAAAAGGTAACTGCACGCCGACCAGATTTTATTGAAAAGTTTCTTCTTCTGGCCGCTAGAATGCACTCGCTCTGTTAGGATTATATTGTTAGATATTTCACCACTAGATATCTCGACTAGTCTACGTGGGGCTCCATTGATTACTATACCATTTGCATTCTATGCGCATCGAATTTGAAGAATGACAAGATGATACTACGATACATTTTTACTTTCTATTTTAAAGGGTTTGTAACAGCCTATTGTGCGTTATTTGAAAATGTTAATTGAAGTAAAGAACAAAACGATTTCACATAGTATCTGAACTCTACCGTTGGTGCTAGTTCAGGATATTAAATAATACTTCTATTTCAGCCAAATAGCAATCGAAAATATCCACATAGTTGGTATACACACGTCTCTGTAGGGTCATGGAAAGATTTGTTAATTCAATTAGGGTTGTGAAAGTCATACGCAGCCAGACGTGTAAAGACATGCCTCAACTCAAAGTTGGATGTTGCCCGCGTCAGGCCGATTATGTAATAATAATAATAATAATAATAATGTTATTGGTTTTACGTCCCTTTTAACTACTGTTGCTTTTAGAGACGCCGGGGTGCCAGAATTTTGTCCCGAAGGGGATCTTTAACGTGCCAGTAAATCTACTAACACGGCTCCCTCGCATTTGTGCACCCTCAAATGCCAGCTGACTGCGCCAGGATACGAACCTGAAACATACGGTCCAGCAAGCGAGAACGTTACCGCTGAGCCACGCCGCCAGTCCGGTCGATTTTGTCTCCAGATCCATAACATTCTTTAGATACTTCTTATCTTTCTTTCTTCAATGATGGTAGCAGTTTTTATCTAGGTTGTGGCGTTTGGTAGAGGTAAATCGTTTCTAAGGTCTTCAACAAAGAATAGTTCTATTATACTCTTTGATAATAACAACGAGTTATAACTATACTCATACATTTAGGAGAAAGTAGGCTATATGTTCTTTACTGAACATCTTGTTTATTCTTGATATAGTCCTTTTCAATTTTCCCACTATCGCTGCAGCTCCATCGCTGCTTACGTTAACACACTTTTCCCAATCAAGATCATGTTTACGCATGTAAGAATCTCAAAAATTCTTCCCCAGTTGCATTGGTCTCCAAAGGCGCTCATAGAAACAAATCTTCTTCCATACTTTCTTTGAATGGTGTTGTTATATCATTGGATCAAATTTGTTAAGGACTACAGAAGAGGGAGGAAACTTTAGGATATCATGTTTCGCTCGTGAAGCGAGCATCATCAAATCCCAATATAGTCTACAAGACAAAATAGCCCCAACTACAAATACACACACTTGTGCAGCCAACACAATGACATTGGTTATTAGATTGAACGCATATGCAGGTGAAATGTGTTGAAGACCACGATGTCGCAAAGAGCCTAAGCAACAACATACTTCAAAGATATAAATGGAAACTTTGTTTTTTGTTTTTTGTGTAGGCCTATTCTGGCCGAAGGCAGGTCCGTGCCTCTGAAGATGCTATCCTGAGCCGGAGTGTGGTAGGGTGGCCATGTCCTTTCCGCTCCTGCTTACACTCTCCCCGCCAACAGCGCGTGCTCCCCGAGAACCAACATTCCATCCAAGTTCCGACCACGCCCAATGCTGCTTAACTGCGGAGTTCTCTTGGGAGCCGGTGTTTCAACATGGCCAGGCCGTTGGCACTAAATACACACAAAAAATTAAAACTATTTATTTTAATATCTACAATGTTGGAAGACTGAGAAATGACGATCGCATCAACAAACAGTCTCCCTCCACAAATATTTCAAATATTTCCTTCTTGACCGGTACATATTACGTACACAGTGGTGTCTCCATGCACAGTGAGCCTCCATACCTTTGTGATCAATGCAAATAAAGTGCGCAATGTGCATATTCAGAGTTCTACTCGAGCTTTAAGGAGAATTCTCACGCGCTTACGACCAGCCACGAATGACCGGCCCATCTATACAAATAATCTGTGTAAAGTTTTGAAACCATTTTTTCAGTGTTGCCTATACAAACTGTCAGTTGTAACTCTTCAGTTGGTCAACTTGAATTTGCCCAAAGACTGGGTGGGGTACAGTGTATAGACTATAGACTAATACTACGAACAATATGGCACATTATGCAACAAGCATATAAAGGCAATAATTATGGAAATTATAAATCACGCTTCGCTCGTTTTATAAACATGCTCGTGTCTTAATTACCATTAACTTATAGGCGAGTTACATACGACTGTTTATGTTTGACGATAATTATAACGATTTTATGCTCGAACATAAATAGGCTATCTTTCGAGATTTCGCCAGTGTTATGTACTTAACAGAGCGCATGGGACGCAGAGAACAGGCTACCTTGTATTTGACCATGGCCTCCTCAAATACCCCATTATGACACTAAAAGCCACGCAGTGAAATTTAAAATAGAAGGCCGTGGAAGTCAGCGCAGATGCGATGCTATCCTCACCTAATTGGTCACACAACTGTTTCTTGAGCTCTGATTGGTGGGAGAAACTTTTTCATAATGAAAAATAATGTTATAATGACCCTCATTATGATACAGTTTTCTGACATATAGGCTAATATTTACATTTCGACATCGTCGAACATAAAGTAAATAACACTCCTGAAAGAAAATTACATGTAATAGTGATCTTAACTAACATACGAGTAGGCCTATGTAGACTAATTGTTTCCAGGAGTGCTATTTATACATTGCACCCCGCCCAGTCGTTGGGCAAATTAGTGTTGACCGACTGAAGAGCTACAACTGACAGTAAAAATAATATGTCTTATTTGTCTTCTTAACCCGCGAGAACAGGCGCATGGGTATTTTCGACCCGAGGATTAGACTAAATGATGCTCTATATTTTCGTTTTGGTCAGCCCTCATTTCCTGTCGCTTACTGTAGCCTACCTTCCTAGTCTTGAACTTCACCCTGTAAAAGAAAAAAACATGCCCTAGCTCTTTGAACACTCAAGTTATTTATATTTACGTTCGGGTCAGATTTACCCATGGCGCCAGTCCTCGCGTGACAATTTTCGGCTTACGTTAGTCGGGACAATCTGTAAAATATAAGGGTGAAAATCCACCTATTTTGGTGCAGCACAATCACATAGCTCACGTTCTTGTTGATCCATGTTTAGGGTCTAGGGACATCTTAGTCATCAGCTCTTTTGTTCAAAATAATTAAGATATTTGCTTTGCCACCACTATCAAGGCTAATGATACTATTACGGAAATTATTGTCAATTTTCTGGATGTTAAATTTGAAAAATGTAAATTAACCTCATATGATATTGGGGGAATAATTCATAGGAAGACACCAGGTGCAAAATTACTCCATTAAGATACGTACGACTACGAAAAAAGCGAGTGGGTCAAAATGTCCCGGCACCAGGCCTCGTGTTATATTTTTTCACGCCAGTTCTTCAAGGAATAAAATGTGATTTCGAAATTGTTGCATTTGCCTACAGTTTTACGAGTAGAGAATGGAGGCCCGTCCCGCCATAGCTGTTCGCGCTTCACTTGTTTCAATGAGCTGCACGCCTTGCCTCTCACCATACTGTGACTATCTCCTAACGCCCATCGCTACAAGAACGAGCTATTGGCTCCGCGTGGGGAGGGGTACGGGGGGAGGGTCCAGCCACGAGCGAGGCTCCTTGCAGAGGAAATTGGGTTTTCTAGGGAGGTATTGTTCCTTTCAAAACACATGGAGCACCAGGCTAAGCTAATCGAATGTATCGATGTTCCTTTGTTTCTATAGATACGAGTTAGGCGCGGGCGCGCAAAATTCAGCCATGCAATCACTGGTAAACTTTTGATTCAGAACATTGTTTCATACGTGTATGTAGAGATAGGAATGTAATCATATCTGGAAGTGTCCTTATTGATCATGAGATTTAAATGGTATAGCCTAGATCTATGGACTCTACAACCATACCCAAACATTCTATGTGATACCATCCCATTGTACAGTAGGCTATATTATCTTCGTACGAAGCCTCCACAAATGACGCCTCATAGGCTGAGGAGTATCTATGTATTCAGGCACACATGGAAAGCATTGAATTTGCGCCTCTGTCAGGATACTTCACAGCTTATTAAGGTGGTTATTATTATTTTTGGCCGGTACACACTAGTGTGAATAAGATTCTGTTTGCTTTCTAAAGATTTCATTTTTTTATTTAGGCTGCATATTTCAGTTTTAGGAATAAAGAGGAAACAATTCATGTTTATTAATATTTTGGTACATACTGTAGTTGAAAAATGTAATGTCAAAAATAGTTCTTTTTTAAATATACCCTATAGAATATTATCATTCACAATAATACAAAAATAAATTTAGAGAAATTATTAATTAAACTGAAATTACAATTATCAATAATGATAGTCTATTTATTTACTTAGGCTATAGGCCTACACACTGTGGGCTATTTAACCGTGATGCTCATAAATGCGAGAACTTTACAATTTAGATTTAGATTGATTAAAAGTGGGCCTTTCTTGATTTTACTGAATCAAATTCGTCAATGACAGTATCAAAATCACTTTTGTTAGTTTCTTCTCTTTCAATAATCAATAGGTTGGCTGAGGTAGGAATCGAATCGAACCAGTTCTAGTTTTGCCTCACGAAGCTGAGTGGATCTCGTTCCAGACCTCACACTTTCATCTTTTGTGTAATGTTTATTACCATATTTGAAATATAATGCATTCTACTAATGCCCAATCTGAGTCATCAGCTCAGGTTTCCAAGTAGGAATTGTACATTGTCAGGATGTTAGGTAGATTTCATTAGAAAGCTAACTATTGCAATGGGTCCCATGTTTCGACTTCCGGAAAATTTCGACATATCTTCGCGTTTCACATCCCCCAGACCCCAAAACCACCGTCAGTTCAAAAGTTTATATATAATTTATGTATATATATATGTATATATATATGTATATCAGTTTCTTGTGGACACGATAACTGCCGTAATTTTGCACCAATTACTTCGAATTTTTTACCGAATATGTATACCTATAAAATCTCGGTCGAGTTCGTTACTGGGCTAAATCGGTCGAAGGGGGTGAAAATGGGGGGCTTTTTTCGAAAAAGTGAAATTTCGCTATAACTCTCTTAATACGTGCAATATCGAATCCATTCAAAGTTCATAATATGTGTCGGATAAGTGCCAAAAATGTATATCAAATAAGATTTTTGATAGCACCAACCATTGACCAAAGGGGTGGAAAAAAGTGGGTTTTTCGGGAAACATTAATCATATCTCTCTTAATAGGCACAATATCAAAACCGTACAAAATGGACAATATTCCCCTAATAATTTCCTAAAACTTTTGTCTGAAAGAATTTTTGATATGACCCACCATTACGCCAAGGGACGAGAAAAATGATTTCGGAATTATAAGAAAATGCCAAGAGCTATCAGTGGTTGCCATGGCAACACTACTAAATTGATGAGGCATGGACCATCAGACGTTGCCATGACAACGCACTTGCACGAGATCAGATTCAGTATTTCCATCTGATTAAGTGGTTGGTTGGTTGGTTCTTAAGTTTAGGGGCTGCGACAACGCGGTCATGTAGCCCCGTGTACTTTGGGTGTGTGTAGAATCTGTCTGATAACCGGTGTTAATTGTGATGACTGTATTAGTGTGTGTTATCTGTTTGTTAATTTAAGTACTGCAACTAACAATTTTTCAGATAGTTCCTACTTTTGCCGCCAAGCGCCACTGTCAACGACTACGAGGCCAAGTTCAGAACTGAGCTACTAGACGCCGCCGCAGTCGGCTCTTGGCAACGAACATAGAAACCTAAGAGCGTTGTATACATTCTTAACCTATCCAATTTAACTTCACACAGGTGCAATTAGTGGAAGGATCTTTAACATGCCATAAATCTATGACATGGGACCGCCGGCTTTACTTCCCCTCCGAAGGAAGGCATACTGAGGGATATTTAACGCTCTTAAAAAATCCGACGGCTTCGGCCGGGTTTGAACCCGGTATCTTGGGAATAGAAGCTCAGCATGTTACCGACTACGCCACCAAAGCCGCCTGATAAAGTGGGAAGCGGCTTCGGTGACGTAACTGGTAGCATGCTGAATGTCTATGCCCAATGTCGCGGTTTCAAAGCCGGCCGAAGTCGTCGGATTTCTAAGAGCACTAGAATCCCTCAGTATGCTTTCCTTTGGAGGGGAAGTTCCAACGTTCGTTGCGAGTTGATGGTTGGGGTGGCATCTAGTAGCCAAGTTCACAGCTAGGTGTCGTTGACGGTTGTACCTGGTAGCAACATTAGGAACTACTGCTTGAAATTGACCGTCTGCAGTACTTACATGAATTAAGACTAATACAGCCATTACAATTCACACCGTGTATCAGACAGATTCTACACTCACCCAAAGTACACGGGGTTAGATGACCGCGTTGTCGCAGCCCCTAAACTGAGGAACCAACCAGAGGTAGATTTCGTTAGAAAGCTAACTATTGCAATGGGTACCATGTTTCGACTTCCGGAAAATTTCGACATATCTTCGCGTTTCACATCCCCAGGCCCCAAAACCACCGTCAGTTCAAAAGTTATATATAATTTATGTATGTATATGTATATCAGTTTATTGTGGACACGATAACTGCCGTAATTTTGTACCAATCACTTTGAATTTTTTACCGAATACGTATACCTATAAAATCTCGGTCGAGTTCGTTACTGGGCTAAATCGGTCGTTGGGGGGTGAAAATGGGGGGCTTTTTTTTCGAAAAAGTGAAATATTGCTATAACTCTCTTAATATGTGAAATATCGAATCCGTTCAACATTCATACTATGTGTCGGATAAAGCCCAAAAATGTATGTTTGAAGAGTTTTTTTTTATAGCACCAACCATTGACCAAAGGGGTGGGAAAAAGTGGGTTTTTCTGGAAACATTAATCATATCTCTCTTAATAGGCACAATATCAAAACCGTACAAAATGGACAATATTCCCATAATAATTACCTAAAACTTTTGTCTGAAAGAATTTTTGATATAACCCACCATTATGCCAAGGGATGAGAAAAATAATTTCGGAATTATAAGAAAATGCCAAGACCTATCAGTGGTTGCCATGGCAACACTACTAAATTGATGAGGGATGAGCCATCAGACGTTGCCAAGATAACGCACTTGCACGAGATCAGATTCAGATTTCCATCTAAGTGTGAAGCGGCTTCGGTGACGTAACTGGTAGCATGCTGAATGTTTATGCCCAAGGTCGCGAGTTCAAAGCCGGCCGAAGTCGTCGGATTTTCTAAGAGCGCCAAAAATCCCTCAGTATGCTTTCCTTTGGAGGGGAAGTTCCAACGTTCGTTGCGAGTTGCTGGTTGCGGTGGCATCTAGTAGCCAAGTTCACAGCTAGGTGTCGTTGACGGTAGTACCTGGTAGCAACATTAGTAACTACTGCTTGAAATTGACCGTCTGCAGTCCTTACCTGAATTACAGACTAATACAGCCATCCCAAAGTACACGGGGTTACATGACCGCGTTGTCGCAGCCCCTAAACTGAGGAACCAACCAAAATCTCTGCGGTAGATATAATTTTGCGTGAAGAAGTAACAGACCGTTACATAGTTGCACATCAGTGTCGAAACCTAGCATAAGGACAGTGTGACCACAAGTATAAAAATGGACCCCAAATGACAAGAAGGTTACCGTTCCCATAAGACAATAAAATGTTTAAAATAAGCATAAAATGACGAAAAACAAAGTTAATTAAGCTCCAATTATAAAATACCTTCTCGCATTAAATGAGGTCTGATCCTTCTACGAAAATCTGCATATTCTGCCTATTTTCGCCTATCCCCAAGTTTGTCCGGTGAAATCTACCTCCGCCTTCCGGCGTGCCGAGAGGACTTTTTTTTTATTGTTACAGGTCCCTTGTTTGGAAATGATTTCAACGACGATGGGCCCATGATTCGAATTTTTGTAGACCTACATGCAGTAGTTAAATTCTTTAAGCATTTTATGTCCATTTGTTTTAATCATCATGACGATGTAAGAAATTTAACAAATTTCTATTGAGAGATCAAACCATAGTCTAGACTGTTTTATGAGAATTATTAGTGTGTTTGACTGAAGAAGGCTCATAGAGCCGAAACATGTATCAAAGTGTATAAGGACATCTAGTGATATAAAAAAAAGTTTTGTATTGTCAAGTGGATATTTGTGTAACATAGGCTATTCTACTTCTTTTCTCAAATGTGGAATGCTAATTAGTGCCCCTTGTGAGTGACGCCCATGGCACGTACCATGTCTGCTTATAAATTATTGCCATAGAATTTCGCAAGAGAAAACATTTTTCGGGATCATCTCAATAAAGATGGTAATATTCATTTTCCACTCGTCTCATAGACAAACTTGATTTATTTGGCGAAAACAACCTATTTAATTGAACATCTTAATTCAACGGGAAGTTTCAATACGTAGGAGAACATGGTTTTTTTTACCTCATACCTTGATAAGGACCAACTTACATCAATCTACACCCAGACATGCTTTTATTCATCTTAAGGAATCTCCACGCATTCAGGACATTTAGTTATACAGTAGGCCTATATTTTAGATTATTTTCTAAGGATCTCGATACTCCAAACATTGCTTATCCGTAATTTCCAATGAGATTAGACTATAATTATTAATAATAATAATGTTATTGGTTTTACGTCCCTTTTAACTACCCTGGCTTTTAGAGACGCCGGGGTGCCGGAATTTTGCCCCGAAGGGGATCTTTAACGTGCCAGTAAATGTACTGACACGGCTCCCTCGCATTTGCGCACCCTCAAATGCCAGCTGACTGCGCCAGGCTATAATTATTACTACAAAGTTAATACTAGCTTCACTATTTGTAACAGCTCTGATGTTTTTATTTTTCTTATTTTTAAGATAATTTCCTAGGTTATTATTAGAATTTTAACATCATTAATTTTTATGACAACAGAATTTTATGCTAATAATAATAATAATAATAATATCGTATGGCCTAGGGTGTCGGGTGCAAGCATTGTTATCAGAGGGTAGCTTGCATGTCGAATTTCGTTGTTCCTTGAAGCATTATGGAAGTCAAGGAGGTTAGATATTTAAGCTCCTTGGACACTATAGTGCTTTCTAGTAGAGAAATGAGGAACTTTGTGTTGGCGGAAACTCCCGAGATTAATTTGGCCATTATGAACACGGCCTACTGAATTCAAATGGATTCTTTGACATGCCAACATCGTATGACATGGTGTCGTAATTTGTGCCGCCTTTCAAAAAAAAATCACTTACCACGGCCAGGAGCGAACCTGCAAGCTTGGGGGTTAGTAGACCGACACGTTAACCACTCACCCACCGTGGCAAGCTATGATATTCTTTTAATTAACAATTTCCTTTTCACTAGATAATATCACAACTTTTAGACAATATTACTCCTCATTTATATTTAAAATATTGACTGTTAGATTATTTTCCAATTTCTTTTAGAACATTTCGATCGAAATGTATTATTACATGCCGGCATATGGTTTATTGTGTTAAGATATACACAAAGCTGAAAAAGGCTACAAATACCAGCCGCGGTGGCCAAGAACGCTAGTGCGCTACCTCGTGCCTCGCAGGCATCGGGAGAGCGTGGATTCGAATCCCACCTCGGCCGTCCTGAAAATGGTTTTCGTGGTTTCCCATTTTCACCACCAGGCAAATGCCGGGACGGTTCCTTGCAATAGTTCTACAGCCGATTTCCTGTCAAAAATCCCTTCTCTGGCCCATCCTGAAAACAAAAGTAATGGTAATTGGCTGCATTAAAGAAAGAAAAAAAATATTTTCATATTAATTACAATAACGTAATTATTGATTAAGGTGGAATAAATAATAATATATTGAATAGATTACGATTTGGTATTTACTTTCAGAAGTGTATGCTAAACATGTTTCACAGTGACAAGGTGAAATGTTTGGGCTTCCACTGCCAGAGTAATGCAATACCGCAATATATAGGCTAGCCTATATATATTATTTTTTTAGGTAGGCTATTACGCCAGATGTTCACCGTTGGGCGCATCACTAGACGTCGGTACACCCTGTCTAGACTCCTTGTGGAATAGCAACTACTTTCTAAGTCTCATCTATGCACTGCATTCCATCCTTTTGGTGCCTTCATAGGGAGCTAAGATGTACCGAAAGGACTTAAAGCGTGTAGCTCCTTTAGGCAAGAAGAACTTGCTAGAACAATGTATCTACAAAAATACCAAATGCCAAGACCTTCAAGAAATTTGCATCACACCGGAAATTATACAAGATCGACTCCAGTTCAGAACATTAGGCTAATCAACAACCAACATTTCTCTGAATTAAATGACTACCAAGACCCAGAAATCATGGACTGAAGAACGGAGAGGAAGAAAACATCATTAACTAGGTAAGTTCTATCACGCTCCACAGATGGGCATATCGATGTAATAATAATTACAATGTTGTGGGGTTAACGTCTCTTTCAACTGCTGATAATTTTGGAAACCATCTAGGTGGTGATCTAAAAATTAGCCTACCATAGAATTTTATGACGAAAGTTCCATGCTTTTCAGTCGGTCAACATGATTGTACTCAAATGTGATGGGTTATTCCATAATCCTGAAAAGAAAATAGCCTACATGAGATTAATAAATACGCTTGGATGATCAGTTTCTATCTTCAAGCGATCATCATCAGATCCATTACACTTACGCTATAAAATTTATATCTAAAAAGTATGGGTGAAAATATTTACAAAGGATATTTACAATGGATCTGATGATGATCGCTTGACGATCGAAACTGGTCATCCAAGGATTAGAGAATCATCTCATTTGGGTACAATCGTGTTGCCCGACTGAAAAGCATTAACATTTCGTTTACTAAGGCAACACTGAAAATGGCTTCAAACACCAACATTGTATGATATGGGTGGGCTTGTTACCACCCAAACTACGTCTCGTTCCACGCTACGGGTTGTGCAAGAAGTTCCACACTTTTCTGGCCAGTAGCCTACGTTCACCAGAACTCCTGATAGACTGTTCGTAGGATTGGCTATATTACTGAGTCCCTCGTGAATATGCACAGACATGAATCTTGTCATGTTACGCCAACATACTTTCCAAAATCTATTTGTTGGATTTATGCAAGAGTAAAACCTTGTAGTGTAGCAATTAATGGTTTTAGCTTATACTGTATGTTACTTCAGACTACATTACGTGAACATGTAACAATATACAGTAGATGTCCTGTAAAACAAGTCAGCTTACACTGAAACGAATGGTCCAATACAATTTCAGTTCTACAAAATCACACTACCTGGTGTTATGTTTACATTTTGCTGTCGAGAATATTAACTTATCTACATATAATACGCTTAAGTGTAGACTATGTTTCACAAAACACAGGCTCCTAAACCAGAGGAGTTAGAAGGTGCGGTTTGTGCCACAATCTTCCAAATCGTCTCAATACTAGGCCTACAGGAAACATCTTACATTTCTTGAAAAGTCTACGGAACTAGGTTAGGCCTATATTGATTTGTTTATAAAGTGTGTTTAATCAAATAAACAAGACGATAGACCCTGCCATAACTGTGTTGCGTCCATCCCGCATAACAGTATAGCCAAGAGGGTGATTTAACACACGCAGGATTTCTCCCACTGGCACTCTAGTAATTGTTATTATTATTATTATTATTAGTCTAATAGTCAACAGTATAGTACTCTACTGTATTAAAATAATAAATAGCCCTGTTAATATACGTTAGCTGCCTGACCTAAACTTCTGTCTTAGTTCAATCATTATTACAGAATTCACAATAACACAGGTTAACATACAGATCTCGCGCATATCCAAAGAAATCACGTTGATGACCATGATGTCCCAGGTCTCTAAATGGAGTAATAACAGAACAAAATGCACCTAATCACATTGTCCACAAAGCATTCTCCTCGTGGCATTTTGGCTGTCATCACGGAAGTCTAGGTTCGCTCCCTGCCTCTGTCAAGAAAATTAATTCTGGTCTGAGGGCTGGAACGGGGTACACTCAGCCATATATATCAAAATTGAGAAGAGGTGGGTTTGATTCCCGCCTAAGCCATCCTAGAAGTGGATTTGTATGGTTTCCCACTTCTATTGCTGGCAAATACTGGGATGGCTCCTACATTAAGATCACGGGCGCCTCTTACCCAAATCCTATCCTCATATCAGTACAGCCATAACAATGACACAGATTATCAGACAGACTCCATACACTCACAAGTACACGGGGCTAGATGAACACGATGTCACAAAGCACCTAAATGAATCACCAACAACTACAACGTATCTTCAGCCAATATATCCCAACCTTACCAACGTTAACATAGAGCACCATCATTACCTCCTGAATCCTTGTGAGTGTGTTCATACTTCGCGTTTTGCAGCATTTCTCGTACTATCTGGCACACAATGCGTGAGGCAGTTCTAATCAGTTGCCTGCAGTTTATAACGAAGACTGCACTGACGAAAGTATAATTACCATGTGTAATTGGCTGTGCATGGCCGATGTGTAATGATCGTGTTCTCGAGTGATTAAGACGTGATATGTTGGCACGAACATCACATCCTCCATATTGGTGATGTGTTAGCAAATAACTTAATCTGCTGCTTTTCTTATTCCGTGTATATTACCAGGTTATCGATCAACGAGTCATGGACATTTCCAGAAGGTCTTTTCAGAGGAAATCCATGTCTCAAGATCTAATTTTCTCTATTAGCAACAAATTTGGTTGGTTGGTTCCTCAGTTTAGGGGCTGCGACAACGAGGTCATGTAGCCCCGTGTACTTTGGGTGTGTGTAGATTCTGGCTGATAACCGGTGTTAATTGTGATGACTGTATTAGTGTGTGTTATCTGTGATTCAGGTAAGGACTGCAGACGATCAATTTTCAAGTAGTTCTTACTTTTGCTACCAAATGCTACACCTAGCCGCGAACTTGGCTACTAGATGTCACAGCAACCAGCACCTGGCGACAAACGTTGGAACTTGTAGAGCGTTAATCAAATCTAACCATAAATTTAGTTGCACACAATTGTAGTTAGTGGAAAGTTATTTTATATGCCATAAATCTATGACATGGGACCGCCGGCTTTACTTCCCCTCTGAAGGAAGGAATATTGATGGATTTTGAACGTTCTAAAAAATCTGACGACTTTCACTGGGTTTGAACCGCTATCTTGGGCATAGAAGCTCAGGATGCCACCGAAGCCGCCCATGGACATTTACAGAAGTTCTTTTCAGAGGAAATCCATGCCTCAAGATTTAATTGTCTCTATTAGCAGCAACTTTAATAGAAACTAAAACTCCAGAAATTTTCTAAGATTTCGCCTAGGTGCACCAAGTCAGGCTCATCCGCGGGTTTTCGGAGACTTTGCCCGGACCACCACAGGGGTAGTAAACCATGCACTACTTGCCCTTATATGAAGCATGTGCTTCTCTACTGGGAGAACTAGGAGCTCTCTCTCTATAGATATTCTCCACCCTACAGAACAGGCGTTGTCAGATTTTTTAAGAGCGTTGTAATCCTTTTGTATGCCTTCCTTTGGAGGGGAAGTAAAGCTGGCGTTCCCAGGTCATAGATGTATGGCATGTAAAAGAACCTTCCACTAATAAATCTTGTGTGAAGCCAAATTTGAAGGTTAGATTTCGTTTAAATGCTCTATCAAAGTTCCAATGTTCACCACAAGGCGTCAGTGACATCTGGTAGCGAAAGTTGGAACTACTTGAAATTAAACGGAACTTGTAGCTCACCCCATGGGTGTCCGCATTGAAGCAACTACAGCCTCTGGCGAGCCGATCATGCCCTCGGATACTCCCGGCATTAAAAGCCATACGCTAAATAAATAAATAAATAAATAAATAAATAAATAAATAAATAAATAAATAAACTATCAACGCTGATGATTATATCAATGTCATATCGAAACATGTACGATTAAAATATTTTATTAATCATAATTTCATAGCATTGACAAGGCGGGTTACGCAATTGTTATTTCCATTAGTCAATACGGATAAAACTGTTGCCAATTTAACATGACTAACGTAATAATAAATACGAGTAGTAACTCTGATGAAAGACAACATCTAAATGTATGCAAGCGTTGGCAGGCCTACTAGCACACTCAATTTAGTAGTCAGAGGGAAGGGCCAAAAGGAATCGTTCTGATTCGGGATGGAATCAATTATCTTCTGCTAAGATGGCCAGCATATTGGTAATGACATCCAGGCTGACAGTCGGGTCGCATGAATATTAAACACCCATAATAGGGAGAAGAATTAATGTGTTTTGAAAGGAAGCCATGCACTGGAATTTGACTTCAAGTTGCAAACCTTGGTGAACACAGACAGAAGCACTGGAGTGTGTTGCAACATGACATTCCATCGTGAGCGCCATAACAAGATTGTGGTTGATGTAATATAGTTTTCTTATTGTTGTTGCTGCACGCGGTAGCGCGTCGTGGCTGCAGGAACAAACCTGCTGTTAGGAAACCTCGTCCTCTTCTGTGGTCACACAGCTTGTAGTAGTATCTGGCATCCATATGTGGCTGCCCGCATTGGCGCCGGAACTTCTGACATCTCAGTTTTTCAGGCCCCTATAGTATTATTATTATTATTATTAATAATAATAATAATAATAATTATAACAATAATTATACAAATTATTATTCATGGTAAATGGGCAACAGAATATCCCAAGATCCCCACTACAGACGAACTATGGAATAATTAGACACGTACTGCCCCCGAAAATTGAATTATTCTGGGCCAAATGAGAGTATTTTCCGTCCCCATGATACAATTTAACCAGCAAATATAAATTCTGGAAGTGTGACACAGGAGGGTAGTGTTACAAGCTCGAGGCCGTGGGAGAGCACGATCACGTGACATATTGCACAATAGACGCTTCTAGAAGGCTGAAATTGGCATAGCAACAGTGAGTTTGGAAATTAATATTATATTGTTATAAATTATGCTATGGGATCCCAGCCCATAGCCAATGAAAAGAGGTCTTATTGAAAACGGGATCAACTTCAACTACATAATTTGGTGAAATTATGCATTTAGGCCCTTAGAAGAAGATTTTCTTGTTTGGTAATGAAGAAAATAGTAAAAGAAATTACGTGTGTCTGATACTTTAAAAACCGCAGATCGGTTAATCTACGCAGTAATAAACATTAGTAATCTACGCGCTAAAATTATGGTGGGAGCTTGATATGCCCGCCAAAATTTCGACTTGGAGGGGGAGATCCAAGGATCGAGGTTCTTATTCTAGCAGTCTTTGAAGAGTGAGGAAGTGTTTTTACTGGGTTAACGGAGATCCCAAAGCTTTGTCCGAGTGCGACGACTGTCGACTTGTGGAGACGCTAGGATAGATAGGTAGAACGTTGGAGATTACCGCACTTCCATTTTAAGTAAAGTTGTGAGGAACATTGAAATTTGTATATCTCTTATATAATTGAGATTTGAGTTCAACAAAGTGAATATATATAAAGAACAGGTCGAATACTACATTCTGCTGAAAGTCGAGCGTTCTAAAATTTACAATTTCGATAATATAAGCCTGTTAAGAAAGATTTTCAAATGTGTTGGAAATAATGCTGAATATCATTTTAGATTACAACGTGAAGTTGGCGAACGCAGTTCTAGTGAACAGTAGCGAAGAACTTTTAACATTGGCGCAGCAAATAAACATTATCATAATGACTATCATAGTAGTAGGGCTAAGCCGGTCCTGGACAGATTTCAAGGTCATCCATGGTTTCTCGTGGTCACGTGCCCCCCCCCCCAGGCGTTCCCTGGGGGGCTTGGGGGAGGGGAGGGGGGGAGGGGAGGGGAAAGGGTGGAAGGTCTGGCTTGGAAGCAGACCCAGTTGTTAGCCGACCTGTGTTGGCCAGCCAACTGACTGAGCTGGCTGGTGTGCATTGCCTATATAGCTTTTGGATGGAAGTGGGGGAGGGGACCGGTTCGGGCGACTGTCGAAAGTAGTCGAATGTGACCGAGTGTAACTTAGTAGTAGGGGGCTACTAGGAGTTCTGCCCCCCCCCCCCACCACCTCTCCCTCTGACGTCACATACTAACCCGCAATACATTCAGGGGCAAAGTCGATATCTCGCAAACCCATGGTCCGATTTTGACAAATGAGGTGTCGTTGGACTCGGGCTAACGCCCTCTTTCAAATGGACCACTCATTTCAACCCCTAAATAAAACCTACCCCTACTATAGGGTGAGATTGTATTTTTTTAGTGAAAGTCTCTTTTCAAATGCGACATGTATAAGGTGCGCTGCTAAAATGAACTTGAACGTGGTTGCTCATATCGCGCATGCGTTTGGCTGGCTGCCGATATGGATTAATATTTTTGTTTTTGTTTTTTACGCATGCGCACTAGGGATTTTTGTAAGAGGGCGAGCTCTTTGAAAAAAATGATTGATAAGAAGGGGTTTTGGTGGTGAGGAGAGAACCAGATAGTCGCCTACTTTCCTACGAAGTTTGCCGATATCTCTCGAACGCAAGTTCGGATTTGGACGTGTGACGTGTCAAATCGCTTGTCTCGAAGCCCTATACATGTTATTAATAGGTTAAAGTTTTGAGAATGAGGGAAACAGGCTTTTAGGGGGTAAAACCGTGATTTTAGACTTTTTCCGATATTTCACGAATGCCTGGTCGGATTTGGTCCTATGACGTGTCAAATGGCTTGTTTCGAAACCCTTGTTATTTTTGTAATAGATTAAATTTTTTGAGAATGAGGGAAACAGAATTTTTTGTTGTAAAACTGTGATTTTAGACTTTCTGTTATATCTCACAAACCAATAACGCCAGAGACGTATACGAGGGGTCGTAGGACTCGGGGTGACGCCCCTCCCCTCTCCCCCTTTCGAATATAGTATTTATGTTTTAAAAAATGTGAAAGGGCCTAACGACACTTTTGTTGAAAACATTTCAGTTTTTAAAACTTTTCTTAAATTTGTCTAAAATGCTCATGACGAGTGGTTGTAGATAGAAAGAGACGATACCACTGGACACGTGTTTCAACGAAGCTATTACTGGCCACGGTGGTGATATACCAATACAGTATTCGCTGTTTCGATGAGACGGCGGGCCGAGGGTTCGTTTTATGATTTTTCCTATGATGGAATTCCTAATTCCTAAACCCCTGAAGGGGGTATTTAACGTGTAAACGATTATGAGTGACATGACAAATGATAATTCCTTGATCCGATGAAGTTGGCTTTAGATAGAACAAACAGAACTTGGTTATATGTTGCTTGAAGTGAGTATAGAAAACAAACTTGCTGGGGCAGACTGACAGGATGTGAATGTTATTTGAGCTTATTGGAATGCATTGACTTGACTTGACAACAGGGCAATGAAAAAAAGCACAGAGATGCTGAGGACACTTGAAGGTCAAACGATATGGCAACCATGGTGGGAGGGGGAAGCTAGGATGATGTCGCCGATCATGTTCAATGTTCAATGGATGAATTTATATTTTGCGAAGCATTGTTCGGAGAGGGTTATGTGACGACTTGTTTTAAGGGTATTTATTTTTACGATGTTTCCTATGGTGGACTCATTGATTGAAATAATCCAAAACTGCTAGGGCATGGCCTTGAGATTTTATAAACCGATAATGGGATTTTGACATACAAGATCCACTCAGAACTTGACATGATGTCATTCTTTTGATGGCTTATGAATTTCCCCAAAAAAGACCCAAAACAACAAGATCATGGACTTTTGCTTTTCTTAATATATTGCAAACCCATAATGTAAGATGTTTACTGTGAGTGACGAAATCTAGCTAGGTAAAGAAAGAATTATTGTAGGATATATGTATGGTGACTGACACGTCTTTGACCATTGGAACTTGTTTTCAGATCTGACTGTATTACATAGGGAGTATAGGTTGTAGGCATGGATTGACAAACGGTGCACACAAAATTCAATTTATCGATTCAAGAATTAAGAGTAGACTATCATTAATTAATTGGTTAAAGAGTGTAGCTAAAAATAAAGAAAATGGTCACTACATTAAACTAAACTGAACCAAGTCGAATCAAACCCAACTGAACCAAACCAAGCCTAAAGCAAACCAAACCTAATCAAGAACAAGCCAAGAGCTTAAGTGTAAAACTTGTGGGGGAATGCAGTCATTGGCAATGTCCAAAGGAAGGGATAACGCTCTACCTCTAGAGGGCAAGGTAAAGCTAGCGCATGGTGCTAATGCATATTCCCAAGTACATGAACCACACACACACAACTATCCTATGCTGTTTTTATGAGTTAACTGTTAAAACTTACTCAGTGGTTACTGAGCAAGATGGTCGCTACACACAACAAGCTTTAAATACTTGAGGCTAATAATCTATACACACACACACACACACACACACGCTTTTTCTAAACTAAACTGTCTTGCTGGCAGTGCTCACACAGTAGGCAAATGACAGAAATGCTTGGCTAACAGAAATACAATCATTTTCGTTTGTCTAATGTTACCAGCTAACCATTACATGCTATAGTGGTGAGCACATGTGCCTCTTGCACTGGAGATCGTAACTCGATTTCTAGCTCTAAGGCCTAGAATGAATCAAACTAAGAAAGAAGGGTATGGTAACGCAGTGGTTAAACTGTTAGCCTTTCACTAAGGTAGACTAGGGTTTGATTTTAGGTTAATATACATGTCATAAACAAACAAACAAACAAAAAAGCAGAGATAATGTTTAAAACTGATTACACTTGTCTCTTTTCAAATTATTACTTAGATTGCAAATACAAAGGTGGACTGGGTTTGATATACAGTTAATGCTGCCTATCGCATACTAGCCTGTAAGAAAGCCAAACAAGCAAAAGGCGTAGGTAGAGCAGTGGTAAAATCGCTATGTGTAGAGAACTACCTAACGGTTATATGAACTGGCAATAGTATGTCGCATAAACAGTGCAGGATACAATCCAGCAACCATAATTTTTATCTTGTGGAGCAGAGAAAACATATATAGAGAGAGAGAGACATAGAAAGCTTGTGTATGTATGGGTAGCATTGATTGTTTGACCAGAGAAAATACGATGAGGTAGGGTGGGGAGAGGGAGAATTAACACTTATATATGAATGAATGGTAAATAGTATTTTTTTTCAATAGTTTTGTTTTTCAAATGCAGTGGTAGATAGCCGTTATTTTGTAAAACATTCTTACTTGCAGTAGTAATAAGACTCTATGGTTCCGCTAACACATAGATAGACTGTATTATTGCCATGGTCAAGCACTCACATTAAGATCATTTACAAAATCATAAAATGAAAAATAAAAAATCTTCTTTTGGAAATATCGATCTTTTTCAACATACACAAAATAAATATATACAAAATTTGTAAACAGCAAAATGGAAAATCTATGTTTCCATATAGACAAAATTTAAAAACCTTAAACGGACATTTAAGAAAATATATGCAAATGGGAAATTGACAAATGTGTAAATATGAAAATGGAAAAATTCATGTTTCCAAATCATGAAATTGAAAAACATCAAACTGTCATTTTAAAAAAATGCAAATGGAAAATTGACAAATTGCAATGTGTGAAATGTGAAATTGAACAAATGGCTATCATTATAAAAAAAAATAGCATGGTGCTCTATGGTTGAGGTGTGAATCAAACCCTCTCTACTTATTTGGACCACCCGAGACTGAGTAGACTAGTTTTAGTTGTCATACCGCTTTTAAAATTTGTGTTAAATCTAGGAATTGAACCCAAGAGCTTGTATGGGAGATCCAAGGTTATAATATGTTAAACAGATAGCCTTGAATGTAGGGTGTGGTAGCTATATAGAGATGAGACGTTTCGCTCGGGGGAGGGAGGCATGGAGATCTGCATCAAACCAGTCAAAAGACTGACGACTCAAACAACAACATGTAGAGCTCACCAAAATAATGTTGTGTAACGGTAAATGTTAGTCAACGAACAGTAATGCATTACTAAAACCCATGACACGATACCTAAGAGCTTTTCTAAAATTATTTTAAAATGCCTTTAACCCTATATTAAACACCCAGTTCACAAGACTCATAACTGCAATGTTATGGTCAAAAAAAAACTATATTTCAAAACAAACAAGTGGTTTAGTCAATGTATACTGGAAAAAGTTTTATAAACACTCAAGTCCACAAAAATAATTAAATTAGTAACTGTCAGGTTGACCGAGTGGTTATGGTGTTTGACTTAAGTTCAAATTTTCTGTACAAGAAAGCAAGGGTTCGAATCCCTTACCTGATATAACTATTGCCTCAACATGGCTTGACCACACTGTATTATTGTGTACTCGGTACACAAACCATAGATAGAGTGTATTGTTTAAGGTCACTCTCTTTGCGAACATAGTCAGAGACTGTTGATGGTTAACAATTGCATTAATAGTGGGACATAGGGATAGCAATTAAGAAAAACAGACAATACACATCAGTTATATACAAACTACAACTCTCTTTTGTCTATAACTATCTAGTCCTTTTCGATCCACTTGCATATCAAGGGCAGATGACTTTGTAGTTCAGCCCCTTAAAACAACAACAACACTACTTCTTGCATAGTCTGTGATGTTGATGACTCTTGAGGCGTGGAAGATGGATACAACATAACTTTTACAACAGGGGTTAAACGTTGCTCAACAAACAATGCACTATTTTGAGTAGCAACATCTTTCTCTTATACTAACTTTTTAGCATTCTGATGATTTTTTTGGCAACACCATCAGTGTTTTGTCTGGAGCACTACATTGATGATCACTCACACTTAAAACCACACCATTTCTACTTTTCATATTGCCTCGACATTTTGTTGACCTCTGTTTTGAGCATTGCCAGAATATTATTCCTTTTACATTTTGTCGTCTATAGTTATAAGAGTAGCCTTTATAGAGTACACGTTGTTTACCTCGGTAGTTGTAGTAAGTTCCAAAGTAGTAACTAACCTGTTAGTATGATTTGCACACTACAAAGGTTATCTCTGTTCTGGTAATAGAATTATTTAGCGTTGGCTTTTATATTTAATATGTACAGTTAAAAGTGATAGAAAAGTGGTAGAAATGTGGCAGCAAAGAGGTAGACAAGTGGTAGACAATTGGTAACATAGTGGTAGAAAAGTGGTAGCAAAGTGGTAGAAAAGTGGTAGAAAAGTGACAGAAAAGTAGTAGAAAAGTGGTAGCAAAGTGGTAGAAAAGTGGTAGCAAACTAGAAAAGTGGTAGCAAAGTGGTAGCAAAGTGGTAGAAAATATTACATGTATTGTTAAGAAATAGTTTAAGCGGTTACATGGATTCATTACACTATAATTTTAGCATTACGAAGCTCATTTTCTATATCCAAAAGTTCTTCCTCATATTTAGTATGACCAGCCTGTTTACAGGTATGCAAGTACTGAAGCCGCTGGATTAGCTTACTGGGATTGTTCCAGTAAACAAATTTAACAAATGATTTTTTTGGGTGTAAACCATTATCATCATCATCATCAACATTATCATGATAATCATCATCATCATCATGGTTATCATCATCAATATAATTATCATCAATATAATCATCATCACTATTACTATCTAATCCTTTTTGTTCATCTTGCAATGCAACAACCTTTGGCATAGTTTGTGTTGTCTTTGATAGTGTTAGAGGTTTCTTAGACGTTAACGACTGTCCTAACATGTCTTTTTCAGGAGATAATAAATGCTCTTTAACAAACAAAGCACTATCTTGAGCCACACTATTTTTTCTTGGTCTTGCTTTTTTACCTTGGTTATAGTATTTTGTACATTTAAATGAGTATTATTTTGAGATTTACAATGATGATCGATTGAAATAAGTATGTTGGAGCCTTTTGTCTTAATCATTCCTCGACACTTTTTAGATCGTTGTTTCGAACAGCACCAAATAACAGTTCCATTTTTATTAGTTCTTTTTACAATATATGCATATCCTTTATAGTAAGCACATGGCTTACCATAGCTAGTCGTTGATACTTCCATGCCAACTGTTAAGCATAAACTAATCTCTAGTAAAGTTAACTCGATAATAAAAATGATTGTTTGTAGTATGTGCAGTTTAAAGTAAGAGCAAAAGTGAGAGTCAAATGGTAGAAAAGTGTTAGCAAAGTGGTGGAAGAGTGGTAGCAGTTTATAGTAGTCATGATCTTTTTTACCAGAATGTGATTTGAGTAAATGTAATTTCTAATCCTTAGCAGTGAGTAGTCAGTTAGTCTTGGTTCAGACAAGCGTAAACAGTTCTCCAATGAATCAGAGATCAAGATTTTCATTATGAAACAGTTGTGTAACCAATTAGGTATCGGTACTTGATAGCTTTACACATGAACAAAAATTCCAACATATCTGACATGAATTACATGATTTGAAAGTTGACAAAGAATATCCAATCAACCATTGTAGTTACAATGTCAAACACACAAAGACAAAATCAGCATGAACTTTTAAGTTACAGGTAAATTCTATGAAATAGACTATGCAGGAAATTTGGAAATACACATCAGAAGTTTGCAACACCATCCTTCTAGCCTATATAAATTTTGGCTGATTCCTTTGGACCAGTCCACAGGGACCCGTCAAAAATTACTCCATTCAAAAAGGGCCCGTCCAAAAAGGGCGTCAACAGGGACCAGTCCAAAGGGACAAATCAACAGGAATCAATGAAAAGGGGAAAGCGCGTCATGTAAGTCGTTGCGCGCCGCCGCCGTGCGAACATAGGTGTTTATCGGCAGTCTCCGGCAATGTTTGGGAGAGTAACCTTGAAAAGTAGCTGAAACTCGGTAGTCGAAAGCATAGCTTGACCCGTTTCTTACCTATATGACAAGGTTAGGTTAGGTAAATTTAGGTTATGTTAGGTGAGCTGAGGTTAAGTCTTAAAATATTCCCTCTCTTATGTGTTCAAAGTCGATTCACCCTGAACAGTCAGCCAAAACTTTAAATATGTATATATCATTACATAAAGAATTAAAGCAAACTTAATTAATTATTAATGGCGTTTTTTTTGTGTTACTGTTCAATGTAGACAGAATATATGCATTAAATGATAGACTCAACACAAAATGTTTTGATTGTTGACTTGTGTTATTGATAAATTGGTTTAATGTTAGGGGCAGTGCACACTTTCCATGTCGATAATTTATATAGGCTAGAAGGATGGTGTTGCAAACTTCTGATGTGTATTTCCAAATTTCCTGCATAGTCTATTTCATAGAATTTACCTGTAACTTAAAAGTTCATGCTGATTTTGTCTTTGTGTGTTTGACATTGTAACTACAATGGTTGATTGGATATTCTTTGTCAACTTTCAAATCATGTAATTCATGTCAGATATGTTGGAATTTTTGTTCATGTGTAAAGCTATCAAGTACCGATACCTAATTGGTTACACAACTGTTTCATAATGAAAATCTTGATCTCTGATTCATTGGAGAACTGTTTACGCTTGTCTGAACCAAGACTAACTGACTACTCACTGCTAAGGATTAGAAATTACATTTACTCAAATCACATTCTGGTAAAAAAGATCATGACTACTATAAACTGCTACCACTCTTCCACCACTTTGCTAACACTTTTCTACCATTTGACTCTCACTTTTGCTCTTACTTTAAACTGCACATACTACAAACAATCATTTTTATTATCGAGTTAACTTTACTAGAGATTAGTTTATGCTTAACAGTTGGCATGGAAGTATCAACGACTAGCTATGGTAAGCCATGTGCTTACTATAAAGGATATGCATATATTGTAAAAAGAACTAATAAAAATGGAACTGTTATTTGGTGCTGTTCGAAACAACGATCTAAAAAGTGTCGAGGAATGATTAAGACAAAAGGCTCCAACATACTTATTTCAATCGATCATCATTGTAAATCTCAAAATAATACTCATTTAAATGTACAAAATACTATAACCAAGGTAAAAAAGCAAGACCAAGAAAAAAATAGTGTGGCTCAAGATAGTGCTTTGTTTGTTAAAGAGCATTTATTATCTCCTGAAAAAGACATGTTAGGACAGTCGTTAACGTCTAAGAAACCTCTAACACTATCAAAGACAACACAAACTATGCCAAAGGTTGTTGCATTGCAAGATGAACAAAAAGGATTAGATAGTAATAGTGATGATGATTATATTGATGATAATTATATTGATGATGATAACCATGATGATGATGATGATTATCATGATAATGTTGATGATGATGATGATAATGGTTTACACCCAAAAAAATCATTTGTTAAATTTGTTTACTGGAACAATCCCAGTAAGCTAATCCAGCGGCTTCAGTACTTGCATACCTGTAAACAGGCTGGTCATACTAAATATGAGGAAGAACTTTTGGATATAGAAAATGAGCTTCGTAATGCTAAAATTATAGTGTAATGAATCCATGTAACCGCTTAAACTATTTCTTAACAATACATGTAATATTTTCTACCACTTTGCTACCACTTTGCTACCACTTTTCTAGTTTGCTACCACTTTTCTACCACTTTGCTACCACTTTTCTACTACTTTTCTGTCACTTTTCTACCACTTTTCTACCACTTTGCTACCACTTTTCTACCACTATGTTACCAATTGTCTACCACTTGTCTACCTCTTTGCTGCCACATTTCTACCACTTTTCTATCACTTTTAACTGTACATATTAAATATAAAAGCCAACGCTAAATAATTCTATTACCAGAACAGAGATAACCTTTGTAGTGTGCAAATCATACTAACAGGTTAGTTACTACTTTGGAACTTACTACAACTACCGAGGTAAACAACGTGTACTCTATAAAGGCTACTCTTATAACTATAGACGACAAAATGTAAAAGGAATAATATTCTGGCAATGCTCAAAACAGAGGTCAACAAAATGTCGAGGCAATATGAAAAGTAGAAATGGTGTGGTTTTAAGTGTGAGTGATCATCAATGTAGTGCTCCAGACAAAACACTGATGGTGTTGCCAAAAAAATCATCAGAATGCTAAAAAGTTAGTATAAGAGAAAGATGTTGCTACTCAAAATAGTGCATTGTTTGTTGAGCAACGTTTAACCCCTGTTGTAAAAGTTATGTTGTATCCATCTTCCACGCCTCAAGAGTCATCAACATCACAGACTATGCAAGAAGTAGTGTTGTTGTTGTTTTAAGGGGCTGAACTACAAAGTCATCTGCCCTTGATATGCAAGTGGATAGAAAAGGACTAGATAGTTATAGACAAAAGAGAGTTGTAGTTTGTATATAACTAATGTGTATTGTCTGTTTTTCTTAATTGCTATCCCTATGTCCCACTATTAATGCAATTGTTAACCATCAACAGTCTCTGACTATGTTCGCAAAGAGAGTGACCTTAAACAATACACTCTATCTATGGTTTGTGTACCGAGTACACAATAATACAGTGTGGTCAAGCCATGTTGAGGCAATAGTTATATCAGGTAAGGGATTCGAACCCTTGCTTTCTTGTACAGAAAATTTGAACTTAAGTCAAACACCATAACCACTCGGTCAACCTGACAGTTACTAATTTAATTATTTTTGTGGACTTGAGTGTTTATAAAACTTTTTCCAGTATACATTGACTAAACCACTTGTTTGTTTTGAAATATAGTTTTTTTTTGACCATAACATTGCAGTTATGAGTCTTGTGAACTGGGTGTTTAATATAGGGTTAAAGGCATTTTAAAATAATTTTAGAAAAGCTCTTAGGTATCGTGTCATGGGTTTTAGTAATGCATTACTGTTCGTTGACTAACATTTACCGTTACACAACATTATTTTGGTGAGCTCTACATGTTGTTGTTTGAGTCGTCAGTCTTTTGACTGGTTTGATGCAGATCTCCATGCCTCCCTCCCCCGAGCGAAACGTCTCATCTCTATATAGCTACCACACCCTACATTCAAGGCTATCTGTTTAACATATTATAACCTTGGATCTCCCATACAAGCTCTTGGGTTCAATTCCTAGATTTAACACAAATTTTAAAAGCGGTATGACAACTAAAACTAGTCTACTCAGTCTCGGGTGGTCCAAATAAGTAGAGAGGGTTTGATTCACACCTCAACCATAGAGCACCATGTTATTTTTTTTTATAATGATAGCCATTTGTTCAATTTCACATTTCACACATTGCAATTTGTCAATTTTCCATTTGCATTTTTTTAAAATGACAGTTTGATGTTTTTCAATTTCATGATTTGGAAACATGAATTTTTCCATTTTCATATTTACACATTTGTCAATTTCCCATTTGCATATATTTTCTTAAATGTCCGTTTAAGGTTTTTAAATTTTGTCTATATGGAAACATAGATTTTCCATTTTGCTGTTTACAAATTTTGTATATATTTATTTTGTGTATGTTGAAAAAGATCGATATTTCCAAAAGAAGATTTTTTATTTTTCATTTTATGATTTTGTAAATGATCTTAATGTGAGTGCTTGACCATGGCAATAATACAGTCTATCTATGTGTTAGCGGAACCATAGAGTCTTATTACTACTGCAAGTAAGAATGTTTTACAAAATAACGGCTATCTACCACTGCATTTGAAAAACAAAACTATTGAAAAAAAAATACTATTTACCATTCATTCATATATAAGTGTTAATTCTCCCTCTCCCCACCCTACCTCATCGTATTTTCTCTGGTCAAACAATCAATGCTACCCATACATACACAAGCTTTCTATGTCTCTCTCTCTCTATATATGTTTTCTCTGCTCCACAAGATAAAAATTATGGTTGCTGGATTGTATCCTGCACTGTTTATGCGACATACCATTGCCAGTTCATATAACCGTTAGGTAGTTCTCTACACATAGCGATTTTACCACTGCTCTACCTACGCCTTTTGCTTGTTTGGCTTTCTTACAGGCTAGTATGCGATAGGCAGCATTAACTGTATATCAAACCCAGTCCACCTTTGTATTTGCAATCTAAGTAATAATTTGAAAAGAGACAAGTGTAATCAGTTTTAAACATTATCTCTGCTTTTTTGTTTGTTTGTTTGTTTATGACATGTATATTAACCTAAAATCAAACCCTAGTCTACCTTAGTGAAAGGCTAACAGTTTAACCACTGCGTTACCATACCCTTCTTTCTTAGTTTGATTCATTCTAGGCCTTAGAGCTAGAAATCGAGTTACGATCTCCAGTGCAAGAGGCACATGTGCTCACCACTATAGCATGTAATGGTTAGCTGGTAACATTAGACAAACGAAAATGATTGTATTTCTGTTAGCCAAGCATTTCTGTCATTTGCCTACTGTGTGAGCACTGCCAGCAAGACAGTTTAGTTTAGAACAAGCGTGTGTGTGTGTGTGTGTGTGTGTGTGTGTGTGTATAGATTATTAGCCTCAAGTATTTAAAGCTTGTTGTGTGTAGCGACCATCTTGCTCAGTAACCACTGAGTAAGTTTTAACAGTTAACTCATAAAAACAGCATAGGATAGTTGTGTGTGTGTGGTTCATGTACTTGGGAATATGCATTAGCACCATGCGCTAGCTTTACCTTGCCCTCTAGAGGTAGAGCGTTATCCCTTCCTTTGGACATTGCCAATGACTGCATTCCCCCACAAGTTTTACACTTAAGCTCTTGGCTTGTTCTTGATTAGGTTTGGTTTGCTTTAGGCTTGGTTTGGTTCAGTTGGGTTTGATTCGACTTGGTTCAGTTTAGTTTAATGTAGTGACCATTTTCTTTATTTTTAGCTACACTCTTTAACCAATTAATTAATGATAGTCTACTCTTAATTCTTGAATCGATAAATTGAATTTTGTGTGCACCGTTCGTCAATCCATGCCTACAACCTATACTCCCTATGTAATACAGTCAGATCTGAAAACAAGTTCCAATGGTCAAAGACGTGACAGTCACCATACATATATCCTACAATAATTCTTTCTTTACCTAGCTAGATTTCGTCACTCACAGTAAACATCTTACATTATGGGTTTGCAATATATTAAGAAAAGCAAAAGTCCATGATCTTGTTGTTTTGGGTCTTTTTTGGGGAAATTCATAAGCCATCAAAAGAATGACATCATGTCAAGTTCTGAGTGGATCTTGTATGTCAAAATCCCATTATCGGTTTATAAAATCTCAAGGCCATGCCCTAGCAGTTTTGGATTATTTCAATCAATGAGTCCACCATAGGAAACATCGTAAACATAAATACCCTTAAAACAAGTCGTCACATAACCCTCTCCGAACAATGCTTCGCAAAATATAAATTCATCCATTGAACATTGAACATGATCGGCGACATCATCCTAGCTTCCCCCTCCCACCATGGTTGCCATATCGTTTGACCTTCAAGTGTCCTCAGCATCTCTGTGCTTTTTTTCATTGCCCTGTTGTCAAGTCAAGTCAATGCATTCCAATAAGCTCAAATAACATTCACATCCTGTCAGTCTGCCCCAGCAAGTTTGTTTTCTATACTCACTTCAAGCAACATATAACCAAGTTCTGTTTGTTCTATCTAAAGCCAACTTCATCGGATCAAGGAATTATCATTTGTCATGTCACTCATAATCGTTTACACGTTAAATACCCCCTTCAGGGGTTTAGGAATTAGGAATTCCATCATAGGAAAAATCATAAAACGAACCCTCGGCCCGCCGTCTCATCGAAACAGCGAATACTGTATTGGTATATCACCACCGTGGCCAGTAATAGCTTCGTTGAAACACGTGTCCAGTGGTATCGTCTCTTTCTATCTACAACCACTCGTCATGAGCATTTTAGACAAATTTAAGAAAAGTTTTAAAAACTGAAATGTTTTCAACAAAAGTGTCGTTAGGCCCTTTCACATTTTTTAAAACATAAATACTATATTCGAAAGGGGGAGAGGGGAGGGGCGTCACCCCGAGTCCTACGACCCCTCGTATACGTCTCTGGCGTTATTGGTTTGTGAGATATAACAGAAAGTCTAAAATCACAGTTTTACAACAAAAAATTCTGTTTCCCTCATTCTCAAAAAATTTAATCTATTACAAAAATAACAAGGGTTTCGAAACAAGCCATTTGACACGTCATAGGACCAAATCCGACCAGGCATTCGTGAAATATCGGAAAAAGTCTAAAATCACGGTTTTACCCCCAAAAAGCCTGTTTCCCTCATTCTCAAAACTTTAACCTATTAATAACATGTATAGGGCTTCGAGACAAGCGATTTGACACGTCACACGTCCAAATCCGAACTTGCGTTCGAGAGATATCGGCAAACTTCGTAGGAAAGTAGGCGACTATCTGGTTCTCTCCTCACCACCAAAACCCCTTCTTATCAATCATTTTTTTCAAAGAGCTCGCCCTCTTACAAAAATCCCTAGTGCGCATGCGTAAAAAACAAAAACAAAAATATTAATCCATATCGGCAGCCAGCCAAACGCATGCGCGATATGAGCAACCACGTTCAAGTTCATTTTAGCAGCGCACCTTATACATGTCGCATTTGAAAAGAGACTTTCACTAAAAAAATACAATCTCACCCTATAGTAGGGGTAGGTTTTATTTAGGGGTTGAAATGAGTGGTCCATTTGAAAGAGGGCGTTAGCCCGAGTCCAACGACACCTCATTTGTCAAAATCGGACCATGGGTTTGCGAGATATCAACTTTGCCCCTGAATGTATTGCGGGTTAGTATGTGACGTCAGAGGGAGAGGTGGTGGGGGGGGGGGGGGGGGGCAGAACTCCTAGTAGCCCCCTACTACTAAGTTACACTCGGTCACATTCGACTACCTTCGACAGTCGCCCGAACCGGTCCCCTCCCCCACTTCCATCCAAAAGCTATATAGGCAATGCACACCAGACAGCTCAGTCAGTTGGCTGGCCAGCACAGGTCGGCTAACAACTGGGTCTGCTTCCAAGCCAGACCTTCCACCCTTTCCCCTCCCCTCCCCCAAGCCCCCCAGGGAACGCCTGGGGGGGGGGGCACGTGACCACGAGAAACCATGGATGACCTTGAAATCTGTCCAGGACCGGCTTAGCCCTACTACTTATCATTATTCTTCAAGTGGTTTCATTCAACATAATTAACATTGTTGATATGATGAACTAAATAAATAGTCATGGGCTGAATACAGACGTAGTGTACGGTCCATCTTGTACATTTTCGTCAGTCTACGAACACTAATGTAACGCCAATTAGCAATAGAAATATTTCATTCACCATTCATATGAATATTTCTATAAATTATTTTCCAATGATGAGGCTGATATATATTTGCGACGGAGAATGAAGATTCTACGGAAGAGATTTGTCAAGATGCTAGGGGTAGCCCAGCAACAAAAGAAGAATTTGCCAGAAGGATGTCGTTCGAGCCCAGGCGAATGTTGGTGAATTTCGGAGAGGGAACGTTTTTCCTATCTCTGAGGTCGCAGATCCAAGGTTCGAATGCAGATCCATCTCAGTATCTTGAACTAAGGAAACATCTAAAGTATTGTGTGATTACTACATAGATCTTCAAGTTTTCGTCCAAATAAGGTAGCTGTGTCTCTTATTATTAGAGCTTGATTATTGACATCCTGAGCCAACGATCTAAGTAGTGGTTTTGCAGGGGTTCTGGCACCACCGCCACCTCACCCACCTCACGAGATGGTGACCAAGTGATATCTCTCAAACGCATGGTCGGATTTTGACGAATGAGGTGTCATTGAACTCGGGTTGACACACCCTTTCCAATGGATAACATATTTCCACCTCAAAAATAAAACCTACCTCTGCTAGGGGTTTTTTTTTTAGAAAATCTCGCTTTTCAAGTGCAACATGTGAGAGTTTGAATGCCAATATGGAATTAAACGTTGTTCCACACAAGATACATGTGTATGGTGGAAAGCCACTATGAATTAACATGCTTTTTTTTGTTTTTACGCATGCCCACTCATAGTTTTTGTAAGAGGGCGAGCTTTTTAAAGATGGCGGCTGTAGTGTAGCCTAACCTAACCCAACCCACGAAGAGTGATCAAAAAGTATTCCAAGCGGCGCTTGTCGATAGGCAAACCAATAATCAATGAGGACATGTAAGGCCTTGAGGCGATAACCCCTTTTGATTGATCCCTGTTGATTTGCCCCTTTGGACTGGTCCCTGTTGACAGGTCATTGTGGACGGGTCCTTGTTGACGAGTCCCTGTAGACGGGTCCTTGTTGACGAGTCCCTGTGGACGGTCCCTGTTGACAGGTCATTGTTGACGGGTCATTGTTGATGGGTCCTTGTTGACAAGTCCCTGTTGATGGGTTCCTGTTGACAGGTCCTATTTGACTAATCCCTTTAGACCGGTCCCTTTGGACTGGTCCCTATGGACTGGCCAATGGTCCCTAATGCTATGATGAAATTAAACGTTGTTCTACATGAAACGCATGTGAAGAGCCGATTGCTACTATGAATTAACATGTTTGTTTTTTGTCTTTACGCATGCGCACTTGTTTTTTTTTGTAAGCGGGCGGGCTTTTTGAATAATGATTTATAGATGAGTTATTTTTTAAAAAATTACCAAAAGATCCAAAACTAATAGGTCATTAGGTTTTTAATCTCTCATGAACCAATAAGGCTAGGGACTTTTATGAGAGGTCGTTGGACATGAGGTGACATTCTGTTTTTGAATGTATTATTTATTTTTGTCAAAAGGGCCTAACTGCACTTTTGTTAATATCTCGCTAACTAATAATCAGAGAGGGTCAAGTGAGGTGTCATAGGACTTAGAATGGTTAACCCTTTCCCATGACCAATGAATTTACCCCAAAAATCCAAAACAGCAAGGTCATTGACCTAAGATTTTATAAACTAATAATCGAATATCAACATGCGAGGTGTCATAGGACTAAGAATGGTCAACCCTTTCCCATGGCCAATGAATTTACCCAAAATACCCAATACATTAAGGTAATCGACCTGAGATTTTATAAACTAACTAGCTGACCCGGCAGACGTTATCCTGCCAAAAGAAAGTGTTGTAACTTTGTTTCTTGAAGTGCTTTTGGATACACAATATTTTATTCAATTTCTGTTAACTGCCTCTAAACTATCGTGAAATGAATTAACTAATCTAGAAACATTCGTGGGAGCGTGCACAACAACTCTCCAACGTTTCATCGCAATTGGATAAATGGCATAAAACGCATACGGGATTTTGTTTAAATGATTAGTGCGCTGTCACTCATTTGTTGAATCTACTCGTGCTCTACCAACTGTGAAATTGATTTACTAAGTTAGAAAGCTTCACGTAAGTATACACAACAACTCATCAAAGTTTCATCGGAATCGGATGAATGACATATGAACGTATACGGGATTTTCTTTAAACGATTCGCGTGCCGTCACTCATTTGTTGAATATACTCATGCGCTACCTATTGTGAAATAGATTTACTAAGCCTGAAACCTTCTCTGGAGTGTACTCAATCATTCACCAAGGTTTCATCGCAATCGGATGAATGATATATGACCGCATACGCGACATTGTGGAATCGATTCACGCACCGTCGCTCATTTGTTGAATCTGCTCGTGCGCTACTTATTAAATACTGGATTTACTAATCCAGAAACCTTTCCTGGAGTGTACACAACAATTCACCAAAGTTTCATCGTAATCGGATAAATGGTATATGAACGCATACAGGACTATGTTGAAACGATTCGCGCGCCATCCCACATTTGTTGAACCTACTCGTGTGCTACCTATTGTAAAATGAATTTACTGAGCCAGAAACCTTTACTGAAGTGTACACAACCATTCACCAAAGTTTCATCGCAATCGGATAAATGGTATATGGACGCATACGGTACTTTGTTGAAATGATTCGCGTGCCGTCACGCATTTGTTGAATCTACTCGTGCCCTACCAATTGTAAAATGGATTTATTAAGCCAGAAACCTTCCGTAGGGTGTACACAACATCTCACACATGTTGCATCGTAATCGGACGAATGGTATTTGAACGCATACGGGATCTTATTGAAACGCTTCGCGCGTCGTCGCTCATTTGTTGAATCTACTCGTGAGCAACCTCCTGTGAAATGGATTTACTAAGTTAGAAACTCTCACGTAAGTGTACACAACATCTCACCCATGTTTCATTGCAATCGGATGAATGGTATATGAACGCATACGGGACTTAGTTTAAACGTTCGCACATCGTCGCCCATTTGTAGAATCTACTCGTGCGCTACCTATTGTAAAATGGATTTACTAATCCAGAAGCCTCCCCTGGAGGGTACACAACATCTCACCCAAGTTTCATCGCTATCGGACTAATGGTATTTGAACGCATACGGGACCTTGTTGAAACGCTTCGCACGTCGCCGTCCATTTGTTGAATCTACTCGTGCGCAACCTCCTGTGAAATGGATTTACTAAGTTAGAAACCTTCACGTAAGTGTACACAACAACTCATCAAAGTTTCATCGCAATCGATGAATGGTATATAAACTTATACGGGATTTTGTTGAAACATTTCGCGCGTCGTCGCTCATTTGTTGAATCTACTCGTGCGCTACCTATAGTAAAATGAATGTACTAAGCCAGAAGCCTTCCCTGGAGTGTACACAACATCTCACCCAAGTTTCATCGCTATCGGACGAATGGTATTTGAACGCATACGGGACCTTTTTGAAACGCTTCGCGCGTCGTCGCTCATTTTTTGAATCTAGTCGTGCGCAATCTATTGTAAGATGGATTTACTAAGCCAAACACCTTCCCTGGAGTGCACTCAACATCTCACCCAAGTTTCATCGCAATCGGATGAATGGTATATGAACGCATACGGAACTTTGAAACGCTCTGTCGTGCAGAGACAAACAGAATTCGACATCACTGCCACCTTTGGTATAAAACACAACTTTCCGCCATGGGCGGAGTGTATGTTATGGCGGTAGTTGCACAGGTTGGACCAGGTGGCTCTACGTGCAGACACACACAGTCCAAAAGGATCACTTTTCACTAAGGCTAGCGGTTTGCATGACGACTGTTTATGACTGTATATTGTGGTTCTAAATTTGTGTGTAAATTGTGGTTCTAAAATTCTAAAATTCCACCTATCTGGTCAAATTGTGAATCTAAACCATACATGGGCCCACCCTAACATTCATACAAAATTTTATCAAAATCGGCCCAGGCGTTTAGGAGGAGTTCAGTCACATACACACGTGTCGAAGAATTATATATATAAAGATAATCGGATACGAACATGTGAGATGTTTACCATGCGTGATGAAACATGGCTAGGTAGAGAAAGAATTAGTGTAGGCTACATGTATGGTGACTGACAAGTCTTTTACCATTGAAACTTGTTTTCAGATCAAACTGCAGTATAGAGAGAGTATAGGTTGCAGGTATGGGTTAATAAATGACAAACGGTGTACACAAACTCTGATTTATCGATTTAAGAATTAAGAGTAGACTATCTGTAATGATTGGTTAAAGAGGATAGCTAAAACACAAAAATGCTCAGTGGTTACCGGGACAAGATGGTCGCTACACACAACAAGCTTTAAATAATTGAGTCTAATAATCTATACACACACACACTCGCTTGTTCTAAACTAAACTGTGTTGCTGTCAGTGCTCAGAGAGTAGGCTGATGACAAAATGCATTGCTAACAGAAATATAATCATTTCCGGTTGTCTAATGGAAGTCCACTCTCGCCTGTCGTGGCAAATTTTTTCATGGAACATTTTGAGGGGGAGGCTATATCTTCGGCGTCTTTCAAACCTGTGATTTGGTGGAGGTATGTGGATGATACGTTCGTGGTGTGGGAGGAGGGTTCTGAGAAACTGAACCACTTTCTGAACCACCTAAATCAGCTGCATCCTTCAATCCACTTCACAATGGAGCTAGAGTCAGGTGGATGCTTACCTTTTTTGGACATTTTCCCTCTAGGGCTCAGAGGCTGGATTTGATCTCCTTTGTTCGTCACTGGAGGAGTTTCCATCTGTTTTTCGCCGTTGACTGTATGACGTTAGGTATCGTTCAGATACACTTCCCTTTTGTTTATGTTTCCTGATATCTATCTAACCCTCCCACCTCCACCCCCCTACTCATTCTCCAAGGAGTCTCTATATTTTCACACCGCCCCCTTTACCTTCTCGTTACTTACTACTCTGTCCGCCGTTCCACCTTGGTCCATACAGTAATTTCTGGCAGCTGCTCTCTAGTGACGAACAGAGGAATTTATCTATATTTTTTGTAATCTCATTGATGTACTTTCGTTGGCCACATTGTTTATTTCCATTGAAAAAGGAGGTAAGGTTTCTCCGAAACATATGGTTTAAATTAAAGAAACGGCATTAGCCCAAAAGCATGAATTATTTATATAATAATCCGGGCCGTGAAAGCCTTAATATGCAGATTATATTTCTGTTAGCAATGCATTTTGTCATCAGCCTACTGTCTGAGCACTGACAGCAACACAGTTTAGTTTAGAACAAGCGAGTGTGTGTGTATAGATTATTAGCCTGAATTATTTAAAGCTTGTTGTGTGTAGCAACCATCTTGTCCCGGTAACCACTGAGCATTTTTGTGTTTTAGCTATCCTCTTTAACCAATCAATTAAAGATAGTCTACTCTTAATTCTTGAATCGATAAATCAGAGTTTGTGTACACCGTTTGTCATTTATTAACCCTGCAACCTATACTCCCTCTATACTGCAGTTTGATCTGAAAACAAGTTTCAATGGTAAAAGACTTGTCAGTCACCATACATGTAGCCTACACTAATTCTTTCTCTACCTAGCTATGTTTCATCACGCATGGTAAACATCTCACATGTTCGTATCCGATTATTAGTTTATAAAATCTCAGGTCGATGACCTTAATGTATTGGGTATTTTGGGTAATTTAATTGGCCATGGGAAAGGGTTGACCATTCTAAGTCCCATGACACCTCGCATGTTGATATTCGATTATTAGTTTATAAAATCTTAGGTCAATGACCTTGCTGTTTTGGATTTTTGGGGTAAATTCATTGGCCATAGGAAAGGGTTAACCATTCTAAGTCCTATGACACCTCACTTGACCCTCTCCGATTATTAGTTTATAAAATTATAGGTCAATGGCCTTGCTGTTTTAGATCTTTTGGGTAAATTCCTTGATCATGGAAAAGGGTTGACCATCCTGAGTCCCATGACACTGTAACGATTCGATCCCATAGCGGTTATATTTAAAGGGTTATTCATTTATAATTATCATATTTATTATTCTTATTAATTAGTACATCAATGAGATGATTTTCATATCAGATAATTGTAAGCGGTTTTTATTATTATAGTCAGAAATATTTTTATTAACAATTATTTGTAAAGAGACGAAGTAATATATATATTGCAACAAGATTGCCAATAAGGATCAACCCAATGCGTCACAAACTGAACGACGTAGTAATAATTTCACCACGGCAAACTGCGTCATTTTCCTGAGATGCTAAGAAACCCACTATGGTGTAACCAACACGCCATTTTCTACGGTACGTACGCGTCAAAAGATTACAAGTTGTGGTGCAACTAGCCCTCGTGGAGGAATGAACACTGAAGAGAGGGAAGCTTACCAGTGGTGGGAGACCGTCGAAGACCACGTGACAAGGAAGTCATTAGTACCTGCGCCTCCGACAAGAGATTCATTGATCGACAGCTCTGAATGAAGGAAGGAAGTGGTAACCTTGCTTTCTGGGTCCTAATGAACTGAGCAAACAGAGTTGACACTGTACGATGTCTTGCCGAAATCTATATTAGTACATAATGGGTTATATCCCTGATCAAGAGTCTTTTCTACAGATGGCAACGTATTTAATGAGGATATTTCATAGTAATTGAGATATCACATCATTTTTTTAAACATATGCGACGTAACATCGAGATCATCGATCATTTCTTAAATATGACGAATCTTCGACTGGGTGAGCAAACAATTCAATAAAACTATCGTCTCTATTATAATTTAACTTCAATTAACTTTCAATTCATTTTAAATGTTCATTTTCTTTTAAATAATTAAACCGCTGTTGGTAAATTAAATTCTTTTTTGTAACTATTAATATTTTGTTTTTGCATATAATAAATTCATTTTCTTTAACTTCATGACTGTAACTTTTCTTGTAGTTAGCACATACTATAGGCAAAATCAATCATACTCCTTAAATAAGTACTGAATGGTTAGTCAACTGAGTTACACTACGGCCCGGGTAAGTGGTCTCGAACTCTACTGCTGATAGCCGAGGATATATTTATAAATTTCGATTCACTGTCTTAAATAGGAATCTGGCGCTCAACAACTTATTATATTATACTATCGCAGGTAAGGTCACACCACAGTGTATATTATTTATTATTATCGTGTTTGTTTTTATTGAACCACAATAGTTAACACCACGTTAAAGGACTCATTAAAAATGTTACATTTGGCGCTACAACGTCGGACACGAAAACCATTCGGTATTTAGGAGAGGAGTGTATAATTTCAGTGCAAATTGTCAGTGCTTTTGAGGGACAGTGAAGTGAAGTGAAATTTTGGAAGGGCAAATTTTTATACGGCGTACTTCGAGATGTCGGAGGAGGAACAGAGGCAGTTGAGAAGTAGGGATGCAGTCAAGAAAGTTAATTATAAGGAGGTTGATAGCGGTAGCGATGTTGAGAGCGTAGAGAATAATACCAAGATGTCGGAGGTAAATCTTGAGAATAATCCTGAGAGTAATTCTGAAAATAATCCTGAGGTTAACCCTGACACTAATTCAGAGGAAAATATCGAGACGAATACAGAGGTACATCCTGAGACTAGTGGTAGTCAGGAGAATCAGAAGTCCTTAGAGGTCCATGAAATTTCATTAGCTGATATCTTGAGGGAGATGAATAAAAATAGTAGGGAAAGTAGGAAGGAATTCAATGATAAATTTGAGAAATTAGATAAAGATATGGGTAGGATAAATCAAAATATGAATGAGAAGTTTAATGAAAATAAGCGAAGTACGGAGGCCTTTCTTAATGAAAAATTGGAAGAGAATAGAAGAAAAATAAATCAGAAACTGGAAGAGAATAATGTAAAGATAGATATTGTGGAAAAGATGAATAGGGAATTAAGTATGAAGTATGATATGCTGCAGGAGAGTATTCAGGGGGTGAAACAGGAGATCAGAGGTAAAATTAAAGAGGAGGTAGAGATGAAGGCTAAAGATATTATTAAGACAGTAGATAAGAAATTAGAAGCAGCAGAAAGTAAGGTTGAGGAAATAATAGTAACTGTGATTGAAGATAAAATAGCAACTCAAGGTGAAAGTTTTAGCAGATTGGTAGAAGCGGAAACTAGGCAGGTGAGAGCAGAGTTGGGGGATAAGATTAAGGAAGGAAAGATAGAATTTAAAAAGAAGATAGAATCATTCAAGACTGAAGTCAGTAAGCAGATAGTAGAAGCAGTAAAGACAGCCCTTAAGGAAAAAGAAATTGAAAGCAAAGTAAAGGAAAAGTTTGAAGTTATAAATAAGAAAGTAGAAGAGATTAATCAAGAAGTAAAGGAAAGGGTGGAAGAAGTAAAAACAGAGATTATGGAACGTAGTAAGAAAGAGGAGAAAAATAAGCTGTTAGAAGACATAGAAAATATGATGAAAGAAAAAAAGAAGGAATATGACGTGCAGTGGCGTACTGTAGTAGTTAGAATTGGGGAAATGATAGGAGGAAAGACAAAGCACAGTATTACTATGGATAAATATAGTACAGAGGAGGTAGAATCTAATGCTAGAAGGAAAGAAGAAAAAGGGATTATAGAAAGAGAAAGAATTGAAGATGAATGTGGTAAGAACTGTGAAATGCCAGAAAAAGTAGTGATGTGAATTTATATTAACGATAGTTACTGTTCCGTATGACTTAAATATTAAGTAATGAAGTTTAATATGATTTAACAGAGGTAGATAAGGAACCTGCTGTGTGTAATTTTAATTCAGTCGTGAAGTTAGGATGGTAAGGGGCGCGTAGTGCCTACGCTTATTGACTTAGATTGACTAAAATAATTTAATTTGGAAGACAGAAGTTGTCGTGCTATTGAGCAATTCAGGTAAGTTGAATGTCGGTCCTTAAACTGCAGGTAAGTTGGATGAAGTGAGAATTAAATTTAAAAAGTAGGAAGGTTATTACAAAGATAAGTAATCGAAAGGAAGAAATAATTATTATGGCAACCATAATTATGAATATAATGGTAATGAAGATTTAATTCAAAAGTGAGTGAAGATGATGTGGTACAGTGGTAATAAAATTAATGAGTTGAAGTAAGTAAGTAAGTAAGTATTGATTTAATAAAGAAGTTTCATTTTGAGGACAGCGAGATTATCAGAGGATATATTTTGAGAAATTTATAAGTGGTTTAGAATTGTTAATGGTAATGCGTTGTATGAATTAACCAACATCGGGTTGAAATAAGGAAGTAGTAACTAATTAGGACATCTGGTAACTTACTTGGTGACAGATATGTGTGTGTGTATGTGTGTATTTTCACGTAATTGGACGTGAGTTTGAAGAAGTAAGCCAACGAAGGTAATGCCGTTGAGCAATGTGGTTTTTAAGTTTTGGTAAGATGCCAAATGGAGTTATAATGGAGGAAGTTTTGGTAAGATGCCAAATGGAGTTTTAAGAAGTTTTTGGAGGATGAAGTAGGTCAGCGAGGTATATTCCGTTGAGCAATGAGATTTTTTATGGTGTCTACGGGACTACCTGAAGTTAATGTTGGGAAGTTTTTTTAAGTATATATGGTTGTATGCACACAAGGTAATACGAGATTACAAAGGTAATATGGTCCAAGTTTTAGTTAAAGTTACGCACGTTTTAAAGATATTACAAGGCTTGTTATTGAGCTAAACCACTTTGTAGTAAAAAGTTACTGATGATTAATGAAGAGGTAGATTGTTGTCCTACACACAGGTAAAAGTAAAGATTATAATAATAATTAGATGGTTGGCATAATATTTTCTAGAATTGAAATGAGTTTGTTATAATTCGACGTTTTAGGATTTAAAGATAAATCATTTTTTTAGTAGACGAGAAATTAAAGTTTTATTTATGTCATACGGAGTTAGTAAAGAGAAGTTTATATTTTTGAAGACAAGAATAAGTTGGTAAGATAAGTGTATACCTAAGGGGTAATAATGAAGTTTCAATTAAAGGCAGGTTTAATTTACGCATTTAATTTGGTAGAGCAGAGAGTGTCTGAACTGTGTTATGACTCAGGACTTGCTTTATGAAGTGATTATGGGAAAATATTTGCCAATTAGGAGTGTCGGTGTTATTGACTATCAACTGGAACACTGTCATTATTTTAGGAAGACAATAGTTAGGAGAACAAAGTGTGATGTTATTATTCCAAGGAATTAGTCGAAGCATGTAAGATTTTTTTAGCTGAAATTTAGTGTGTTATTGGTCAGTAAGAGGTGACCTGTAACAATACGAAGATGTGGGATTATACCACGAATAGGGGAGGTTTTTAGTATGTGACGTGTGATGTCACGATGAATTGTTGAGAGTTCTCAGAGATTCTGGTGTAGTAGGAATAAGCTATACTCCAGGCGGTCAGAACAAGTAGGAAGTGATGTCTGTAGGACTTAATTAAGAGTTTTGAGAGAAAACTATGTTTTTTTTAGGTATTCAGCAAGAAGTCAAATCATGAATAGACTAAATTTAAAGTATAAGAGCATTAATATTTTGTGGAACGAAATATTTATTCCGAGGAGTTTGTCATGTGTTTTTGTGAAATAGTTTAGTGATATACGTAATTCAGGTTTATTGAGTAGTATTTTGTCCTCGTCTTAATCATTTTGTGTGGTAAGCAAGGAATGACGATACAGTCAAGTTATATCTCGACGCTAAGTTAAATTTAATAATGTGAACAAGAAGTCAGATTATATGTTCATTTGTGATTTTGAAAATTCAAGTTATTGTTTTCGAGAAGTAGTAAAGAGGAATCATGGATTTATGAGAAGTTGAGAAGTCGTGGAGACTTAGGAAGTATTAATTTGAAAGGAGGCGGCCGTGGCCTAAGAAAGAATTAAGCCACGAAGGCAGGTGAGTAGTAACTTGGATATTTATGTGAACTGTTTAATAACCGCTTTAAGGTATTTCGATGTCATTATGTATTTGGGGAAATATTTACATGTATGACATATGCACTGAAATTGGAATTGCCTTAGGTATCTTGCTAAGTTATTTTTTTCTTCAATTATTGAAATTTTACTGCATTTGAGTAATCCCTTTATAGAGACGAAAGGGATATTCTGTTGATTGTATCACCACATCGCGTGCAGTGATATGCGTGTGCAACAAAGTAATTACTTCGAAGAATGTAAAGTGAAGGGCATTATATGTATATTTTTTTACAGTATATATATATAAAGAAGAATAAACATTATGAACATTTGGAAGAATGAGATGAATGAAAGTTAAAATATGAACTTTTTGTGAAGAATACATTTTATGTATATTTTTTTACAACATATATAAGAAGAATGAACATTATGAACATTTGGAACAATGAGAAATGATAGTACAAATATGTAAAGTGAAAAGAGTATGTTCTTGTATATTTTTGTGTATTGATGAAGAGTATATTGTATGTTGTCTTTTTGGGGGTTATGATATTTATATTTATATTTTTTTTTATGTTGGATGTGGTAAGAGAAATAATGTGAAATGTCATTTAAATTATTTATCTTAGGGGCGATTGTAACGATTCGATCCCATAGCGGTTATATTTAAAGGGTTATTCATTTATAATTATCATATTTATTATTCTTATTAATTAGTACATCAATGAGATGATTTTTATATCAGATAATTGTAAGCGGTTTTTATTATTATAGTCAGAAATACTTTTATTAACAATTATTTGTAAAGAGACGAAGTAATATATATATTGCAACAAGATTGCCAATAAGGATCAACCCAATGCGTCACAAACTGAACGACGTAGTAATAATTTCACCACGGCAAACTGCGTCATTTTCCTGAGATGCTAAGAAACCCACTATGGTGTAACCAACACGCCATTTTCTACGGTACGTACGCGTCAAAAGATTACAAGTTGTGGTGCAACTAGCCCTCGTGGAGGAATGAACACTGAAGAGAGGGAAGCTTACCAGTGGTGGGAGACCGTCGAAGACCACGTGACAAGGAAGTCATTAGTACCTGCGCCTCCGACAAGAGATTCATTGATCGACAGCTCTGAATGAAGGAAGGAAGTGGTAACCTTGCTTTCTGGGTCCTAATGAACTGAGCAAACAGAGTTGACACTGTACGATGTCTTGCCGAAATCTATATTAGTACATAATGGGTTATATCCCTGATCAAGAGTCTTTTCTACAGATGGCAACGTATTTAATGAGGATATTTCATAGTAATTGAGATATCACATCATTTTTTTAAACATATGCGACGTAACATCGAGATCATCGATCATTTCTTAAATATGACGAATCTTCGACTGGGTGAGCAAACAATTCAATAAAACTATCGTCTCTATTATAATTTAACTTCAATTAACTTTCAATTCATTTTAAATGTTCATTTTCTTTTAAATAATTAAACCGCTGTTGGTAAATTAAATTCTTTTTTGTAACTATTAATATTTTGTTTTTGCATATAATAAATTCATTTTCTTTAACTTCATGACTGTAACTTTTCTTGTAGTTAGCACATACTATAGGCAAAATCAATCATACTCCTTAAATAAGTACTGAATGGTTAGTCAACTGAGTTACACTACGGCCCGGGTAAGTGGTCTCGAACTCTACTGCTGATAGCCGAGGATATATTTATAAATTTCGATTCACTGTCTTAAATAGGAATCTGGCGCTCAAAAACTTATTATATTATACTATCGCAGGTAAGGTCACACCACAGTGTATATTATTTATTATTATCGTGTTTGTTTTTATTGAACCACAATAGTTAACACCACGTTAAAGGACTCATTAAAAATGTTACAACACCTCACTTGACCCTCTCTGATTATTAGTTAGCGAGATATTAACAAAAGTGGAGTTAGGCCCTTTTGACAAAAATAAATAATACATTCAAAAACAGAATGTCACCTCATGTCCAACGACCTCTCATACAAGTCCCTAGCCTTATTGGTTCATGAGAGATTAAAAAGCTAATGACCTATTAGTTTTGGATCTTTTGGTAATTTTTTAAAAAATAACTCATCTATAAATCTTTATTCAAAAAGCCCTCCCACTTACAAAAACCCCAAGTGCTCATGCGTAAAAACAAAAAACAAACATGTTAATTCATAGTAGCAATCGGCTCTTCACATGCGTTTCATGTAGAACAACGTTTAATTTCATCAAAGCATTAGGGACCATGGGCCAGTCCATAGGGACCAGTCCAAAGGGACCGGTCTAAAGGGATTAGTCAAAAAGGACCTGCCAACAGGAACCCATCAACAGGGACTTGTCAACAAGGACCCATCAACAATGACCCGTCAACAATGACCTGTCAACAGGGACCCGTCCACAGGGACTCGTCAACAGGGACCCGTCCACAGGGACTCGTCAACAAGGACCCGTCCACAATGACCTGTCAACAGGGACCAGTCCAAAGGGGCAAATCAACAGGGATCAATCAAAAGGGGTTATCGCCTCAAGACCTTACATGTCCTCATTGATTATTGGTTTGCCTATCGACAAGCGCCGCTTGGAATACTTTTTGATCACCCTTCGTGGGTTGGGTTAGGTTAGGTTACACTACAGCCGCCATCTTTAAAAAGCTCGCCCTCTTACAAAAACTATGAGTGGGCATGCGTAAAAAACAAAAAACAAGCATGTTAATTCATAGTGGCTTTCCACCGTACACAAGTATCTTATGTGGAACAACGTTTAATTCCATATTGGCATTCAAACTCTCACATGTTGCACTTGAAAAGCGAGATTTTCTAAAAAAAAATCACCCCCTAGCAGGGGTAGGTTTTATTTTTGAGGTGGAAATATGTTATCCATTGGAAAGGGTGTGTCAACCCGAGTTCAATGACACCTCATTTGTCAAAATCCGACCATGCGTTCGAGAGATATCACTTGGTCACCATCTCGTGAGGTGGGTGAGGTGGCGGTGGTGCCAGAACCCCTGCAAACCCACTACTATCTTACTCCATATTTTCACATTTCATGTATTTCGGTTTTCTCATGTATTTTACACTTCAGATGTGTGCTAAGATTTTTATGCTTCAAGATTATTTAGGAGATGATTGCCTTTCATCTATTTTTCAATTTTATTCTACGGATCAGTTGTTGAACTGACATTTAAAAAATGGTTGAGGAATCAGATTGCCTCATAGGAGACTAGTCGTTTCGACTCTCGAATCTTAATAATTTATTTAAACCTAGTATTCTGTCTGACATTGTGTCATAGTTTCAAATTAAATTCTTTTTAAATTTAATTTGAGCGCTTTAATGTAGCAACATCAAACTTCAAGAACAGAAGAAACATCGAGTGATATTGTTATATCATTATTGTACATGAACTTTCGACGATCTAGGAAATACTAGTCGTTTGATAAAACCGAAGTCTTAATCCCTGTAAACATTCTTTGTGTAGAGTGGAAAAACATTACGACGTTGACAAACCTTTTCATTATTTGTAAAGCTGAGAGCTTTGTTCATTTAATATGTTAGAGGAAATATTTTTTTGATAGAAGATTATTCAAATCTTTGGCTAGCAATTCAAAGCTAGTTTATCCCGGTCATGATTGAATTCTATTTGACACTATAAATAACATGTGTGTTATTTTACACTATTTGTGTAATATCACGTCATTATGTAGACCTGATATTACAACGATATACAATTTAAAGCTTGATAAGTGAGATGACAGGAGTATTATTTTTATTACATGTATTTGCGACAGACGAGTTAACAGTTATTTATCTTTGTGTGGAGTAAACTTTAGGAGGTCAATCACGACAGTCTAATATCGTTCATTACGATTGGAAGTTTCGTTTGAAGAACTTAAGTATGTATAATTGTAGATCAGTAGTCATGTGAAACAATACTGAGGGTCATTATTTGAAAAAAGTTCCTACAGAAGAAATGTTAATAACAATTAATCCGTTTTGGTTATTGTTTAACATAGTGGATGATAATTGTTCATGCCACATATATTGTTATATGAGGATTTGTAGATGTATGGAGCGCTCTTGCGAAGCAAGTTCCGCATTTTAAAGGAATTCAAAGTATTATTGTTCTTTGATAAGAGAGGCATGGATCATGATAAGAGTCATTGTAGACAAGTCGTCCAGTTCATGTGAAGTAACGTTTTAGCTGTGTTGACAGAATGGTTTTTAGCGGAAATACAATTAGAGAACGATTGTCTACTCATTTCAATGATACCATTAATACATTTTATTAAACCTGAAGTTATGTAATTACGTACAGTTAAACTTTATCAGTCGACTGTATTAGACCGACAATGTAATGAAAAACTATATAAGACGATGTGTGAGCAGTATATGGAAACTACGGAGTGTTAGGAAATGATTATGTGGAAAAACAGTGTAAATAATTAATTGAGAGTTCTATGGCAACCGAGAATCCAGAATCTCGAAAGTAACGTGTTAGCAACGTTCAATAGTGTCTATTATTATGAACAAATTTCATGTAAATATTTTTCTGAAATGATTTAATTAGTTAAATAATTTTGGTATGATTTATTAATCGAATGTTTTGGAATAGCGTGTGTTTTCTGAGTGGATGTTTTTGTATGGATGATTGCCCACTGTTAAGAGTAATTGTTGAACCGAATTGGTCTAGAACAATTTCGGGGTGCGAATGAAAGATTGTATGAACATTCCAGAATGATTGTTTAAATGAACATAGAAGTTATGAGCATTTTTGTAAGATATGAATGTTAATTTTACGTGTATTTTAAACGCACACAAGGCAGTCTCAATGTAGGCCAGACAGATTGATTCACCGTTAGAAGCGAGGAACTTGGTGTGACACAATGGCGATTCATAGCCTTGTATAAAATGTAAATAGTTCCGAGCTCAACGCTGTGCTATCGCTCATTCATGGAGCAAGGCAATGCACGTGCGTTTTCAGACGTGTGCCAATGAAGGTAACCTATTCCCAGGAATGCCATGAATGTAAGAGCACCCCTTAAACGTTTTTCTTTTTTACGTAGTGTAGGCCTAATCCTGCCAAGGCTTTTATGATCATATTTTTACACAGCATTGTAATAAGATGTGTTATAGAAAGGAATTGTGATTGATTGTATGGTTTTACTTATTTTTGTTGTTAGTTTAATTTATTGTTATTTTGTTTATATTAGGTTAGTTTACCATTGTTAATAAATGTATTAAGTTCGTTATCTGTCAGTATTGACGTGTGATTCATTTTAAATATAAGGATTAGAGTATTGTGGATGTATTGTAGGCGAAGCTGAGTTCCCAGTCGCCGAGAACGTAAGTAAAGGTAAGTGTGCCCCGGCCCCGTGTAGTTCGTTGTTGATCCACAATATTCTTGTAACTGCTGTATATAAATCCCTAAAGACCATGTTGGAGCGATTTCTAATGTAGTAATTGGCCGGTGCTGTTAGAAATAGGCGATCCAGCTGGGGCAATGGATATTCCAACAGGCTACTTTCCGGATATACGGGTACAGTACCTTCCTTCAAATATTTAGGAGAAATTATTGTACTATCTGGATTGGACAGAAAAGCTAATTTAGAAAGAGCTACCAAACACCAGAAAGCATACCGAATAACATGGAATCACTATAATAAATGAGCTATGTCACAAAATGCGAAACTACGGCACTACCTGACAGTTGATCTTCCGGAAGCATTGTACGCCACCGAAACTATATTTCTAGGAGATCAATCTCAAATTGGTTAAATCGAAGTCCAGGAACGTAAAATTCTCAGGAAAATATATGGCCCCGTTTATGTTAGTGGGATATGGATTAAAAGGAAAACCACAGACTTGTACACAGTAATCAATAAGTTCACTGATACCGTGCATAAGAGACTATTGAAATTCTAGGGCCACATCTGCAGAATGGGCAACACCAGATATGCAAAAAAAACTGCTTGATATAATAAAATCAAAGAAGGTCAAAATTAGTTGGTTAGAAGAAATCAAACAGGACTTAAAAGAAATAAACATCACAGAAGATATCATCATGAATCGCAAGACTTTTGGAACTCTAGTTACAAATCACTCTTTCGTCGAAAAAGCTAAAAAGACCACTGGTAAAAAATTGACGGAAGAAGGTAAGAAGGGCGAGTTTATGAGAAGATTTTGGGAGAAGAAGAGGAAATCACCATCAACCCGAGTCAACAAATTCAAACGCGCTCCCTAAGTGAGCAAAACGAAGAAAGAAAGAAAGAGAGAAAGAAAGAAAGAAAGAAAGAAAGAAAGAATACAAATTATTATTCCCGTATCAGAAACATACATATTATACACAGTTATATTATTTTCGGCCAAAACTTGACCAATTCCAATGTTTTTCCTGTTCCTTGATGAAGATCATCTTCTGTACACAGTCGACATTGAAGCATATGTTGAACCGTCCGATCTTCTCCACAATCACATTGAATATTATCTAGATCAGTGTAGCTCCATATTTCCAAATTTGCCTTTGATCGGCCAAATCCAGATCTCTGTCATTCAAGGACTTCCAAGTCGTCCATTCCTCGACATAGCCAGGAGGAAAGGTTTCAGAGACTCTTTTCCAACCAGGGGTAGGTAAGTCGTAGCTCTCCAAGGTTGCAACCAGCTTGCCACGGTGGGTGAGTGGTCAACGTGTCGGTCTACTAACCCCAAGCTTGTAGGTTCGCTCCTGGCCGTGGTAAGTAATTTTTTGAAAGGCAGAAAAAATTACGACACCATGCCATACGATGTTGGCATGTCAAAGAACCTATTTGAATTCAGTAGGCCGTGTTCATAATGTCAAAATTAATCTCGGGAGTTCCCGCCAACACAAAATTCCTCATTTCTCTACTAGAAAGCGCTATGGTGTTCAAGGAGCTTAGATATCTTACCTCCTTGACTTTCATAGTGTTTCAAGGAACAACAAAATTCGACATACAAGCTACCCTTTAGGTGTCAAATAACAATGCTTGCACCCGGCACCGAGGCCATACGATATTATTATTATTATATACTGCTCAAAAAATTAAAGCACCACTTTTTTCAAAGGCCACCAAATTTTGAAAAGTTGACCTACAAGCTCGAAATCTCAGTATGACGTTTGTCCGGACGCCTACCAAGCATATGCTTCAGCACAACTCCCCAACTTGAGTAGTTTCGGGGTAGCACCCCGAAAACCAGCCCATTTTCGAAAACCGCAAATTGAAGTTTGCGAAAAACGCTGCAGGACTTGTCGCAGGTTGCCAAAGCAGTCGAAAATGAATGAGTCATGCTCTTAAAGGTTCCACAAACACGTTGAAATCGTTACATTTGACGTTAGGGCATTTTCAACCCCCTTCATCATCCCCTAAACATGGACTACCATTGGGGGCGTCTGAGAAGGTACCGGGTGTGTTTAACCACCTGAAAACCTGTACACCGTCCTCAGTTGCTGATTGCAGTAAGTTCTTAAGGCCCCAGGCAATGTCCACACCCCCTTACACCCTCAACTGGCATGGGACCAAACCACCCCTTCTCGATTCACCCCAAAGGAAGGTTTTAATCGAGATGTTTATCAGTGCTGCTAATGTGGAGGTCTTCCCCTAACGTTTCAAAAAAGGAACTGTGCCTTTGTCACCACCCCTTCCCCTGCAACCCCCGTTCGTATGATTTTTCGAATCAGGCCCTTTTTAAGGGCTGAAACGACGTCTTAATCGCTGAAAGGGCTGTAAAGATCCTTAGAAGTAGTGGTGGCACGAAATCAACCCCTTCCGATCGATGATTGACATTCCGTCCCCCAAATTCGAAATTTTTGCACCCCCAACCCTCCCTGTCTGGACGCGTAATGCGTCATGGCAGAGTTTTCAGAGTTGGATGAAAATGAAGCTTATGGCCTGCAATGGAGCCCAAAACAGCAGGCTGGATAGAAATTCATCGGTAGGTTGGGAAACGGGACCAAATTTATCCACAAAGTGTACAGCCTACAGTAAGTACACCCATGCATAGGCAACCCACATCACGTCCGTGCGTGTGGGTTGCCTCTGATCGGCAATAGGTTACAAAGTTTGGCAATGGGAGAAAAATGACGTGATGTGGGTTGCCTATGCATAGGTGTACTTACTAGAGGCTGTTAACTTTTTTGAAAACTTTTTGGTCCCGTTTCCCACCATACCGTTGAATTTCCATCCAACCTGCTGTTTTGGGCTCCATTTCAGGCCATAAGCTTCATTTTGATCCAACTCTGAAAACTCTGCCATGACGCGTTACGCGTCCAGACAGGGAGGGTTGAGGGTGCAAAAATGTCAACTTTGGGGGATGGAATGTCAATCAAACATCGTAAGGGGTTGATTTCGTGTCACCACTACTTCTAAGGACCTTTACAGCCCTTTCAGCGATTAAGACCTCATTTCAGCCCTTAAAAAGGGCCTGATTCGAAAAATCATACAAAAAGGGGTAGCAAGGGAAGGGGTGGCGACACAGGCGCAGGTCCTCTTTTGAAACGTTAGGGGAAGACCCCCCCATTAGCAGCACTGATAAAAATCTCGATTTAACCTTCCTTAGGGGTGAATCAAGACGGGGTGGTTTGGTCCCTTGCCAGTTGAGGGTGTTAGGAGGGGTGAACATTGCCGGAGGCCTTAAGAACTTACTGCAATCAGCCACTGAGGACGGTGTGCAGGTTTTCAGGTGGTTAAACACATCCGGTACCTTCTCAGGCGCCCCCAATGGTAGTCCATGTTTAGGGGATGATGAAGGGGGTTGAAAATGCCCAAACGTCAAATGTAACGATTTCAACGTGTTCGTGGAACCTTAAGAGCAAGACTCATTCATTTTCGACTGCTTTAGCAACCTGCGACAAATCCTACAGCGTTTTTCGCAAACTTCAATTTACGGTTTGCAAAAATGGGCTGGTTTTGGGGGCGCTATCCCGAATCTACACAAGTTGGGGAGTTGTGCTGAAGCATGTGCTTGGTAGGCGTCGGGGCAAACGTCATACTGAGATTTCGACCTTGTGCAGTCAACTTTCCAAATTTGGTGGCCTTTGAAAAAAGTGGTGCTTTAATTTTTTTGAGCAGTATATATACAGTTGCAACCTAGCATTTTCAGCAGTGGTTCTAAGTTCCTTCGATGTTCTAAGGAAACTCTTCCTTGACTTCAGTTGTTTCGGGTGCGGTTCATGCACATACAGAGGATGGGTTCTTTCCTTGTTCGCAGATATTTCTCTTCGAACAGGAGATGGTACTGTTCCTACGAGGAGTGGAGTGCATTTCAAGCAACTTGTTAAAAAATAAAATTAACAACAATGATAATAATAACGATAACCATAATTAGATACTGATTATGATAATAAAGACACGAAAATATCACCCTAAAACATCTGAGGAACGTGTTATGTTACCGTGATATATTGGCGCACGATGTGTTGTTGATGTACACAACCATCGGCCTCGGTGGCCGAGAGCGCTAACTGGTTAACTCGAGCCTGACATCCATCGGGAGAGCATGGGTTTGAATCCCACCACGGCCGTCCTGAAATTGGTTTACGTGGTTTCCCATTTTCACCACCAGGCAAATGCTGGAATGGTTCCTTTCAATAGGTCCACCGTCGTCTACCTTCCAAAATCCCTTCCCTGACTTTAGGCTACTTAACCGACCTTTTTTAGACCCGAGGCTTAAATAATGCTCTATATTTTCGTTTTGGTCAGCCCTTAATCCCTGTCGCTTACTGTACCTTCCTTCCTAGGCTTTAACTTCACCCTGCATTATAAACATGTCCATAGCTTTTTGAACACTCAATTTATTTCTATATTATTTACGGTTGGGTCAGATTTACCCATGCCACCAGTTCTCGCGTGGCAATTTTCGGCTTACGTTAGTCTTGACAAACTGTAATTAAAAAGGGAGAAAATCCACCTACAGTATTATGGTGCAGCACAATCACATATCTCACGTTCTTTTCAACCCTTGTTTAGTGTCAAGGGACACCTTGATCATCAGCTCCTTCGTGCAAATCCATTAAGATGACGCTTTGCCGCCACTATCAAGGCTATTGATACTGTTACGACAATTATTGTAAATTTTCTGCAAGTTAAATTTGAAAAATGTAAATATACCTCATATTGGGAATAGTTCATATGAAGACACCAGGTATAAATTACTTCATTAAAATCCGTACGACTATGACAAAATGGGAGTGGCACACTATGGGTAAAAATGAACCAGGACCAGTCCTGATGTTAAATGTGTTCACGTCAGTTCTCAAAGGTTAATTAGAACCAAGTTAGCGGTCGCCTGGACGATTAACCTGTCACCATCCCCATTGTATCTTAGTTAGTTAGTTATTGCTGTTTTAAGGGGCGGAACTACGAGGTCATCTGCCCCTATCCCCGTTGTATCTACTTACAAAGTGTGTTCAGCTTCCAGACACCGTCCTTGTGACGGTAGAGGAATTATCTCTCGCAGATTCCGTGGGTGAAGCCTAGCTGGGAGAATAAGCGTTTAAGAAAAACTTTCTAAAGATAGCAATGGCCATAACCTTGTTAAGTTTTATAATAATACTGTATAATTTGATAAATTTAAGGGGCAAATGCCAATTATAGCAAGTAATTTGTTCACCAACTGATAAATTCATTAGCAGTTTCAAATCTAGTGATGGGGCAGTGAGAATTTCCCTTTTCCCTTTCACAATCCTTGTTGGTACGAAGCACACGTGTATCTTCACTCAAACAAAAGGAAACGAATAAACTCTGCGTACAAGAGACACAAAAATAAAATGTGAATGTGACAAATTGCTTTCATGAAACAGACGTCTTAATCTTCACTCACACACAAAGTCTAATGGGAGAAACATTGAAATACGACTTGGATTACAACACAACTCACCTTTGTGAGGAAGTCACAGACTTTGGGGGAGATAAATTGCAAAACGATGACTCTGCAAGTAAGTCCTTTACTCCCATCACCTGCATGGTCAGCAGCTGGCGAAATGTGATGAATAGTAATACTGTACCTCTTCCGCTCCCGTAGCTGTGGTCCTTTTTCATCTGACCCATGGTTGTGATGGTGGCTGCTTTATAGAAATCCTTACTAGAAAAGAGTGGAAGCATTTAAATATGTAGGCTTAGTAATAACGGAAGATTACAAAACATCAGTAGAAATTGAAGAAAGAATAAAAAAAGGAAATAGACGCTATTACAGTCTGCAAAATATGTTTCAAACCAGAAATGTTAGTAGGAATACTATTACAATTACAATTACATTACAATTCTAAGACCTGTGATTATATGTGGATCGCAGGGTTGTGTTCTGAATAGAAGAGAAGAAGACTGATTGCGAAGATGGGAAACGAAGATCTTGAGGAAAATATACGGGCCAGTGACAGAGGAGGAAGGTTGGAGGATAAGGATGAATGCAGAATTGTAGAAACTCTTCTGACAGGCAGATATCGTAGTGAAAATTAAGCAGGGGAGGATAAGATGGGCAGGACACGTGCATAGAATGCCAAAATGACGTAGTTCAAAACGTGTGTTCAGGCAAAGACAGGATGGAAGAAGGAGAACAAGCAGACCCAGGAGACGGTGGATTGGTAAGCTCAGAGGTCTGGGAATCAGGAAATGGAGGAGGAAGGCAGAGGATAGAGACAAAGAAGGTCAAGCTTCTTGAAGGACTGTAGCGCTGACCAAATATACCAAAAAATATTCTTTGTTTAAATATAATAACAGATGTTAATGGTGTTACGTCTGTTTTAACTGCTGAAGCTTTTAGAGAGGCCTGGGTGTCAGACATTTGCCTCGAAGGGGATTTTTAACATGCCAGTAAATCTACTGAAACGGCTCCCTCGCATTTGCGCACGCTCAAATGCCAATCGACTGCGCCAGGATCCTGCAACTTTCGGCACAGCAGGCGAGAACGTTACCGCTGAGCCACGCAGCCAATCTGAAAAGAGATAGGATCAATTCCAGCCCAGCTGTCTTAGAAATGATTTTCATTCACATTCCCCAATTCTATTTCAGTAAAATGCTAGGATGGTTCCTAACATAAGGCCACGGCCACCTTCTTCCAAACCTTAGTATCAATTAGCCTACACCTAGGCTATTTTGCACACACTACTACCCCATCACAATAATTCACGTTATCACTCGCTATCCACAAACGCTCATGCCCTGCTCCACTGAGGACTCAACTTTGGCTGCACCTTAAGATTTGGATGTTCGCTGTACTTGGCAAACATTTCTTTAAAAAAAGGTAGAAAAAATTGACTAAAATTTTTGTGTTTGGACTTTTTCAATGGGAGGGATTTCTTTAAAGCTCAACTACCAATATATAAGAACATTTATTTAAAAGATCCTGAGCAAGATGGACAAAATAATGGAGGAAGAATTTAATATGAGAATAAATACAAACAAAACAAAAATTTTGGTCTGCAGTAGACATGGCAAAAACCAGACATCAGTAGAGTTAAGAAATGAAAAGATACAAGAAGTTAATGAGTTTAATTATCTGGGAAGTAAAATAACGAATGATGGAAGAAGCAGCAGAGAGATATTAAGTAGGATTGCCCAAGCCAAAACGTTTTCTATAAAAAGAAGAACCTATTTACTGCAAGGAACATAAGTCTTGATGTGAGGAAACAAATGTTGAAGACCTATGTGTGGAGAGTGGTGCTATATGGCAGTGAATCTTGGACAATAGGAGAGAGAGGAAAAGACTACTAGCATTGGAAACCTGGTGCTATAGAAGGATTATGAAAATCAGCTGGAAAGAAATGGTCACAAATGAGGAAGTCTTTAGAAGAGTGGGAGAGAGAAGATGCTTCCTTAAATAATTAAAAAAGTCCTCTCGGCTCACTGGAAGGCGGAGGTAGATTTCATCGGGCAAACTTGGGGATAGGCGAAAACAGGCAGAATATGCAGGTTTTCGTAGAAGGATCAGACCTAATTTATTGCGAGAAAGTATTTTATAATTGGAGCTTAATTAACTTTGTTTTTCGTCATTTTATGCATATTTTAAACATTTTATTGTCTTATGGGGACTTTCTTGTAATTTGGGGTACATTTTTATACTTGTGGTCACACTGTCCTTATGCAAGGTTTCAACACTGATGTGTAACTATGTAACGGTCTGTTACTTCTTCACGAAAAATTATATCTCCCGCAGAGATTTTGGTTGGTTCCTCAGTTTAGGGACTGCGACAACGCGGTCATGTAACCCCGTGTACTTTGGGTGTGTGTAGAATCTGTCTGATAAACAGTGTGAATTGTGATGGCTGTATTAGTCTGTAATTTAGGTAAGGACTGCAGACGGTCAATCTCAAGCAGTAGTTCCTAATGTTGCTACCAGATACTACCGTCAACGACACCTAGCTCTGAACTTGGCTACGAGATGCCACCGCAACCAGCAACTCGCAACAAACGTTGGATCTTCCCCTCCAAAGGAAAGCATAAGTTACTGAGGGAATTTTAGCGCTCTTAGAAAATCCGACGACTTCGGCCGGCTTTGAACCCGCGAACTTGGGCATAGAAGTTCAGCATGCTACCAGTTACGTCACCGAGGTCGCTTCTCACTTAGTCAGATGAAAAACTGAATGTGATCGTGTGCAAGTGCGTTGTCATGGCAACGTCTGATGGCTCATCCCTCATCCATTTAGTAGTGTTGTCATGGCAACCTCCGATAGCTCTTGGCATTTTCTTATAATTCCGAAATCATTTTTCTCACCCCTTGGCGAAATGGTGGGTCATATCAAAAATTCTTTCAGACAAAAGTTTTAGGTAATTATTAGGGGAATATTGTCCATTTTGTACGGTTTTGATATTGTGCCTATTAAGAGAGATATGATTAACTAGCAGAAGTACCCATTCTTCGAACGGTCTTCGGTATTAATAACCAGATGTTATCAATTGAGCTACTGTTGCAATGTTTAGGGGCTTGGAACCTGTTTGTTGGCAAAGAAAAATTATTAGTTAAAATGTGCTCTCAAACTAAATTTACCTAACGTGTTCTTCCTGGCGTGAAAATAAAATTGAAAACTTCGTAGAAGAATCGCAATACACGTCACATACGAACTGACCCTAACCGTTGTGTCAAGTGCCCAACTACAGGAAGACCCCTTTTACAAATTATAAAGGCTTGTGGTGCATGAAAATTCAGTGTTTTTAGCCTCCAATGGCCCAAATTCCAAAAATCAGCATAAAACAGTCTACTATTTCTATTCAGGAATTTTTGAAAATAATGTTGATGTTTGGAGATATAATAGACCTTCTGTACGACATATCGCACGTGTAAGTCGTGTGAAAAAAATCTAGGGTACTCCATTTGCAACCTTTCACAGAAATGTAATAAATGGAGTGGCATTACTTATTCCAGAAATAGATGGAAAGTTGGATGCCACCTCTTGAGATACTGTTGTCATGGTTAGTGGCTTGCATTCCTCTGTAGTTTATTAAATGAAATTAGTTTTCTGGGAATATCTAAGAAACTGTTGGGTTTAGAGCTTTAAAATATAGTTTTCGGGGACCCTTTACGGCTCTTGAGGGGCCCCGAATTTTGTTTCTGACCCCAAGGGTTTGAAAATGAGCTTTGTCTCTTCGTTGTACGCCATAATAATGATAATAATTAAATGAATAATACTAATAATAATAATAATATAACAAAATAGGGATAGGGATATAATAGACCTTCCGGACCATACCCGCACATGTAAATCGCATCAAAAAATTCTAGATTACCCCTTGACCCCTTAAGCGCATTATATGTATTGATGAATATTTCAGCTTAATTTGGATCCGTTATTACCTTATTGCCGTTTGCAAACCTTCACAGTAATGTAATAAATGGAATTGTATTGCGTCTTACAGAAATAGATGGACCTCTGAGATTCTGTTGCCATTGTTACCGGCATGCATTCCTTCATTAATTTATTAAGTGAAATTAGCTTTTTAGGAATATCTCAAAAACAGTTGGTTTTAGGGCCTTAAAATGAGGTTTTCGGGGTCCTTTTCCCGAGTTTCGCTTCTCACATTGAGGGGCTGAAAATGAGCTTTGTTTCACCCTTCTACGCCTATTTCAGCATGTATTTTAAGGGGCTAGGGCCCCTTTTTTGAGAGGTCCGGAGAAGAGTTACATCAATGATTAGTGTGGTGCCTCTGATGGATATCTGTATCAAATTTTACGTTGATCCACCCAGCCGTTATCAAGTTATAAGGACTCGTAGAAGTTGTCCACGGACACACAGACAGACAGACAGACAGACAAAAAAATTATTTTTGCGCGCATCCGTCATAAAACAGCCTGAAACGTGCAAATATCGCAAATTTCCGTGGAAATTCAGAAAAAACAGACAAACTTTCATTTTTATATATATATAGAGATAGAGATGCTTCCCGAAAAACCCACTCCCCCCCCTTTTGGTCAATGGTTGGTGATATAAAAAAAACTCTTCAAACATAAATTTTTGGGCTTCATCCGACACATAGTATGAACTTTGAACGGATTCGATATTTCACATATTAAGAGAGTTATATCAATATTTCCATTTTTCGAAAAAAAAAACCTTTTTCACCCCCTTCGACCGATTTAGCCCAGTGACGAACTCGACCGAGATTTTATAGGTATACATATTCGATAAAAATTTCAAAGTGATTGGTACAAAATTACGGCAGTTATCGTGTCCACAAGAAACTGATATTAAGCTATCTATATATCTCTATATATAAAAGTGAAAGTCTGTATGTATGTATGTGGGTGGGTTGGTTCCGTATACAAATATACACCGTTCCATCAATCTCAACCAAATTTTGCATACACATAGTTTAGGACCCAGAAGGAACCGCTGGCTACATGAATTTTCGATAGTCTTTCTCATTCTTCTGATTTCGGCCCTTTTGCACTCAAGCACAGGCTAACCAAATCATAAAATATACTCATGAAGGAATGGCAAGGCAGATAGTTTCCGTGGCAACATAGCTCAAGTCGAGACACGGCCGGCTGGATGCCAGTTGCGCTCTGCACTACCGGTATAGAAAATGAGCATCTTTACTTGAAATCCCGTTAGTTACTCAGCTACTCACACAGCACTGTCAACCGAGTTTAGCATAACAAAGACATGACACTATCTTCTACTATATATTTGTCAAATACCACTCACTCACTCACTCATTCAATCATCACGAAATCTCAGAAACCACCTAACGGATTGGAATGAAATTTGGTATGCAGCTTCCCCAAGGGCCGCAAATGCCCACTAAGAGAGGATTTTTTGAATATTCAGGTTCTAAACTGGTGTTAAGGGGGTAGACCTTCATTTCATTTAATAGCAATATCTCCCGATTGGTTTCATTGGGGGTTGTGATACTCGGCACATAAACTCATAATTAAAAATAAGAAGACACGAGTCGGATGGTTTTTCGATGTGGTGTATATTATGAGGTGAAAGGGGTGAATAGTAGGGATTGAAAGATTCTTAACGGAGCGTGTATCTCTTAAACGACATAGGCGAGGAGTTTGAAACTCAGCGGAAAGAAATCATCATAAAAAATAAGTAAATATATGTTTGACCGTTTTTTCATAAATCCAATTTAAGGGGCCCATGGGGAGGGGTGAAATTCTGGGGGGAAGAAAAACAGGAAAAAGAGTGTCATAACTGATTGACTGACTGACTCACTCATCAAACTCAGGGGGAAAAACTGCTTTAAAGTAAGTAAATAGCTGTTCGACAGTTTTTTTGATCAATCAAATTGAAGGGGTTCATCGGGAGGGGTGAAATTCTGAAGAAAAACAAATGAAAGAAAATGTCCTGACTGACTGACTCCTCATCATCGCCCAGCCAAAATTATTGAAGTTTGAAACATGAAATTTTGGGGATATGTTCGTTGTATGTCGAAAACGTCCACTAAGGAAAGAGTTTTGGTTATTCAGGTTCTAAAGAGGTGTTAAGGGGGTAAACGTGCATTTCATGGAATAACAATATCTCACGAGTGGTTTCATTTGGGGATGTGATACTTGGCATATATACTAATCATTAAAAATAAGCTGATACATGTCTAATGGTTTTTCGATGTGGTGTATATTATGAGGTGAAAGGGATGAAAAGTGGGGTTTGAAAGATTCCTTACGGAGCGTGTATCTCTTAAATGACATAGGCGAGGAGTTTGATTTTCTCCGAGTTTCAATCAGCTTAAAAATAAATAAATGAATAAATAATAAAAATAAGTAGGTGTCCGACCGTTTTTTCATTAATCCAATTTAAGGGGCCTATGGGGAGTGGTGAAATTCTGGAGAAAAAACGTCCACTAAGGAAGGATTTTTGGATGTTCACTCTCATCGACCAACCAAAACTATTAAAGTTAGAAGAAGGGGATATGTTTGTTGTGTGTCGAATAAGTCTACTAAGGAGGGAGTTTCGGATATTCAGATTCTAAAGGGGTGTTAACGGGGTTAAACCTGCATTTCATTGAATAACAATATGATACGTCTATGACGCGAGCGAAGCGAGGCTAAAAATGAGATGGTGTGTGTCTGTGTATTTCTCAATCACGCAAGAACCACTGGTCCGATTTACATGAATTTTACATGGAAGTAGCTGATTTACCTGGTTAACATATAGGCTAATTTTGATTTCAATACTTTGCACTGTTTAAAGGTGACGACCATTTTAGTGACGTCACTACACCCTTTGATTTCAAATTTTCATATTTCCATTTCAAATAAAAAGAGAACGCTGAGAAATAGCAAACTTTTGGTGGCATGTACGAGGTATAAAATTACATTTTCTATCCGAAAAGTATCTCCAATGGTTATCGAGTAAAACCTAAATTTGTGCTATAAAACACGGTCAACGCCGAACGGTGTAGTTGGACAAAATGTTCCATCCTTAATCTTCCTCTGCGCAGCACCTCCCCTATCCCCTGTTTTAACTGTCTCCTTAACATTTTAATTCTTTTATGACGCGTAGCGAAGCACGGGTACTTCAGCTAGTATCTCTCTATATATAAAAATGAAAGTATGTCTGTTTTTTCTGAATTTCCACGGAAATTTGCGATATTTGCGCATTTCAGGGTGTTTTATGACGGATGCGCGCAAAAATAAATTTTTTGTCTGTCTGTCTGTGTGTCTGTGGACAACTTCTACGAGTCCTTATAACTTGAGAACGGTTGGGTGGATCAACGTAAAATTTGATACAGATATCCATCAGAGGCACCACACTAATCATTGATGTAACTCTTCTCCGTACCTCTCATAAAAGGGGCCCTACCCCCTTAAAATACATGCTGAAATAGGCGTAGAAGGGTGAAACAAAGCTCATTTTCATCCCCTCAATGTGAGAAACGAAACTACATTTTAAGGCCCTAAAACCAACAGTTTTTGAGATATTCCCAGAAAACTAATTTCACTTAATAAATTAATGAAAGAATGCATGGCGGTAACCATGGCAACTGAATCTCAGAGGTCCATCTATTTCTGTAAGACGCAATGCAATTTCATTTATTACATTACTGTGAAGGTTTGCAAACGGTTATAAGGTTATAATGGATCCAAATTAAGCTGAAATATTCATTAATACATACAATGCGCTAAATGGGTCAAGGGGTACTCTAGAATTTTTCCACGCGATTTACACGTGCGGGTGTGGTACGGAAGGTCTATTATATCCCTTCTCTATTATATAAAAATGAATGTTTGTCTTATTTTTCGGCTTTTCTACGAAAATTTGACATATTTGCCCGTTTCAGACTGTTTTGTGACCGATGCACGCAAAAATATATTTTTGTCTGTCTGTCAGTGGACAATTTTTTGTGTCCTTATAACTCGAGAACGGCTGGGTGGATTAACGTAAAATTTGATACAAATATCCATCAGAGGCACGACACTAATCATTGATGTAACTCTTCTCCGTACCTCTCATAACAGGGGGTCTACCCCCTTAAAATACATGCTGAAATAAGCGTGAGACAAAGCTCATTTTCAGCCCCTCAATGTGAGAAACGAAACTCGGGGGCCCTAAAAGGACCCCGAAAACCACATTTCAAGGCCCTAAAACCAACAGTTTTTGAGATATTCCCAAAAATCTGATTTCACTTAATAAATTAATGAAGGAATGCATGCCGGTAACAATGGCAACAGAATCTCAGAGGTCCATCTATTTCTGTAAGACGCAATACAATTCCATTTATTACATTACTGTGAAGGTTTGCAAACGACAATAAGGTTGTAACGGATCCAAATTAAGCTGAAATATTCATCAATACATATAATGCGCTTAAGGGGCCAAGGGGTAATCTAGAATTTTTTTACGCGATTTACACGTGCGGGTATGGTCCGGAAGGTCTATTATATCCCTATCCCTATTTTGTTATATTATTATTATTAGTATTATTCATTTAATTATTATCATTATTATGGCGTACAACGAAGAGACAAAGCTCATTTTCAAACCCTTGGGGTCAGAAACAAAACTCGGGGCCCCTCAAGAGCCGTAAAGGGTCCCCGAAAACTATATTTTAAGGCTCTAAACCCAACAGTTTCTTAGATATTCCCAGAAAACTAATTTCATTTAATAAACTACAAAGGAATGCAAGCCACTAACCATGACAACAGTATCACAAGAGGTGGCATCCAACTATCCATCTATTTCTGGAATAAGTAATGCCACTCCATTTATTACATTTCTGTGAAAGGTTGCAAATGGAGTACCCTAGATTTTTTTCACACGACTTACACGTGCGATATGTCGTACAGAAGGTCTATTATATCTCCAAACATCAACATTATTTTCAAAAATTCCTGAATAGAAATAGTAGACTGTTTTATGCTGATTTTAGGTATTTGGGCCATTGGAGGCTAAAAACACTGAATTTTCATGCACCACAAGCCTTTATAATTTATAAAAGGGGTCTTCCTGTAGTTGGGCACTTGACACAACGGTTAGGGTCAGTTCGTATGTGACGTGTATTGCGATTCTTCTACGAAGTTTTCAATTTTATTTTCACGCCAGGAAGAACACGTTAGGTAAATTTAGTTTGAGAGCACATTTTAACTAATAATTTTTCTTTGCCAACAAACAGGTTCCTAGCCCCTAAACATTGCAACAGTAGGTCAATTGATAACATCTGGTTATTAATACCGAAGACCGTTCGAAGAATGGGTACTTCTGCTAGTATATATATATATATATACATAAATTATGTATAAACTTTTGAACTGACGGTGGTTTTGGGGTCTGGGGGATGTGAAACGCGAAGATATGTCGAAATTTTCCGGAAGTCGAAACATGGTACCCATTGCAATAGTTGGCTTTGTAATGAAATCTCCCTAAAAAGAAGAAGGAATCCCCTCGTGGGCCACATACTGCGACACAATGGACTGATTAAGCTTATAAAAGAGGGAACAGTAGACGGCAAGAATTATAGAGGAAGACCCAGACTGGAGTACATGAGTCAAATACTGCAAGATATGGGTTGTGGCTCATACTATGAACTGAAGAGGAAGACGGAGAGACAGGAAGAATGGCGAGCTGCTGCCAACCAGCCTCACGGCTGTTAACCACCGAGAGAGATTCAAATTTTTGTACTATCATGATGTCAATTTTAAATGTTTTTTTATAATTACATTTTTGTTACAGCAGGTTCTTCTATCTTAGTTTCTTATAGTCTAGTATTTCGTAAGTAATATATTAGCCTTTCAAGATACCATACGAGTGCCGGTGACCAAGTTAGGAAGTAGGCCTAATCTTTGTTTACTTGTGGCACGCTGACAGTCAGGCAGTTAGGTTGACAGGTACAGTCGTGCAGGTAGGATGTATGACTGACCTCCAGTAGCCTCAGTCATCGTTTTACTTACCGTGGTGGCATACGCCTCTGTTACGCTTAGCAGTTCTGTGCGAAGTAATTGAAGGGGGCATTCCAAAAACCAGACAAGTCACAAATTCACTCTTTGAATTAAATACATCTTCTTCCTCTACAAGGCCAGCTCTACGTATAGATATTATTGCTGTCTCCAGAAAGCAGACAGGTTTGGGCTATCGAGTGTGAAATATTGCGGATTCTACTAAAATAAGACAATTCCAGTGCTTTTCCAATAATAATAAATAATCGTGTTTGAGGATTAAAATATTTTTCATTTCTGTATCGACTAAGATTTCGGCAAAAACCAGACTAGTCCAAAGTTTTTGTTTAAGGTTTTCTCAACTATCCTCAAAAAATATATATTTCCTTTATGTGCAATGTAAAGTAGGTCTAAAAGCAATTTTTAATTCATTCGGCACAAATTAAGCTATAGTCTACAGATTTTTGTCTTTTTTTCCTAGTTTCTGAACAATTTATTTTTTGAACCTTTCAGGTTTTTAGATTTAACCCTTCAATGGGTAACGCACCATTCTTATTTATTATTATTATTATTATTATTATTATTATTATTATTATTATTATTATTATTATTATTATTATTTCCGTTTACAATGTAACTTTTGTCTAACACAAGTGGCACGTACAATGCTGCTTGACTAACGTGAACACTGTATTCCGTCATCGCTTTGTTCACCTCCTTGACTCGCAAGGCGCCAGCTGCTATTATCAACAACGCTGGCGCAGTTAAATTCATAAATGTTATACGAGGGTCACTAATGAAGTCATGGCAACTATTTCTTAACCGGCAATAAAGCTGCCGGAAACAAAAATCAGGATATACAATGGAAATTCGCTGGAATGTTCTTTGCAATGCCGGCACTACATTGGGATCTGGGTACAAGGGGCTATGGGTTTGAGGCATTGAAAGATGTGTAAATAGAGAACATTGTTTTATTCGTATTACATATACACACAACAAAACAGTGCGCCTAATAGTCGTACTCATACGAGTGAACAACCTTCAACCTTCAGGGCGTCCACACATCGTTGCTAACGGTGAGGAAGGCGCTGAATAGCATCCGCGGTGTGTGATGCGCCTATGCGCGCCACCTCTCGTCGATGCGCTGTTACGAAGTCCTCCCTGTGTGCAAACCGCTGCCCACGCAGCGGCGCGGCGTCTTCATTATGGGAATGAGATCAAAGTCGCACGGACTGAGATCAGGGGAGTACGGAGGATGTTCCAAGAACTCCCACCCCCACCGCCTCACAAGGTTCTGAACACAGGCTGCAATGTGGCTTGTTGCATTATCATGGAAGAGTATTGTATTGTTGAGAAGCCCTGGACGTTTCCTTCGCAGTGTACGACGCAGAGTGTGCAGCAGGAATTTTGTGACATCCACCTTGGAGCGCAGTCTCTAGGATACTAACGTTGCATGTGTTGTTTACTTGACACCAATGCACTCAGACGTCATCTGGTGGTCGCATCCCGTAGTGTTTTCACCATGTTTTCAAATGTACAGTATATAGTGCAAAAACCACATAAATGCGATTATTCGGAGACTAACTCACAAAATTCACACGTACTTGAAGAACAAAACAACTAGATCGAATTGGTACAAACAGACAGAGAAACACCTGAAATAATTAGGAACGCCAAAACTACTGGACCGGACTGAAATCGGAACTGCACTCACACGGGCTTATGAGAATGAAGACAGAAAGACTATCCAAAAGAAATTTTGCATATTGCGATTTAGTGACTTGTTTATTTTGCTATGTACCTAATCATATTATACACAATATAGGGTACATACAAAGAAAAACAACTCGCAATTTGCTCTGCTAACGAGATAGAAAAAAACCATGAATAACAAAAGTGATAATGTGGGACTGAGCACAAAAATGTCCTTTTCATGTTGGGGCATATCAATACCGTGTATGGCCACCACGAGCTCTAAGGCACGCTTGCAGACGACGAGGCATACTGAGCACCAACGAATCCAACGTGGTTTGGGGCAAATTATCTCACTCTTCGACGGCAGCTTCAATCAGTTTCTGATTGTTTGTTGGAGGATTGGGACGGTGCCAAATTGCCCTCTTGAGCTCATTCCATGCATGTTCTGTAGAGTTCATGTCCGCAGAATAGGTAGGCCACTCCATTCTCTGTATGTCATGCATCTCAATGAACTTATTGACCATCCTAGCTCGATGGGCACGAGCATTAACGTCCACTAGTGTGAAGCCCTCACCCATTGTGGCAGTGAATTCTGTAACTACAGGTTCAAGGATGCTGTCTCCGTACACCAGACCAGTCATTTTACCGTGGATAGGAATTAGAGGCGTACGTCGTCCAAACATGATTGCACCCGAAAACGTGACTGAACCTCCTTGCTGTAGGTGGCGTTCCTGGATGAAGGGCTCGTGAAATCTCTCACCTTCTCGTCGCTACACTTGAATGTTCTTACAGTATGGGTGCAAACCAATGGAGACCTCACCCGTCCCGTAAAGAGAGTACGCTTCCAGTCTTCTTGCTGACACTGAATCATAATATGCAGAACTGTTTTTGAGCAACGAAAACAGACCCCTTTGTTGCGTATGAAGGAAAACTGGGCTAGAAGAAAGGTCAACACATGTCGATTGCATGAGGTCCTAAGTGACCCATTCGCGAAGAAGAAGAAGAAGAAGAAGAAGAAGAAGAAGAAGGGGTAGAAGGAACAACAAACTATAACTTACTCGTGAACTCCAGAAGTTTACACCACCACGGTGAGAATTTCTTCACATCCCTTCTAGCAGCAGAATTTGTAAGTTAACATCTGAAGACAACTAGCGTATTCGGTGGCGTAGTTGGTAGCGTGCTGAACTGCTTTGCCCGAGATAGCGGGCTCAAACCCGGCCGAAGTCGACGGATTTTTTAAGAGCGTTAAAATTCTTCAGTATGCCTTCCTTCGGAGGGTGTACCCGATACCTATTTTAGGCTATCGGCTACGCCAGCTGACATTAAGCTGTAGTTGAGGTTTTGGAAAGCAAGCAGACAAGATAGCGCATCGATCGCGTCAAGAAGAAAGCCAAGATGACGTAGGAGGTCAAGAATCAAGGAGGCATTGAAATCTGTAAGAAGATAGAATTATTAATAAAGATGTGAAACTTTATTGAAATATATATGGGATTATAATAAGTTAAAACAACTTAGAAGAGTATATATAACATGCATTATATGTGGAAATAATTTTATGGAAATAAGTTATTGTATAACAGAACAGCCGAGAGGAGTCGGGTTCGAGACTATCTTCGTGACGTAGGAGCACCGTGGTGGGGAGAATTAGCCACGTGCCGCACGGAGCTCATAAGCTGGAACACAGCGCTAAGCAAGTCAGTTGGGCTCTATGAGACGAGCAGTACAGAGCAGCTCTATAGCACAGCGAGACGGGCATTGAAGGTCACGCAACACACGTAAACCGTCACGGCAAGTGTAGGCGACATTTCTCGCATCACCGAGCAACAGAGGCCGCGCGGGTCGTTGATACAGGCGACCTAGCCGAGAAGACAATTGTAGATAGCCGGGGTATTTCAAAACCACACTGATCGCATATGAAGACTTTGTTTCAAGCTTCATTTCGACGTTGTTCGAACACAGGCTTTCACATACAACCTTATAACCATGCTGTTATATAATACATTCAAAGCGACTTTTTACTATTCCAAGTAAACTGAATGTTTGGCATAGGCTCTGATGAACATTACAGCGTGCATATATAAGAATTTTATCTTATGCCATTTTCATGGATTACAAATTACAGACAGATACAGGGTGTATCGTAATCTTGAACACTATCTAGTAAAATTTTTATTTTACTCAAGTCGAACTTTGCAGTAAGTTGAGAGTGGACTTACAATTCTCAAACTGAACATTTATCGGAACAGTGGCGTATATTAGAAGAAGAGTAGGGGGTCCGCTGTTTCCATGAACTTTTCGAGAAGGAGTTGGACGATATCCGCTATGGGTAATCAGAGGTTCAACATGATCGAGTAAACGTGAATAGAGACAAGATGGCACCACAGAGCGATGGATTCGATTCCTGACGAGAGGAGTCCAACAGCTGATTCGCTTGGGAATTCGAAGGAAATCGTCATTTCATGGATGAAATGATATTCACGCCGATCTTACGAGAAATCTTTAGGTAGGGAAAATCGACGATCTTGGAAATTATATTACAACTGATAATGAAAGGTATTGTAAGAGTTCTATCTACCTGATACGATTATTTTCATGAATACTGGGCACACATGTATATTTTTCTAATAGGAGTGATTTGATTATTAAGACATGGTTTGAATTTATATACTTCGAATTTGCTAGAATATGGAGTGACCATATGATATGGCAGGCATCATTATTCGTAATTCTCACCGTTGTTTGGCTTTATTAAGAAGATGTTTGGTCTTATAGACATTTTTCCAGCTAGGATATTTTTCATGAATAGTTTTTTTTTGAGTAACGAGTATTTCGAACTCGTGATCTGCAATTGATTATCAGAAACTACTTCGTCAGTTCATTGCATACTAGCGAGTGTGTATTATTCATCAGTAGGGATTTTTTCCATTGGATTGTTTGGAGATATTAAGAAGTTATTCACTTTAGTGAATGAACGTCGCTTTTATATGACAACTAGAAACTTGTTGATTCCTTTCTAGTACATTCACTCATATAGTCCACGAGGTGGGGTCCTTCGTAATTATACGATTGTATGGTGGCTACTCACCTTACCCACCGTTTAGGGAACTATCATCCAAGTCGACGGGGCGAGGTCCTTCGTATTTATACGATTGTACGGTGGTTACACATCTTACTCGCCATTGAGGAACTCATTTTATCATCCGAATGTACACGAGATGTAAGTGAATTAAACAAGGAACTACTAGTCACATATCAGTCGAAATTTTGTTAAATAAAGTAACGATAAATGTCAACAGGATTGCATTTAGTAATTCTTGTTTGCCAATCCAATATTTTGTTGCTATACTCTTTTGAGAGTAATTTCAGTTTAACAGCTATTACAGCTGATGCTTTGATGATTTTTATAATTGTGTTTGATACCTTTGAGAAGGATTTAAAGTAATTTAATCTTGTAAGATTAATCATTAATGGTCATAATTATTTTAAGGCAGACCAGTATTGCAGATTTTGATGTGAGAGATTATAGCACATTGGTGTTTTTCTACGATGTGAATTATGAAACTTGTGAAAGAGAATTTCTGCTATTTGAAAGCAGATCATAAATTACTGAAGTAATATTTTTCCAATTGTTTAAGAAGTTGTCTAGATGTAATCAGAGTAATTACAGTCATTGGAGATTATGTGCGTTAGTAATTTGAAGCCATTTATATATTTTTGTAGATCATGCAACGTGGTTAAATGAAGTTTGTGATAGGCATTTTGTGGAATTTGCCATTTGGTAGTTGCAACGTTGATAATGTATTTTGAAGCGGACATGAGGTTGTTGTACCCAGTCTAGCGTATTTGTTGAGATTCATGCTGTATGTGCTGAATATTTATGGAGTTTTTGTAGCAATTCTTATATTCAAATGTGATATTTGGAATATTGAAGAAATATAATGTCGTTGTGGATAGTTAGATCCAACGTGATGTCGTGGAGACAATAATATTTTTGGCATGATAATTAAATACGAGATATAACTTGGAAGTAATAAAACTGTAAGACAACGTTCTATAAACCTTATTAAACAATTTGTTAGGAAATTAAACAAGTAAATAAAGTTGATAATACAAGATTTTCTGAAAATAATAATTAATGAAATAATAATCTGAGATTTAAGCATGTTAACGATCTGACCTAATGAAATAAAAATCAGAATGACTAGATGAAATAATAAAAATCTAAATAACCAGATGATTGAAATTTAAATAAGTTGATAAATTAAATTTTGAAATAAATCGATGAATTAAATAAATGGATGAATTAAAGATTGAATTAATTAAACTGATTGAAATAAATTATTAGACGATTGTAATGATGATGAATAACTGAATTAGAAGGTGATGATTAATTAAAGAAGCTGATGATTAATGAATTTATATGCAATTAAATAAATTTAATTGAGAGATAATTCGAAGGAATTGCATCTTGAAATGTGAATTTAAATGATGTAATGGTGATGAATTAACGATTCTGACAGGAATATTTGGAATTTTGAAGTGAGAATTAATGTAAGAAATATTTAATTTTGATAATAATGATGAGGATGACCAATGAGAATTTGAATTTTCTGTAATTCACAGATAAGAGATTAATGACGATGTAAATAATGTAAATTAATTAGTAAATGTTTAGGAACATTTGATTAACATGTTCTACGTTCAAATTATACCATGCAAACCATAATTTATGTGATATTTAACATGAGTGATTATTATATGTGTATGTTTAGGCAGATTAGTAACTTAATTAAATCCACATTGATGTTAAATTAAAGAGAATTAGGTCTCAGGTTTCACAAATGTCAGTGACGAAAGACATAGTGATACAGTGATCCTGAGAACCCAAGAGAACTTTATACATTTTTCTTGATAAGTGGATTGAAATAATTTTGCATTAGAAAGGAGATGGTTCGATTTTTTGGACAATGACAATTTAACTTTGCATTCGACCATACTCTTAGGTAGGAATTATATTTAAAATGTCTGTCTGACTTTCAAAGTAAAATAAATTTGTTTTTATCTTAGTTGTGATCTGATGATGGTGTGATGTTCCTTTTTCTTTCCTTGTCTTGAGTAAGGCTTATCCGGAAAGGAAGTGGTTTTGCTAGGAATTCAGTTGATGGCGCCCATTTATATTTGAATTATTTTTATTAACTTAAGCCCGTAACGACCCTAGAGATACTTTGTCTCGTGAAATCCACTGCTTTTTCACGAACTCAGCTGAATTTCCGACACATTCCTTATTTGACTAGAGGTTTATTTAACTCCGCTCTGTCCTGGAACTCCAGGGATGTGATGTTATAGCAGATGGGTCATCGCATCCCCAGGACGAACGGGCACAGAGAGAGAGAGAGAATTGGCGCCCAACGTGGGGCTTTTCGATTTTGTTAATTCTATGGAATCACATCAGATTTAGATTACTGAGAGATTGATCTCAAGTTCATTTAAGTGTGTTACAAAATTTATTATACTTAGTCAGACAATGTACTTGTGTGCCCAATCCAGTGTTCATGTTAATCGTATTAGTAATATCATGTTAGTTATAAGATATTTTTCCCTATACCCAAGTGAATGCAGGAATTGAGACATTGTGATGTGTTGTTGTCTAACGTCTCTATATAATTCTATATTGAAATATAATTATGTTGCCGGAGGATTTAGCGAAGGTGTTAGGAGAGTTGCAGACGGGTATGTCTGGAATTGCAGAAACCATTTCTAAGATGGAAACGGAAGTTAAAGAACAAATTAATAATTCAGAAGCTAGATTAGAAGCTAAATGTAAAGAGAATGTACAAGCATTACAGGCTAGTAACGAAGGTAATCTAAACGACAGTTTGAAGTCATTAGAGACTAGGCTACAATCTAGTACTGAGGAAAATTTGAAATTATTGCAGTCAACTAGTGAAGATAATTTAAAATCGTTAGAGACTAGGTTACAGTCAAATAGTGAAGACAATTTTAAATCATTAGAAAAGAAATTACAGTCAAATAGTGAAGCTAACTTGAAACATAACTTTAAATCGTTGGAAGAGAAGTTACAGTCTCGTAGTGAAGAAACTAATACTGAATTAGAAAATAAGTTAACCAGATTAGAGAATAGTTTAACTTTGAAGAACAATGAGATGTTGAAAACTTTACAATTAGACATAATTGCAGTAAACATGAAAGGAGAGGAAAATGTTCAGATATTAAGGAAAAATATTATCGAGTTGGAAAATAGAGGGGAAGAAAATATTTTTATTTTAAGAACAGACGTTATGACCATACAGAAAGACATTAAGTCAGATGTATCGAAGTTGAGATTCGACATCGATGGTTTAGTGGCAGATGTAGGAAAAATTCAAGATTGGTCTACCGAAGTATCTTTCGAGACTAAGATTAAGGGTCTAGAAACGAATCTAGGTAACGAAATAAAAGATTTGAAGACAGTAATTGGGACCATTAAAGATGAAGTCTTGGGAGAGGTCAATTCTAATATGAAGTCGTTAGAAAATCAATTGCAGAAGGATATTAGAAAGATAGACGACGATATAGAGCAAAAGGTTAACGAAAACTTAACTTTATTTAAAAATAGAGTCGGAGCAATTGTTGAAGAACGATATAATGAGGTCGATGCCGAAGCAAAAGAGAAACGTGACGGGTTAGATGAAAAATTAATCGCAGGTATGGCAAACTTAGAAGCTAGGTTTACGGAAAGCAAGGAAGCGATGAAATTAGATTCAACACTATTTAGAACAGATGTTGATCTGTTGAAAGAACAAGTCGCGTTAGTGAAGAACACGTGCGAAGGAAAGATTGACAAGTTGAGGAACGATCTAGACGAAAGTAACAAGACGCAGGATGTTACATCGTTAGATGAGTTGAAGACTCAGGTCAAGAGATTAGCAGAAGACAGGGTGACTAAACTAGAATCCATAGTTAACAGTTTTACCAGTCATAATGTAACATCAGGGGAAACATTGATGAATCAAACAGCGATAGACCGCAGTATGACGAATCAAGACACGAGCATGGTAGAAGACCGTCAAATGCAACCGAATGTGACATTCGAAAGGGTCAGTTCAACCCCTCAGGAGAATCCAAGTTCGAGTAGGAGTACGTCGAGTCCAAGTGAACGATACTCAGGTCCAGTCACAATTATAAGGAACCTAGATGACAAACCGAGAAAGTTTTCGGGAAATACAGGAGTTACACCAGTAGAATTTCTGCGAGATATTCGAGACTACATGGCGGAACACAGGGTAGCCAAAGAAAGAGAGCTAAGGATAGTAGAACGCGCCTTAGATGGATCTGCACTTACGTGGTTTAGAGCGTTCAGAAGCAACTTTGCGAACATGGAGCAATTTGCCATGGCTTTCTTGAGGAGATTCTGGAGTGCCGAGGATCAACTCAACGTAAGAGCGGAGATGTACTCTAAACGCTATTCTACGTCACATCCGACGCATTACGCCAACTACTTCGCGTCACAGCTGGCTAAATTACAGTTCCTTATTCCTCCATTGCCAGAAGAAGAGCTTTTGCAAGCTATAGCGCGACAGTTACCGATAGAGGTACAGCGATCTTTGATAGCATCGGGAGCCAATACGCTGGAACATTATGATGACATATTGCGGAGATTGGATTATACGAGCGCACAGGTTACACCGAGAAGTAATCGGAACGACAACAGAAACACGCAAGAAGTAAATGCGGTAGTCGTGGACAATGCAGCTCAAACGGACAGAAGGGATTCCTGGGAAAACCGACGGAACGATGGGAATCGAGGAAATATCCGTAACGCAAGAGGAAATGATCGATATAGAGGACCATATGAAAGGCCATACGATCAAGAAGCGAGAGATAGCCGGTATAGGAATTATAACCAAAATTCCAGGTATCAGGACAGGAATCGGTATAATAACAGATATCGGGGAAGGAATAACTGGAACCAAGGTCAACAGTTTAATGGAAACGACCGACAGGATGGCCGAAGAAACGATCCTAACGACAGAAGGGAAAATCGTGGACATGAAAGGTCAAGACAAGAGGATAGACAGCCTAGTGCACCACTCGAAGAGACAGTGAGAGATGTCAATCGAGCCAGCACGAGTGAAGACAGAAGGAATAAACGTCAGAATAACACAGAATCAAGGTGTTAATCATTGGAAGTCATCATTATAGAGAGTCAGAAAGTACCATCATGCTGAGTAAAGGAAATTGTAGAGCTATCGTGTACATGTATAATATATTGAATGCCTGAGAGTGTATTTTTTTTTCTCAATCCTGATAAAAAAAAAGGAGATGTACGGGAGAGATGTACCCGATACCTATTTTAGGCTATCGGCTACGCCAGCTGACATTAAGCTGTAGTTGAGGTTTTGGAAAGCAAGCAGACAAGATAGCGCATCGATCGCGTCAAGAAGAAAGCCAAGATGACGTAGGAGGTCAAGAATCAAGGAGGCATTGAAATCTGTAAGAAGATAGAATTATTAATAAAGATGTGAAACTTTATTGAAATATATATGGGATTATAATAAGTTAAAACAACTTAGAAGAGTATATATAACATGCATTATATGTGGAAATAATTTTATGGAAATAAGTTATTGTATAACAGAACAGCCGAGAGGAGTCGGGTTCGAGACTATCTTCGTGACGTAGGAGCACCGTGGTGGGGAGAATTAGCCACGTGCCGCACGGAGCTCATAAGCTGGAACACAGCGCTAAGCAAGTCAGTTGGGCTCTATGAGACGAGCAGTACAGAGCAGCTCTATAGCACAGCGAGACGGGCATTGAAGGTCACGCAACACACGTAAACCGTCACGGCAAGTGTAGGCGACATTTCTCGCATCACCGAGCAACAGAGGCCGCGCGGGTCGTTGATACAGGCGACCTAGCCGAGAAGACAATTGTAGATAGCCGGGGTATTTCAAAACCACACTGATCGCATATGAAGACTTTGTTTCAAGCTTCATTTCGACGTTGTTCGAACACAGGCTTTCACATACAACCTTATAACCATGCTGTTATATAATACATTCAAAGCGACTTTTTACTATTCCAAGTAAACTGAATGTTTGGCATAGGCTCTGATGAACATTACAGCGTGCATATATAAGAATTTTATCTTATGCCATTTTCATGGATTACAAATTACAGACAGATACAGGGTGTATCGTAATCTTGAACACTATCTAGTAAAATTTTTATTTTACTCAAGTCGAACTTTGCAGTAAGTTGAGAGTGGACTTACAATTCTCAAACTGAACATTTATCGGAACAGTGGCGTATATTAGAAGAAGAGTAGGGGGTCCGCTGTTTCCATGAACTTTTCGAGAAGGAGTTGGACGATATCCGCTATGGGTAATCAGAGGTTCAACATGATCGAGTAAACGTGAATAGAGACAAGATGGCACCACAGAGCGATGGATTCGATTCCTGACGAGAGGAGTCCAACAGCTGATTCGCTTGGGAATTCGAAGGAAATCGTCATTTCATGGATGAAATGATATTCACGCCGATCTTACGAGAAATCTTTAGGTAGGGAAAATCGACGATCTTGGAAATTATATTACAACTGATAATGAAAGGTATTGTAAGAGTTCTATCTACCTGATACGATTATTTTCATGAATACTGGGCACACATGTATATTTTTCTAATAGGAGTGATTTGATTATTAAGACATGGTTTGAATTTATATACTTCGAATTTGCTAGAATATGGAGTGACCATATGATATGGCAGGCATCATTATTCGTAATTCTCACCGTTGTTTGGCTTTATTAAGAAGATGTTTGGTCTTATAGACATTTTTCCAGCTAGGATATTTTTCATGAATAGTTTTTTTTTGAGTAACGAGTATTTCGAACTCGTGATCTGCAATTGATTATCAGAAACTACTTCGTCAGTTCATTGCATACTAGCGAGTGTGTATTATTCATCAGTAGGGATTTTTTCCATTGGATTGTTTGGAGATATTAAGAAGTTATTCACTTTAGTGAATGAACGTCGCTTTTATATGACAACTAGAAACTTGTTGATTCCTTTCTAGTACATTCACTCATATAGTCCACGAGGTGGGGTCCTTCGTAATTATACGATTGTATGGTGGCTACTCACCTTACCCACCGTTTAGGGAACTATCATCCAAGTCGACGGGGCGAGGTCCTTCGTATTTATACGATTGTACGGTGGTTACACATCTTACTCGCCATTGAGGAACTCATTTTATCATCCGAATGTACACGAGATGTAAGTGAATTAAACAAGGAACTACTAGTCACATATCAGTCGAAATTTTGTTAAATAAAGTAACGATAAATGTCAACAGGATTGCATTTAGTAATTCTTGTTTGCCAATCCAATATTTTGTTGCTATACTCTTTTGAGAGTAATTTCAGTTTAACAGCTATTACAGCTGATGCTTTGATGATTTTTATAATTGTGTTTGATACCTTTGAGAAGGATTTAAAGTAATTTAATCTTGTAAGATTAATCATTAATGGTCATAATTATTTTAAGGCAGACCAGTATTGCAGATTTTGATGTGAGAGATTATAGCACATTGGTGTTTTTCTACGATGTGAATTATGAAACTTGTGAAAGAGAATTTCTGCTATTTGAAAGCAGATCATAAATTACTGAAGTAATATTTTTCCAATTGTTTAAGAAGTTGTCTAGATGTAATCAGAGTAATTACAGTCATTGGAGATTATGTGCGTTAGTAATTTGAAGCCATTTATATATTTTTGTAGATCATGCAACGTGGTTAAATGAAGTTTGTGATAGGCATTTTGTGGAATTTGCCATTTGGTAGTTGCAACGTTGATAATGTATTTTGAAGCGGACATGAGGTTGTTGTACCCAGTCTAGCGTATTTGTTGAGATTCATGCTGTATGTGCTGAATATTTATGGAGTTTTTGTAGCAATTCTTATATTCAAATGTGATATTTGGAATATTGAAGAAATATAATGTCGTTGTGGATAGTTAGATCCAACGTGATGTCGTGGAGACAATAATATTTTTGGCATGATAATTAAATACGAGATATAACTTGGAAGTAATAAAACTGTAAGACAACGTTCTATAAACCTTATTAAACAATTTGTTAGGAAATTAAACAAGTAAATAAAGTTGATAATACAAGATTTTCTGAAAATAATAATTAATGAAATAATAATCTGAGATTTAAGCATGTTAACGATCTGACCTAATGAAATAAAAATCAGAATGACTAGATGAAATAATAAAAATCTAAATAACCAGATGATTGAAATTTAAATAAGTTGATAAATTAAATTTTGAAATAAATCGATGAATTAAATAAATGGATGAATTAAAGATTGAATTAATTAAACTGATTGAAATAAATTATTAGACGATTGTAATGATGATGAATAACTGAATTAGAAGGTGATGATTAATTAAAGAAGCTGATGATTAATGAATTTATATGCAATTAAATAAATTTAATTGAGAGATAATTCGAAGGAATTGCATCTTGAAATGTGAATTTAAATGATGTAATGGTGATGAATTAACGATTCTGACAGGAATATTTGGAATTTTGAAGTGAGAATTAATGTAAGAAATATTTAATTTTGATAATAATGATGAGGATGACCAATGAGAATTTGAATTTTCTGTAATTCACAGATAAGAGATTAATGACGATGTAAATAATGTAAATTAATTAGTAAATGTTTAGGAACATTTGATTAACATGTTCTACGTTCAAATTATACCATGCAAACCATAATTTATGTGATATTTAACATGAGTGATTATTATATGTGTATGTTTAGGCAGATTAGTAACTTAATTAAATCCACATTGATGTTAAATTAAAGAGAATTAGGTCTCAGGTTTCACAAATGTCAGTGACGAAAGACATAGTGATACAGTGATCCTGAGAACCCAAGAGAACTTTATACATTTTTCTTGATAAGTGGATTGAAATAATTTTGCATTAGAAAGGAGATGGTTCGATTTTTTGGACAATGACAATTTAACTTTGCATTCGACCATACTCTTAGGTAGGAATTATATTTAAAATGTCTGTCTGACTTTCAAAGTAAAATAAATTTGTTTTTATCTTAGTTGTGATCTGATGATGGTGTGATGTTCCTTTTTCTTTCCTTGTCTTGAGTAAGGCTTATCCGGAAAGGAAGTGGTTTTGCTAGGAATTCAGTTGATGGCGCCCATTTATATTTGAATTATTTTTATTAACTTAAGCCCGTAACGACCCTAGAGATACTTTGTCTCGTGAAATCCACTGCTTTTTCACGAACTCAGCTGAATTTCCGACACATTCCTTATTTGACTAGAGGTTTATTTAACTCCGCTCTGTCCTGGAACTCCAGGGATGTGATGTTATAGCAGATGGGTCATCGCATCCCCAGGACGAACGGGCACAAGGGGAAGTAAAGCCGGTGGTCCCATGTCATAGAATTATGGCATGTAAAATATCCTTCCACAGACTAAACTTTTGTGAAGCCAAATTTCTAGGTTATATTTCATTGGAACAATCTATCAAAGTTCCAACGTTCACCACTAGGTATCAGTGTCATCTGGTAGCGAAAGTTGGAACTACTTGAAATTGAACGAAACTTGTAGCTCACCCTATGGGAGTCCGCTGCAGCTGCAGCCTCTGGCGAACCGAACATGTCCTCGGACACTCCCGGCACTAAAAGCCATACGCTAAATAAATAATTAATAATGAAGACAACGTGAGAGGTGGAACAGCCAGGTCATCTGCTCCTTATATTAAAGATTGTCTGACCAATTCCACACTCACCCACTACGGTGGAGGTTGGTGCGAGTCAAGGAATGTTCAATTTACCCTATTATCATTCAAGAAGCTTCATGTCTGCACTTTGTTTCACGATATCCACTTACGCGATACTGATGGAGAGGCAGGCACGAAGTCAACCGTGAACAAGTGGTCCGTTGTGGATTAGAGGAGTGATCTAGGTTCAAAAGGAAGAGAAGGGAATGGAGACGGAGGCTTAAAAGACGCCGAGAAGTGCTTGCACCGTCAAAGACATGAGATGATTGTATGTGACCTACAGGCTATGTTGTATTTGATGTTGTTGTTGTTGTTGATTCTTTTGGGGGCTTTACGACATCGTGATCATGTAGCCCCGTGTACTGTCCCTATTTGGGTGTGTATAGAATTTGTCTCATAACTTGTGTCACTGTTATGTCTGTGCGTGTATTTGTAATGAGGGTAGGATTTGAGTGCAAAGCTGCTGTAGCAGTAAGTTAGGTATGGTCCTGGCATTTACTTGGATTAGAAGTGGGGAAACCACGGAAAACCACTTCCAGGAACGCTGAGGTAGGACTCAAACCCGACTCTTCTCAGTTTTGCCCCACGAGGCTGAGGGTACTCCGTTCCAACCCCTAGACCAGAATTACATTTCTTGGCTGAGCCGGGAATCGAACCCGGGCCTACGTTGTGATGGCCAACAATGCTAGACACTATGCAATGAAGCGAACAGGATATGTTTTACTCGGTTACATTTCAAAAGTAATTTAGTTGCTGTTACTTGAAGAAAATAGTAAAGGGATTACCGTTACAGTTAGTTAAAAATTATAAAAAACATATAAAATTAACTAAAACTCAGCAATTTTTATAGTATTAGACCAAGTCTTGTGCAGGGTTTCGCCTAGGAACACCAAGATAGGCTCTTCAGTGGGCCCTTGTCCTCGACCTCTCCTTACATAGGCTTATTACGTTTGCTATTCCTGGATGTCTTGGTTGGCAATTTGTCCTACCATCCTATCTCTTCTCTTCATCAGCAGACACAAGAAACATCTCTCCTCTTCCACTCGTCTTATTACATCTTGATTCGTTACTCTTCTACCCATCATTCTTCTGTAACACCACATTTCAAATTCTTCTATTCTCCTCTGTTCTGCTGCACAGTCCAAATTTCACTTCCATAGAGCGCCACGCTCCAGACAAAGGCTTTCAAAAATGACTTCCTAATATTTAATTAATTACTTACTTCTTTGGCCACACGAACCGAAGTCGGTTCATTGCCTCACTCTTTAGCCTCTTCCATTGGTCTCTGTTGCTTGCCATGATCTCGTTGGCTCCCAGTGTCTCCAGGTCTTTCTTGACTCCATCCATCCACCTCAGTTTTGGTCTACCCAGGAGTCTCGTTCCTTGTGGCTTCACTTCTAGCACACTCTTCACCATTTTCTCTTCTCTTCTCGGGACATGTCCCAGCCATTCAATTCTTCTGTTCTTTATTACAGCTGTCACATGGGGTTCATTAAACAGCGTGTGGATTTCAATATTTTTTCTTCTTCTAAAGTTTCCACTTTCAGACACTGACTCAAAAACTTTTCTTAACACCTAGTTTTCAAATTTATAATTTTCTCTCCATTTTCTTGCTTTGTGTCCATGTTTCCACCACATACATTAATACTGGTCGCACGATTGTCTTGCAAATGCGGAGTTTTGTTGTTTTCGTTAATAGCCTGCTGGTAAATAGTTTATTCATTGAGAAGAGACACCACTCTGCAGATTTTAGCCGGTTCATTACTTCCTCCTCCATTTTGTTGTTGGCATTGACTGTACTCACTGGGTATTTGAAAGACCTAGTCTTCCCAAATTCTATATCTTCTATTGCCAGTACTCCCTCTGTTTCCTCTTCATTGTTTCTGGTTACAATCATACACTTCCTAATATATTGTATAAATCCATAGTTGTTGTCAATACATTTCTTTTCTGTAGAAATAGTTTTCCTGCCCGAGCCAACCTACTTAATGCTTCATCCATCACTGGCTATTTTTCTTCCTAAGTAGCGATGTGACTGCAGACTAATACGAGGGAAAAGTAATAGTGTCCAGTATCGTCTGCGGGATATGCTTACACTGCTCAGTACATAGTCCGGTCTGAACCGTGGCAGCGACCGGTTCGCTGCGCTTTGCTTCGTTGTGAGTGACGTATTCGAGTGTCTAACTTTCAAGTCTTTTCAAGTACAGTAAAAATGGCAACCAACAGCATTAGGAAAAACACGATAAAATGTGCTTTCCCCGACAAGGCCAATAAACCAGGCCCTGCAGAAATACATGAGTGGATTCAGTACACCCTAAAACTCAACGTGGACCAATTAGAAGCCATTCAACTCGACAATCTGGAAACTGCTGTTTTCATCAAGTTCACCAGCAAACTACTGATGGAGAAGGTCCTCAACAGTACCAACGGCAAATCTCAAGTACGGAAATTTAATGGCTCTATATCTGAGGTAAATATAACTTGTGAGGATGTTGACAGCAAACTAATCCGAAGTATGAACCTTCCCATTGAACTACCGAATGACCGGATAATGTCGTACTTTAGTAAGTACGGGAAGGTTCGTGAAATTAGAAACGAACGATGGTCACCTACCTACCTATTCAATATTTTGAGTGGTATTCGGGCTATGCGGTTTGAACTAAAAACTGCAATTCCACCCATTATTTCTATCGATGGCTACAAAGCACAGGTGGTGTAAGATAGACAACCTCGATCATGCTTTTATTGTAATGCCACTGATCACATTAGACAGGAATGCCCAGTGAGGCGCGGTGAAACTGAAAACAAAACCGGCCCTAAGCTTCTCAGTGAAATTGCAGCCAACAAGGACAGTGACATTGTCCCGCCTGCCTTATCGGCACCTTGTTCATCTAACGTCAATATTTCTCCCGAACAACCTGCCCCACTTGATACGTCAGCTGTAGCACAAGACACGATGGACGTGTTGACTCCTCATTCCACCGCCTTATCGCCGCAACCAGCTGGGCCATTGCCCGTCACTAGTAAACAACAACATACTCCCACATTACAACAGGAACTCAACGGGCAGCCAGCGTTGCCACCTTCGTCTGATACTAGCCAATACACCAATGGCAGTCTAGGTAGGACGGCCACGTCTCTAGTTCCAAAAACTGACCAGAAACCTGACACCAGCACTGCCAGCCCTGAAGCGGTCACAGAAGGCGTGACCTCAGGAGAAAGTGCTACCAGTCGGAAAGCCTCAAACCTGTCCCTATTTAGTTGTGAACCACCGGCCGCTGGTATAAAATGGTCGGATGAAATAGAAGACGACCCCTCCAGCCACATGGATACAGAAGAGACGGGGTCACGGGACCAGGGGATCATGGACAACAAGGAACTAACTCCCAAAGAACAGGCACCTTTGAAAACCTCCTCCAAAGCTAAAACAATCCGGGCGTCAAAAGAGGGAACGCACAAGCCTTTTGCGGGTGTCAGGGACCCCCGACTACAAGGCGGGAAGTCGAGCGACAAGCGTTAAAGACCACCCCATCTCCATCTTGTTTATTTTGGTAAAAAAAACATGTCTATCTATCTGACGATGTTGTTGACATACACTCTAATGACACTCAATGTAAATTGCATTCAAACTGCTAGTAAACAGTCGCTCTTACGCAACCTCATTCGAGACCAAGATGTGGATATTGTTCTGTTGCAAGAAGTGGCTACTGAAGACCTCCTTACCATCTCTGGCTACGATAAAATAGTTAATGTCAATGAGCACAAACGTGGTACAGCAATCTACATTAAGGACCATATACCAAATGCGGATCCAGTCCCGTTAGTCAACTCAAGCGGACTCAGTATCCGTATTCGAGATCTACTGATTGTCAATGTATAGGCCTATGCTCCCTCTGGTTCGCAGGCCAGGATACAACGCCGGCTCTTTTATACCACAGATATTCTCCCACTTCTCCATAATCATACCGGCAATATAATCCTCGGTGGGGATTTTAACGCAGTGCTATCACCCAAAGACCAAAGTGGCCAATTTCAGGGCTGCCCTGCGCTATCTGCGTTAATACAAGGGCTGCGCTTAAAAGACACATGGGAACTGAAGCCGTCGGGGTCAGCCGGTTACACGTACTACTACCATAATGGTGCTTCTCGACTGGATAGAATATATGTCAGCGGGGAATTGAAAGAACACGTGAGGGAAACAAATGTATGCCCGGTAGAGTTTTCAAACCATTGTGCGTATCTGTGCAAGATTCGCCAACCAGAATTGGGACCTCGCCGTGGGAGAGGATCATGGAGGTTAAATGATTCTATTCTGACACACGTGGGCATGAAAGATAGCTTTGTCACTGAATGGCATAACTGGAAACGCCACATTCCCCGGTTTCAAGATACTCTTGAGTCGTGGTTGAAGTATGCGAAACCCAGAGCTGTTAGGTTATTGAAGGCCTACAGTGCCGAGAGAAAACGCCACATCCATCAGACGACATATTTCTACTATGAATGTTTACGACAGTTATACAATGAAGACCCTACCAACCCTAATACATATCGCAGAATAAAGAAAATCCGAGCGCAGCTCCTCACGCTGCAGCGAAAAGCATTGGAAGGACTCAAACTTCAAGCCCAAGATCATCAACATCTGGCATCAGAGGCACCCTCCGTTTATCATTTTATACGGGCGTGCCGCAAAGGCCGTCAGAAGTACATCAACCGCATTGCGACACCTGAGGGACAAATGGTGACTAGTCATACCTTAATCACAGAAACGGTAGAGAACTTCTTTCAGTCCTTGTACACAGACGACGCCCCAGTCCCACTTCACTGCCAGCATCCGTTCTTCGATGGTGTACGAGGAAGACTTTTGCACAGAGGACAAGAGTGCTTGACCCAGGACATCACCGCCGAAGAAATATATACCTCCATACTCCACAGTGCGCCGAACAAGAGTCCTGGTCCTGATGGCCTGGGGAGAGCTTTCTACATGACGTTTTTGGACCACCATTCGCGATGAACTTACAGCCATAGTGAATGATGCTTGTGGTCCTGGACGAAATATCGACACCCTGAAAGATGGCCTGGTGGTATTAGTCCCAAAAATTACACAACCAACACAGCTCAGGGACATTCGCCCACTGACGCTTTTAAACTTTGACTACAAGATCTTCACGAAATGTATGAAAACGAGACTTCAGGCCTTTATGGAGGAAGCCACATCTCGCCACCAATCGGGTTGTAATGGTAATTAATTAGTGCCCCATGTTGGTAGCGACAAATGTAATGGCTTCTTTCGCCCTCACGTTGAGCGACAAATGTAGCAGTTTTGCTAGCCCACACTGTTGGGTGATAAATGTAACTGTTTACCTTTGCCTAAGCTATGTTGTTTTAATGGGCGCCAAGACCTCAATGCAATGTTGAAATCTAAATTTGTATTTAACAACGTCTAGCTCTGGCAGAACACATTCAAGACTCTATTCACTCAGATCGTGGTATGATTTGATCATTAACCCAACAAACAATTGTATCAGTAGAAGGATTTGGTCTATATCTAATGCTACCTACTGAAAGCAAAGATTGCATTGTAAAAGAAATGAATTTATTATATAAAACAAGTATAGCCAAATTAATAATAATAATAAGTACAAAATTTAAATTGGAGCGTTGTGATTTGAATATTACCGATAGAAAATTACGTGAAAACGGAGTCTGATAAATTGATTTTACTCTTATTTCCAAGCTATGAAGTTACTGAAATATGAAATGTAAAACAAAGAAAAATGAGAGATTGCGTATTTCTGCGTCATTTGCGCTTACCATTGGAAATTGCCAAGGCATTTCCCTCGTACTTGCTGATGCCGTGAGCTTCCCACAGTCTCCTGGACGTCGTCATCTCCGTCGGAATTTGATGATATTCTGGTAGATTAGATAATTCTATGGTCCGTACCTCGGACCCAAACACTCGTACAACCGCACTGGTTAAGTTTTGCAAAAGTTAGTCTTCAACTCCACTGAACATCGGAGCGACACGCACTTGCAACCGTACTCCGCAAGTTCTACACAGATAGTCCGTTCCACGGAACATCGGAGCGTCCCCCGCGTATAACCATACTCCGCAAGTATTTCACAGATAGTCACTAACTCCACTGAACATCGGAGCGACTCGCACGCGCATCCATACTCCTCAAGTATTTCACAGATAGTCCTCGTTTCACGGCACGTCGAACGATATATCCACACGTTGGCTCCCCCACCATGGTACCGACATCTATCTTACGTCGTCTCCCCTGATTGGCTGAGCACGCCGCCAGTTCCCCTCCTCTGCCTCATTACACTCGGCGCGCGAGAGGGAGAAGTCGTTTTCCGTCCCAACAATTCGCCTTTTCTAGACCATGCGACCCAAGATTGCGTCATGCTTCTCGACAAGATTAAGTGTGTACTTGAAATCCCAGTGAGTCACGTCTCTCGATATACCCTAACTGACGAAAACTCCGTAAAATTCCGTAATCAGATAATTTTCTATGATATCGTCGTTCGTAATAATTTGCTGGATAGCGTTTTCTAAGACATAGAAAACCTATCTGAATGCTAATAATTTTTATAAAATGCTCCGAAAATACCTTAATAATAATTATAATAAATTAATAATAATAATAAATTAACATGAAAATTCTCTTGGCTGAACAATTTGCCGCGTAAATAAATATAGAATGGCTTCCTACTGACTTATGCCAGTTGCATAAAACCCCTCGAAAAACACGTTACATATTCGCCTCGGATCATCGGATGATTTACCGTGACGACGGTCCATTATCCGATTATCCCAGACACGTTAATAAACCCCATCCAAAATACATATTACATAAATGAAATCACCCTAAATTACAGATATATACACTCATATTTTTTCTTCACGCACTTTGCGTCAAAGTTTGTTGTCACTATGGATTGCACTTTGCAACCAGTCCAATGTTTTACATAGGGAATAGTGTTCCACGGATATTTCCGCCTCTCAAATTTCTCTATGTTGGAGAAATAGACATAATTAATGTGTGAGCACTATGTATTTATGATGTCATATCACACGCATTGAAGGTGTTCTGATATATTTATATCACCATAGAACTTCCTAATTTCACTGGAGGTCCCCTCCTTATGGTGACATTTAATTCCACTTATCACTCAGCACACGATCACACTATTGTGGCAGCGCCTCGTGACCATAATACTTAATCTCTCTTTAACGTAGATTAAATTAATATTGACTTCTGAAAAAAAAAAACAGTAAATGCGCATTACATATAACACCAAATATTTCTGTGCCGTAAGCGCCCTGTCTTGTTAAGTTCCCGTTATCCATATTCTACTTAATACTAGCTCTCAACACAGACCATTTCTCCTCACACAAATAATACCATTGTACAGATTATCTTAAATTACACACTTACAAATCTTACATGGCGAGGCCGTAAACAGAAATCACGTGTGCTGATATGTATGAGTTTCATGAAGGACTGTCTCGCATTCTGATGGCCCATCTTTTATCTCGTGGACGCCTTAAGCTAACAAGCCCTATACAAGCGCTCCCCCATCTCTTGGAGATAAATGGGAACCCATCAGCGCTGCCAAAATGGCCTTGGTGCATCGAGACAATTTAGTGCTCAACAGCATCCGACAATCCCGTCATATTTCCCTGTACCTTAAAAACTCTCATTTACTTACATACTACCCCCCTGTGTGACTTCTGATACGCCTGCCTTAAGACCAGATCTTCCACGCACCAGAAACCACACTTACTCATTTGATAGGCTGGCTCGCCAGCTAAACACACTCACTTTATGACACATATTTTCGTAGACTATGTATATTATACGTTCCGTATAATCTGTTTCCCTCACTATTCTCCAGCACATATGCTGTTTTGCCAATACGTTTGGAAACTATAAATGTTTCTGCGTCACCTGCTTCCAACCTTGCAAGTGGCTCCCTTTAAATGAACGTCATCACGTTGCTCCACTAGCATATTTCTCAGTGTCTGTAACGATGCCCTGTTGCTACTGTCCACACATGCTAACCCTACCTTCCTATGGTGTCACACCTCTACTCGACACTCTATGACCTAAAAATGTCACTTCTGACTGACAGAATGACGACTTAGACAGCTTCAAAGTGAACCCTGCCTGATCTAACTTCAGAAAAACTATATTTAAATGACGTAGATGCTCCTCAAAACTGCGTGAACTAATTACCATATCATCTATGTAAATGGTTACAAACTCTCCTGTGTCATCCCCTAATGCGATGTTTAAAGCCCTAATTAAAGCTGCTGAACTACTCTTTAACCCATAAGGTGTTCTACAAAATTGATAAAGGTTATATTTATGACTAAAAGCTGTAAATGGTCTATCTTCGTACATAAGTGGCACTTGCCAAAAACTGGAACTCAAATCTACACAAGTGAAATACTTCTTCCCCTCAAATGTTTGCATTAATTCTTCTATTGACATAGATTTCAGCTGATCTGAACTAATTCTACTGTTAACCAAACGAGCGTCTAAACAAATACGAACAGTGCCGCCGGTCTTGGGTACCGTGATCAAAGAATTAACATATGGACTGTTCGAGTGCTCAATAATCCCATCTTCAAGCATCTGGTTAATTTGTGCCTCAACTGCACTCTGATAAGCGAAAGGTACAGGATATCTATGTCCTGTGAATACTGACCTATCAATAACGTTCAATGAATGGGTATAGCAATTGGCCATACCAATGCGATCCTCAAAAACTCTCCTATTGCACCATAACACATCATAGAGCCGAACACACTGTTCATCCTCTATATTTCCCTGAAATGCAGCCTCACGTAACGAGTCCTCTAGACTTCCGTTCGTAATCACACTGCCCACAAAACATGGAGAACCCCGCTCTACGGCTGGCGATATCTCATTTAAAGTACAAATCACACCTACAACACTACTTCTCTGAATTTGGTCATTGAACGCTACTTCTACTTCAGAATCTCCCCATTTAAATTTCAAACTCCCTACATCATAACATAAGTTACCAGACACTCTACTTAGCCACTCTGAACCCAAGATAACACTGAATACTAAATTTGGAATTACAAGGCAAATCTGCTTCTCTACATGATTATTAATTTTAATGTCTACTAAAACTTGCTTAGAAATTACTTTAGACCTCTTCCCAACAGCTGTGATAACAAAAGTGCTTTTAATTGGCATCTCCTCAAAATTTACTCCAGTTCCTTTCATTTTATCATAAAATGCACTACTTATGCAACTCTTCATACAACCACTATCAATTAAAACATCTGTGTACGCCTCGGACACGTTAAATTTAACTATGGGGCTCTTACTAACCACTTCCTGAATAATACCTTCATCATTTAGTTCATGCAATAATTCATTTCTCACATTTAGGTCATAGGGTTCCTGTATAATTGTATGGACAGGGCATGCTACAGACTGAGATTCTGACCTTACTTCGCAGCCTGGTTCGCGTTTAAAGAACCGCTACAGCTGGCCGTAGTACTACTAACTACTAAACTGGTCTGGTTGTTCTGGGCTGTGTTGTCATTGTTTGGCTGTATATTACTACCACTAGGCTGTCCTCTTCCTTGACCCCTATTCTGGTTGTAATTATTGTCGTTATAATTCCTCCCTTGATTTCCCCTGAAATCATTGTTTCTCCCTTGATTTCCCCTGTAATCATTGTTTCTCCCTTGATTTCCCCTGAAATCATTGTTCCTCCCTTGATACTGATTACCATAGCCATTTCCTCTGTTCTGATTTAGCTGATTATTATTATTTCTATTTTGAGCGTTGGCCCCTTCGCCACCGTTCCCTTGAACTTCTTGATGCCTGGCTTCATTAGGTCTATTATTATTATTACCCTGGTTCCGATTGAAATTGTCCTCATAACCCCCTCTCCCTAGTGCATCAAATGTGCTTAACAAATTTTCTACTTGTGATATAGTCTTTACATTCTGGATACAAGCAGCCTCCTTGATCCTATAGGGAAAGTGCCTAAGTAGCAACCTTACCACATCACTTTCCTCCTTCAAGCCATCCAGATATTTACACACTAATACCTGCCCTATAAAGTATTCGGTCATGGTGGAGCTTCCTTTAGGGTTATATTTACCACACACTACTCCCTCACGATGCTGCGACTGAATAACCTCATTCCAGAACTTTTCACAGAATTTCATTTTAAAATCATTAATATCAGTAAACTTGTCTCTGTAGACAGCAAACCAATTCCTCGTTTCCCCCACAAACACTTGTTCTAAACTTTCAACTACCTGGCACCACTCAATACTACCATTTTCCAACCTTTCCCCGAATTTATTTTCTATAGTGTTCATGAACTCCATTGGGCACCCCTGTCGATTGCTGAACTTACCCAGTTCTACCTCCCTGTGTGTGCTATTCACAAAAACTGGCCTATTCTGACTATTTTCTTGCCTGATCCTAGCTTTTAATTTTAATTCTAATTCTGCGATTTTCTCCTCAGCCTTCCTCTCAATACTGTTTACTGTTAATTTAATGTTTCCTTCTGATTCTTCTACTTTATCATATAGCTTTGCTTGTTTCTCCTCAATCTTGCTAATGCTCTCTCTATTACTCTCTCTTAAATCATTTACTTCTGCAACTATTTGCGAGTGGACTTTCTCAATTCTACCCCCCAGCTGTTCCTTAACCTCTTTAGTTGCTACCTGAATTTTGTCCATTTCTCCCCCCAATTGCTTTTTGACCTGCTGTGTTTCCAGTTGCACTAGTTCTTTTAAATTTTCAGCCTGTGTACTGATTCTAATTTCTAACTCCTCCTGTACTTTTCCTAATTTCTTGTCTACATCTGCAATGATCTCTTTAACCTTCTCTTCCATTACTCCTCTGATTTCTCCTCTAATCTGCTCCATTTTCACACTAATTTCCTTGTTGTTCTTATCTAATTTTGCATTATTCTGTTCTAATTTTTTATTTAAAGCTTCTGTACTTTCTTTATTTTCCCTACTGTTTTGTTCTAATTTTGCATTTAAAGCTTCTGTACTTTCTTTATTTTCCCTACTGTTTTGTTCTAATTTTGCATTATTCTGTTCTAATTTTGCATTATTCTGTTCCAATTTTGCATTTAAGGCATCACTACTAACTTTGTTCTGATACATGAACTCGAGAAGTAAAGTTTTTAATTCTGGTTGGCCGCCTACACTCCCTGTTCCAGTATCGGGATTTACCTCCGCTACCCCGGTACTACCATCACTTGACATACTGCTCGTATCATCACTCTCCAGTTGATGACCACTACGTAACCTCATCTGTCTTTCTTTCTCATCCCCCATAATGATATACACTGATAAAGACAAATAACCCCCAAAATACAGGCACAGAAATATATACCCTTCTCCTTCCACAAATGTTATTAGGTTTTCAGCCCCAAGTTGTCGGCGACAATTGTAATGGTAATTAATTAGTGCCCCATGTTGGTAGCGACAAATGTAATGGCTTCTTTCGCCCTCACGTTGAGCGACAAATGTAGCAGTTTTGCTAGCCCACACTGTTGGGTGATAAATGTAACTGTTTACCTTTGCCTAAGCTATGTTGTTTTAATGGGCGCCAAGACCTCAATGCAATGTTGAAATCTAAATTTGTATTTAACAACGTCTAGCTCTGGCAGAACACATTCAAGACTCTATTCACTCAGATCGTGGTATGATTTGATCATTAACCCAACAAACAATTGTATCAGGAGAAGGAATTGGTCTATATCTAATGCTACCTACTGAAAGCAAAGATTGCATTGTAAAAGAAATGAATTTATTATATAAAACAAGTATAGCCAAATTAATAATAATAATAAGTACAAAATTTAAATTGGAGCGTTGTGATTTGAATATTACCGATAGAAAATTACGTGAAAACGGAGTCTGATAAATTGATTTTACTCTTATTTCCAAGCTATGAAGTTACTGAAATATGAAATGTAAAACAAAGAAAAATGAGAGATTGCGTATTTCTGCGTCATTTGCGCTTACCATTGGAAATTGCCAAGGCATTTCTCTCGTACTTGCTGATGCCGTGAGCTTCCCACAGTCTCCTGGACGTCGTCATCTCCGTCGGAATTTGATGATATTCTGGTAGATTAGATAATTCTATGGTCCGTACCTCGGACCCAAACACTCGTACAACCGCACTGGTTAAGTTTTGCAAAAGTTAGTCTTCAACTCCACTGAACATCGGAGCGACACGCACTTGCAACCGTACTCCGCAAGTTCTACACAGATAGTCCGTTCCACGGAACATCGGAGCGTCCCCCGCGTATAACCATACTCCGCAAGTATTTCACAGATAGTCACTAACTCCACTGAACATCGGAGCGACTCGCACGCGCATCCATACTCCTCAAGTATTTCACAGATAGTCCTCGTTTCACGGCGCGTCGAACGATATATCCACACGTTGGCTCCCCCACCATGGTACTGACATCTATCTTACGTCGTCTCCCCTGATTGGCTGAGCACGCCGCCAGTTCCCCTCCTCTGCCTCATTACACTCGGCGCGCGAGAGGGAGAAGTCGTTTTCCGTCCCAACAATTCGCCTTTTCTAGACCTTGCGACCCAAGATTGCGTCATGCTTCTCGACAAGATTAAGCGTGTACTTGAAATCCCAGTGAGTCACGTCTCTCGATATACCCTAACTGACGAAAACTCCGTAAAATTCCGTAATCAGATAATTTTCTATGATATCGTCGTTCGTAATAATTTGCTGGATAGCGTTTTCTAAGACATAGAAAACCTATCTGAATGCTAATAATTTTTATAAAATGCTCCGAAAATACCTTAATAATAATTATAATAAATTAATAATAATAATAAATTAACATGAAAATTCTCTTGGCTGAACAATTTGCCGCGTAAATAAATATAGAATGGCTTCCTACTGACTTATGCCAGTTGCATAAAACCCCTCGAAAAACACGTTACATATTCGCCTCGGATCATCGGATGATTTACCGTGACGACGGTCCATTATCCGATTATCCCAGACACGTTAATAAACCCCATCCAAAATACATATTACATAAATGAAATCACCCTAAATTACAGATATATACACTCATATTTTTTCTTCACGCACTTTGCGTCAAAGTTTGTTGTCACTATGGATTGCACTTTGCAACCAGTCCAATGTTTTACATAGGGAATAGTGTTCCACGGATATTTCCGCCTCTCAAATTTCTCTATGTTGGAGAAATAGACATAATTAATGTGTGAGCACTATGTATTTATGATGTCATATCACACGCATTGAAGGTGTTCTGATATATTTATATCACCATAGAACTTCCTAATTTCACTGGAGGTCCCCTCCTTATGGTGACATTTAATTCCACTTATCACTCAGCACACGATCACACTATTGTGGCAGCGCCTCGTGACCATAATACTTAATCTCTCTTTAACGTAGATTAAATTAATATTGACTTCTGAAAAAAAAAAACAGTAAATGCGCATTACATATAACACCAAATATTTCTGTGCCGTAAGCGCCCTGTCTTGTTAAGTTCCCGTTATCCATATTCTACTTAATACTAGCTCTCAACACAGACCATTTCTCCTCACACAAATAATACCATTGTACAGATTATCTTAAATTACACACTTACAAATCTTACATGGCGAGGCCGTAAACAGAAATCACGTGTGCTGATATGTATGAGTTTCATGAAGGACTGTCTCGCATTCTGATGGCCCATCTTTTATCTCGTGGACGCCTTAAGCTAACAAGCCCTATACAAGCGCTCCCCCATCTCTTGGAGATAAATGGGAACCCATCAGCGCTGCCAAAATGGCCTTGGTGCATCGAGACAATTTAGTGCTCAACAGCATCCGACAATCCCGTCATATTTCCCTGTACCTTAAAAACTCTCATTTACTTACATACTACCTCCCTGTGTGACTTCTGATACGCCTGCCTTAAGACCAGATCTTCCACGCACCAGACACCACACTTACTCATTTGATAGGCTGGCTCGCCAGCTAAACACACTCACTTTATGACACATATTTTCGTAGACTATGTATATTATACGTTCCGTATAATCTGTTTCCCTCACTATTCTCCAGCACATATGCTGTTTTGCCAATACGTTTGGAAACTATAAATGTTTCTGCGTCACCTGCTTCCAACCTTGCAAGTGGCTCCCTTTAAATGAACGTCATCACGTTGCTCCACTAGCATATTTCTCAGTGTCTGTAACGATGCCCTGTTGCTACTGTCCACACATGCTAACCCTACCTTCCTATGGTGTCACACCTCTACTCGACACTCTATGACCTAAAAATGTCACTTCTGACTGACAGAATGACGACTTAGACAGCTTCAAAGTGAACCCTGCCTGATCTAACTTCAGAAAAACTATATTTAAATGACGTAGATGCTCCTCAAAACTGCGTGAACTAATTACCATATCATCTATGTAAATGGTTACAAACTCTCCTGTGTCATCCCCTAATGCGATGTTTAAAGCCCTAATTAAAGCTGCTGAACTACTCTTTAACCCATAAGGTGTTCTACAAAATTGATAAAGGTTATATTTATGACTAAAAGCTGTAAATGGTCTATCTTCGTACATAAGTGGCACTTGCCAAAAACTGGAACTCAAATCTACCCAAGTGAAATACTTCTTCCCCTCAAATGTTTGCATTAATTCTTCTATTGACATAGATTTCAGCTGATCTGAACTAATTCTACTGTTAACCAAACGAGCGTCTAAACAAATACGAACAGTGCCGTCGGTCTTGGGTACCGTGATCAAAGAATTAACATATGGACTGTTCGAGTGCTCAATAATCCCATCTTCAAGCATCTGGTTAATTTGTGCCTCAACTGCACTCTGATAAGCGAAAGGTACAGGATATCTATGTCCTGTGAATACTGACCTATCAATAACGTTCAATGAATGGGTATAGCAATTGGCCATACCAATGCGATCCTCAAAAACTCTCCTATTGCACCATAACACATCATAGAGCCGAACACACTGTTCATCCTCTATATTTCCCTGAAATGCAGCCTCACGTAACGAGTCCTCTAGACTTCCGTTCGTAATCACACTGCCCACAAAACATGGAGAACCCCGCTCTACGGCTGGCGATATCTCATTTAAAGTACAAATCACACCTACAACACTACTTCTCTGAATTTGGTCATTGAACGCTACTTCTACTCCAGAATCTCCCCATTTAAATTTCAAACTCCCTACATCATAACATAAGTTACCAGACACTCTACTTAGCCACTCTGAACCCAAGATAACACTGAATACTAAATTTGGAATTACAAGGCAAATCTGCTTCTCTACATGATTATTAATTTTAATGTCTACTAAAACTTGCTTAGAAATTACTTTAGACCTCTTCCCAACAGCTGTGATAACAAAAGTGCTTTTAATTGGCATCTCCTCAAAATTTACTCCAGTTCCTTTCATTTTATCATAAAATGCACTACTTATGCAACTCTTCATACAACCACTATCAATTAAAACATCTGTGTACGCCTCGGACACGTTAAATTTAACTATGGGGCTCTTACTAACCACTTCCTGAATAATACCTTCATCATTTAGTTCATGCAATAATTCATTTCTCACATTTAGGTCATAGGGTTCCTGTATAATTGAATGGACAGGGCATGCTACAGACTGAGATTCTGACCTTACTTCGCAGCCTGGTTCGCGTTTAAAGAACCGCTACAGCTGGCCGTAGTACTACTAACTACTAAACTGGTCTGGTTGTTCTGGGCTGTGTTGTCATTGTTTGGCTGTATATTACTACCACTAGGCTGTCTTCTTCCTTGACCCCTATTCTGGTTGTAATTATTGTCGTTATAATTCCTCCCTTGATTTCCCCTGAAATCATTGTTTCTCCCTTGATTTCCCCTGTAATCATTGTTTCTCCCTTGATTTCCCCTGAAATCATTGTTCCTCCCTTGATACTGATTACCATAGCCATTTCCTCTGTTCTGATTTAGCTGATTATTATTATTTCTATTTTGAGCGTTGGCCCCTTCGCCACCGTTCCCTTGAACTTCTTGATGCCTGGCTTCATTAGGTCTATTATTATTATTACCCTGGTTCCGATTGAAATTGTCCTCATAACCCCCTCTCCCTAGTGCACCAAATGTGCTTAACAAATTTTCTACTTGTGATATAGTCTTTACATTCTGGATACAAGCAGCCTCCTTGATCCTATAGGGAAAGTGCCTAAGTAGCAACCTTACCACATCACTTTCCTCCTTCAAGCCATCCAGATATTTACACACTAATACCTGCCCTAAAAAGTATTCGGTCATGGTGGAGCTTCCTTTAGGGTTATATTTACCACACACTACTCCCTCACGATGCTGCGACTGAATAACCTCATTCCAGAACTTTTCACAGAATTTCATTTTAAAATCATTAATATCAGTAAACTTGTCTCTGTAGACAGCAAACCAATTCCTCGTTTCCCCCACAAACACTTGTTCTAAACTTTCAACTACCTGGCACCACTCAATACTACCATTTTCCAACCTTTCCCCGAATTTATTTTCTATAGTGTTCATGAACTCCATTGGGCACCCCTGTCGATTGCTGAACTTACCCAGTTCTACCTCCCTGTGTGTGCTATTCACAAAAACTGGCCTATTCTGACTATTTTCTTGCCTGATCCTAGCTTTTAATTTTAATTCTAATTCTGCGATTTTCTCCTCAGCCTTCCTCTCAATACTGTTTACTGTTAATTTAATGTTTCCTTCTGATTCTTCTACTTTATCATATAGCTTTGCTTGTTTCTCCTCAATCTTGCTAATGCTCTCTCTATTACTCTCTCTTAAATCATTTACTTCTGCAACTATTTGCGAGTGGACTTTCTCAATTCTACCCCCCAGCTGTTCCTTAACCTCTTTAGTTGCTACCTGAATTTTGTCCATTTCTCCCCCCAATTGCTTTTTGACCTGCTGTGTTTCCAGTTGCACTAGTTCTTTTAAATTTTCAGCCTGTGTACTGATTCTAATTTCTAACTCCTCCTGTACTTTTCCTAATTTCTTGTCTACATCTGCAATGATCTCTTTAACCTTCTCTTCCATTACTCCTCTGATTTCTCCTCTAATCTGCTCCATTTTCACACTAATTTCCTTGTTGTTCTTATCTAATTTTGCATTATTCTGTTCTAATTTTTTATTTAAAGCTTCTGTACTTTCTTTATTTTCCCTACTGTTTTGTTCTAATTTTGCATTTAAAGCTTCTGTACTTTCTTTATTTTCCCTACTGTTTTGTTCTAATTTTGCATTATTCTGTTCTAATTTTGCATTATTCTGTTCCAATTTTGCATTTAAGGCATCACTACTAACTTTGTTCTGATACATGAACTCGAGATGTAAAGTTTTTAATTCTGGTTGGCCGCCTACACTCCCTGTTCCAGTATCGGGATTTACCTCCGCTACCCCGGTACTACCATCACTTGACATACTGCTCGTATCATCACTCTCCAGTTGATGACCACTACGTAACCTCATCTGTCTTTCTTTCTCATCCCCCATAATGATATACACTGATAAAGACAAATAACCCCCAAAATACAGGCACAGAAATATATACCCTTCTCCTTCCACAAATGTTATTAGGTTTTCAGCCCCAAGTTGTCGGCGACAATTGTAATGGTAATTAATTAGTGCCCCATGTTGGTAGCGACAAATGTAATGGCTTCTTTCGCCCTCACGTTGAGCGACAAATGTAGCAGTTTTGCTAGCCCACACTGTTGGGTGATAAATGTAACTGTTTACCTTTGCCTAAGCTATGTTGTTTTAATGGGCGCCAAGACCTCAATGCAATGTTGAAATCTAAATTTGTATTTAACAACGTCTAGCTCTGGCAGAACACATTCAAGACTCTATTCACTCAGATCGTGGTATGATTTGATCATTAACCCAACAAACAATTGTATCAGGAGAAGGAATTGGTCTATATCTAATGCTACCTACTGAAAGCAAAGATTGCATTGTAAAAGAAATGAATTTATTATATAAAACAAGTATAGCCAAATTAATAATAATAATAAGTACAAAATTTAAATTGGAGCGTTGTGATTTGAATATTACCGATAGAAAATTACGTGAAAACGGAGTCTGATAAATTGATTTTACTCTTATTTCCAAGCTATGAAGTTACTGAAATATGAAATGTAAAACAAAGAAAAATGAGAGATTGCGTATTTCTGCGTCATTTGCGCTTACCATTGGAAATTGCCAAGGCATTTCCCTCGTACTTGCTGATGCCGTGAGCTTCCCACAGTCTCCTGGACGTCGTCATCTCCGTCGGAATTTGATGATATTCTGGTAGATTAGATAATTCTATGGTCCGTACCTCGGACCCAAACACTTGTACAACCGCACTGGTTAAGTTTTGCAAAAGTTAGTCTTCAACTCCACTGAACATCGGAGCGACACGCACTTGCAACCGTACTCCGCAAGTTCTACACAGATAGTCCGTTCCACGGAACATCGGAGCGCCCCCCGCGTATAACCATACTCCGCAAGTATTTCACAGATAGTCACTAACTCCACTGAACATCAGAGCGACTCGCACGCGCATCCATACTCCTCAAGTATTTCACAGATAGTCCTCGTTTCACGGCGCGTCGAACGATATATCCACACGTTGGCTCCCCCACCATGGTACCAACATCTAGCTTACGTCGTCTCCCCTGATTGGCTGAGCACGCCGCCAGTTCCCCTCCTCTGCCTCATTACACTCGGCGCGCGAGAGGGAGAAGTCGTTTTCCGTCCCAACAATTCGCCTTTTCTAGACCTTGCGACCCAAGATTGCGTCATGCTTCTCGACAAGATTAAGCGTGTACTTGAAATCCCAGTGAGTCACGTCTCTCGATATACCCTAACTGACGAAAACTCCGTAAAATTCCGTAATCAGATAATTTTCTATGATATCGTCGTTCGTAATAATTTGCTGGATAGCGTTTTCTAAGACATAGAAAACCTATCTGAATGCTAATAATTTTTATAAAATGCTCCGAAAATACCTTAATAATAATTATAATAAATTAATATTAATAATAAATTAACATGAAAATTCTCTTGGCTGAACAATTTGCCGCGTAAATAAATATAGAATGGCTTCCTACTGACTTATGCCAGTTGCATAAAACCCCTCGAAAAACACGTTACAGGGTGGGGTACCAGGCAGGTGCATTGTCAACACTACATGTGCTATTCGCGATGTCATTAGTGAGTCGCTGGTCGGCAATAAGAAGAAACTGTTATTATCACTGGATTTTGACCATGTCTTTGATAGAGTAAACCATAAATACATCCTTGCGACCCTTCAAGCTATTGGCTTCGATATGCGGTTAATTGCCCTCGTGAGCAAAATTCTTCATGGTGGATCTTCAAAAGTGAATGTAAATGGGTATTTCACACGACCTCTCCTCATCCATCGTGGAGTCAGGCAAGGGTGTCCGATGTCCATGCTTCTTTTTGTTCTGTCCCTGGAACCCCTTCTTTGTAATCTCCATACATCTTTCAATGGCACGGAGATCAGTATTTTTGCATATGCGGATGATGTCACTCTTGTGGTGGATCAAACCGTTGACATGCAGCAATTGTTCAAGGACCTTGATGAGTACGGGAGATATCTTGTGCGCGGCTGAACCGACGAAAAACAAAGGCGATGTGGATTGGGAAATTGGACCGTGCCCAAGGGGTTCTCCCGGCGTGGGTAACGATCGCCTCAGAACTCAACATATTGGGCATATCTTTCTTGAATAGTGTACACCAAATGATTAAAAAGAACTGGGACGTTGCCCTACATTCTGTGCGTGGTGCCTTGCAACAAGTGCGGTACCGCTCCTTCCTCTTACACCAACGAACAATGTACGTGAATATGTTCAGCTTAAGTAAAATATGGTATCTCAGTCAAATTCTTCCTATGCCAAGAATGGTGGGTACACGTATTATTTCCGCCGTCGGATGGTTTATTTGGCAAGGTGCTCTATTACGTCTTTCCCGCAGCACATTAACATTGCATAAATCCCAGGGAGGTCTGGGACTCATCGACGTTGAAAAGAAAGCTAGAACTTTATTCCTCAAACGACACCTTCAACTGCTTACAGGCTTCGGGACCGATGAGTCACATAACTTCCTACGGAGATGGTGTAGTCCCCATAACTGCTCGAACCCACCACGGTGGGTGAGTGGATAGCGTGTCGGTCTACTATCCCCAAGATTGCAGGTTCGCCCCTGACCGGGGTAAGTGATTTTTGAAAGGCGGCAAAAATACGATACGCATGTCATACGATGTTGGCATGTCAAAGAACCCATTTAAATTCAGTAGGCCGAGTTCATAATGGCAAAATTAATCTCGGGAGTTTCCGACAGCACAAAGTTCCTCATTTCTCTACTAGAAAGCTCTATTGTGTTCAAAGAGATTAGATATCTAACATCTATCCTCCTTGACTTTCATAGACAAGGAACTACGAAATTCGACATGCATGCTACCCTCTGGGTGTCAAATAGCAAAGCTTGCACAAGGCACCCGAGGCCATACGATATTATTATTATTATGATATCAATCATCATGCACCTCATGTCTGGTATCTGAGAGTTGAATTAAGCTACGTGCCACAAGACGTCATCAGGTCTATCTCAACGAAAAAGCTGTATCGTTCTATCATGGCACAACAGTATGTTTCCCCCAGAATTATGCAATCCGCATTGATCGTTAACTGGAATCGAGTCTGGAGAAATGTCTCCTATCGCATTCTTCCCAGCGCAGCGAAGGAAAGTTGGTATAAAGTAATCCATGACCTTATACCAACAAACAACAGACTCCATCGCACTCACATGGTGGAGACAGCCTTATGCACTTCATGTTCCAATCAGGATACAATCCTGCACCGATTTACGCAGTGTGATCCGATTCGATCGACCTAGAACCGCTTCATCCGGGTCCTGAATAGCTTCATGAACTGTTCTACTACCTATATCAGTCCTGAATGGGTGATCTGCCCAACATTTAGCCTTCAACCGCCCCAACTGAACAGTGCGGTAGTGTTACTCCTCGGTTGCTATGTGCACTGTTTGCTGAAAACTACGGGGCCATATACAGAACTCGAAATGCTATCCGAGGTAAGTGAGTGTGTCCTCACGAACCTTCGCTGTACTACAAGAACTCGCCGGCTGGGGGACTATGCCCAGCAGCTCACCCGCATCATGTGAGTGTTTTGTGTTTTGTGATAGTGATTGAACATTGAACATTGAGTAGACTAGTATAACTATGATAAACTCATCCATATCCATGATTGTTATTCATCTACCACATCACAATCACCTGTGTACCTTAAATATGTCAAGACAACAAACAAGTTACCGTAAAAAAAGTACCATACAGGATGCAAGCAGAGAAATATCGACCTTACGCTAGTTGGGCTGCATAAAACAATATTATTAGGGGCAGCTGATTCACCTGGTTTAATATTGACAAGGAGGATCAAATTAAATAAATAATTACCAATAGTCCATACGGATCAACCTTTACCAGTTCAATATGGTAAAGATATACGCATTTTATCTAGGACTATGCTTTCTAGTTCAGCAGAGACATCTAGAAGTTGCTATAAGAACATCTTACTATTATTGAAGGTTAGTTGGCCTATCGGTCACCAGATAGCGTTGGAATAAAAGTCCCTAAAGTTAAAATATTTTAACCGCTACACAGTGAATAGGATCTGATGATGGCCACTTGAAAGTCGAAACGCGTAATCCTAAATTGCCACATTTAATAGTGATTTTTCACCAATGTCTCAGTTTCATTCATGACTGTGATTATTTGGAAGCTACTGAGGTATGAGTGGTGCTGAGTAATGGCCTCAAGGCACAACAAGTGGCTATGGATGTTGTGAAAGGTTCTGCTCATAGGGTTAGTACAGTTGTACTGACTCAGTGAGGAAAGCAATGACACACTACCTCATTCCTCACTTTGCCTAGTACGCCTCATTAAATTGCTGCCTCGGTATTGTGGGTTTCTACCACATAACCTATGGTGGTGCTTTTTGAGGATCCAACCAGCCTCCAGGTTGACAACCTAACAGACAGAACTAACTATTTTTTTTTTCCAGGAGTGTGTTTACATTTTTATCATTTGTACCCCGCCCAATTCATTGGGCACAATTGTGTTGACCGACCGAAAAGCAGAAAAAGAAAACCTAAAGTTAGTGAAAAGTCGTTTGGAATTTCGATTTGTCTCTTCTAGCTTCCCCGAGTATCTTTTAAACTTAAAAAATCCAGTGCTATCAACATGAAATTTTAGCGTCCAAAAATTCCCTCAAAGGCTATTTCTTCGAAAGTGCTTTTTTGGTTGGTTGGTTGCTCAGTTTAGGGGCTGTGACAACGCGGTCATGTAGCCCCGTGTACTTTAGGTGTGTGTAGAATCTGTCTGATAACCGGTGTTAATTGTGATGGCTGTATTAGCGTGTGTATCTGTTTTTTAATTCAAGTAAGGACTGCAACTGCGAATTTTTCAAATAGTTCCTAATTTTGCCACCAAATGCCACCGTCAACGACTACTAGGCCTAGTTCAGAACTTAGCTACTAGACGCCACCGCAGTCAGCTCTTGGCAACAAACGTAGGAACCCAAGAACGTTGTTTACATTCTTAACTTATACAATTTAGCTTCACACAGGTGTAATTAGTGGAAGGTTCTTTAACATGCCATAAATCTATGACAAGGTCACGCCGACTTTACTTCCCCTCCGAAGGAAGGCATACTGAAGGATTTTAACGCTCTTAAAAAATCCGACGACTTGGGCCGGGATTGAACCTGCTATCTTGGGCATAGAAGCTCAGCATGCTACCGACTACGCGACCAAAAGTGCTATTTTAAGAGCGCGAGTGATGTAGCCTAGGCCTATATGATTACCAAGACAATGGGCCGTTACTATGAGTTACATCAAATGTTGCCTCATAATAATATTAGCAATGATAATAATAATAATAATTAGGGACCGGATATTTTGAAAATCCATATTTTTTGGGCTTATTGGCTTGATTGCATATTCTGAGCATAAGAGCTTATTTGAGCATACACATTTGAAATTAAGTATAATTTTAAACATCTTGAACAAAATTGGTTTTGCCTGCATCTTGGGCATCCCTTTTAAGAAAATTTCTGAGAACATATAACGAGATAACAGTATTTTAAGCATGATTATTTCAAGAAGGGAATGGGGTGGTACATTCCTTTCATCAACCCGGCAGCCAGTAACCCTGAGTTAGTTTTGTGAGGAGCTTCTTCAGTGTTACTTTATTCTTAGTCTGCATAGGCTATGCTTTGCTCAAAATGCTTAAAGAGAAGAGCAGCAGAAATCAGTGGGTGTCAGGTAATAGTGATTATTTAACTGATGGCTATTGTCAGGTATGCTTGAAGGAATTGAAATGTGAAAAAGATTTCAACTTGAACAACGACTGCATATTATTACGGCAAAGGAGGGAAAGGACAGTGATTGGCTTATTGTTAGGTGCATTTTTCAATTTTTATTGCATTCTGTCTACATTTTTAGAGCATAACTACATGCATGTTTTAATCGCTTTAGTGCATAAATATGCAGTCCAGCGGCTTCGGTGGCATAGTCGGTAGCATTCTGAGCTTTTATGCCCAAGATCGCGGGTTCAAACCCGGCCGAAGTCGTCGGATGTTTAAGAACGTTAAAAATCCCTCACTATGCCTTCTTTCAGAGGGGAAGTAAAGCCGGCGGTCCCATGTCATAGATTTATGGCGTGTTAAAGAGCCTTCCACTAATTACACCTGTGGGAAACTAAATTATATATAGGTTAAACATTTGACTAATGTTCTTAGGTTCCTACGTTCGTTGTCAAGAGCCGACTGCGGTGGCATCTGGCAACTAAGTTCTGCACTAGTTAGTCGTTGACGATGGCGTTTGGTGGCAAAAGTAGGAACTACATGGAAAAATTGAATGTCTGCAGTCCTTACTTGAATGAAAACAGATACACACACTGATACAGTCATCACAATTAACACCGGTTATCAGACAGATTCTACACTCACCCAAACTACACGGTGCTACATGACCGCGTTGTCGCAGCCCCTAAACTGAGGAACCAACCAACCAACCAATGTCCGGTCCCTTATAATAATAATAATAATAATAATAATAGAATAGGGGAAGATGATCTTAATACCGAAAACCGTTCGATGAATGGGTACTTCTGCTAGTCTTATATATATAACAAGAAGTTCCGTGACGAACTAAAGAGCCTACTTTTCTTAAAATTAAGTTTCATGCCAACGATTAATCAGCACGCGTAAAAGCATGTTGGCAACAATGTCATGCGTGTGCTGGTCAGAAATAGCCTAATCTGAAATATTATGATATCTTGTTGTGCCAATTTTGGACGAAATCCATATTTTTTTTAGCACAGAAGTTACATGTATTTTAAAATTGGAACTATCAGCAGGCATAGAATCATGTTGGCAACACTGATATTAATTATTCCAAATTAATCTAGAATATCAGGTGCCATACGTGTGCAAAGTATAGGGCTGTTGGCTTGCATACGTCCTGATATATAAAAAATATACACAGCATTTATTCTGTTGGCAGCCCTGATTGCTCCTAAGAATACTTATAGTCATATCTGTTATGTTACACATAACACATACGAAATTTGGTTGAAATCCAACTGATAGTATAGAAGTTACATGTATTTAAAAATTGGTCCTATCAGCAGGCTTAGAATCATGTTGGTAGAACTGAAGTATATAAGTTACTCCAACATTAATCTAAAATGTCAGGTACTATACGTGTGCATAGTTTAAAGCTGTCGGCTTGCATACTTTCTGATATATTGGTATTTGGATAAAAGAATAGAGAGAGCAATTATTAACAGTTGGCAGCCTTGGTGGCTCTTAAGAATATGCTCTGTCATATCTGTTTATGTACACATATCACATACAAAATTTGGTTGAAGTCCAATTGATAGTGTAGAAGTTATAGGCATTTAAAAATTGGACTTCTCAGAAGACTTAAAATTACTTTGACAACACTGTCATGTATGGCCTCCTGGAAATTAAACTGAAATAATGTTATCTACAAGTGTGTCAATTTTGGAATAGCCCTTCCAAGATATTCAACATGGAGCTCAAATTTCTAGTGCGTTTTTTCAGCAGTTGGTAGAACTGACATCATTTTCAAATAAGGACGTGAGATATTCCGGTATACATCTTTACTCATACTAAATTTGGTTTCGATTTCTGCAGCCGTTTAGGAGTTGATAGGAGGGGACACACACACAGCCAGACCGACAGAAGGACAGACAGACAGACAGACAGAAGTACAGACAGACAGACAGACAGACAGACAAACAGACACACATTTTCCCGGATCGATCTCATAAGTCTACTTTTTCCTCATTTTTGCAAAATGTGAAAAGTTGGCTAAAAATGAAAGTTTGTCTGTTTTTTTTCTGAATTTTCACGGAAATTTGAGTTATTTACGCGTTTCAGACTAGTGTATGACGTATGCGCGCAAAAACAATTTTTTTGTTTGTCTGTTTGTTTGTTTGTTTGTTTGTTTGTTTGTTTGTTTGTCTGTCTGTGTAGAACTTTGCACGCGCATCACTCGAGAACGGCTGAGTGGATCAACGTAAAATTTGGTTCAGATGTCCATCAGAGGCACGAAAGTAATCATTGATGTAACTCTTCTCCATACCTCTCACAAAAGAGGCCCTACCCCTTAAAATGCATGCTGAATTGGGCGTAGAAAGACGAGACAAAGCTCATTTTCAGCGTCTCAATGTGAGAAACAAAACTCGGGAGCCCTACTGGCCCCGAAAACCACATTTTAAGGTCCTAAAACCAATATTCCCAGAAAACTAATTTCATTTATTAAGCTATTGAAAGAATGCAAGCTGGTAACCATGGCAAATTAATCTCAGAAGTCCATCTGTTTCTGTAAGACGCAATGCCTTTCCAATTATTACAATACTGTGAACGTTCGCAAACGGCTATATGGTCATTACGGAACCAATAAGCTGTAAAATTCATCAATACGTATACAATGCGCTAAAGGGGGTCAAGGGGTGATCTTGAATTTCTTCACGCGATTTACAAGTGCGGGGTGGTACTAAAGGTCTATTATAGCCCTATCCCTATATTATTAAATTATTATTATGATTATTATTATTATTATTATTATTATTATTATTATTATTATATTATGGCGTACAAGGACGAGACAAAACTCATTTTCAGTCCATCGGTGGCTTGGAGGCTACTACGTTTTAAGGCCCTAAAACCACGTTTCTGATATATTCCTAGAAAACTAATTTCAGTTAATAAACTAATAAAAATAGATGACGAGTACAGAAGAAGACCAAATCAGGATCTATATAGATATTGTGCCCGTTTGAGGAGATCATCTGGTCACCTCCAACCGTGTATGGCCTCCCAGATGACCTCTTCCTCAGCATACATACCGACGAAGAGGATTGGAGTGCAAACCAAAAAGGCTCGCCGGCTGTGAGACTCCCCTGTCCCAAGGATCAGGTTCCCATCATGATTTGCAAAGTCATAGACACCCTGGTAATACACTCCCCACAAAAAACAAGCTACGAAAGAAAGTAGTTCAGTCTTAAGTAAAGATCGTTGGAATTGTTTATTTATAAAATCCAACCCATAACCTAGGATCCGAGGGCATAAAATCGGCTAATCCGCTATCTAATTTGAAACAAACAAAGAAAACTAACCCTTAAACGATAAAGTTAAACCCTCGCGATCAGCACTAATTACAAACAAAGTTGGGCAAAACTGGGGGGAAATGGTTCCAAATCCTAATTGAAATTACAATAGAAAAGGTAACGATGTTCTAGAAAGAATCATCGTGCCATGAATAAAATGTCACAAATGACTGCAAAAATCTAAATGATTCTAACGACCATCCCGCATTTACATTTAATGTAAATCTGAGCTAAATCTGAATTACAGCAACATCGGATCCAAATGTCCGTGTATAAATTAATCAAAACTAGTATAACAGTCATTTCAATACAATCATACACATAACAAAATAATATTACCACATCACTATATAAAACAAGAAGTTCCGTGAAGAACTATACAGCCTACTTTTCATGCCAATGATTATTCTACAGTATATGAACCTATCTAGAATAATGACGAAATTAAGTTGGTAATATCGAAATATCTAATTAGTTCAAAATATACCTGGTATAATGTAGCCTAATAGAGCACTACAGTTGGCAGCCCTGGTGACTGAATATATTCTTAGTTCCACCTCTTAAGGTACAGAATATAAAATTTGGTTGAAGTCCAATGGACGTTACATGCAGTTAGACACTGGATCTATCAGCACGCGTAAAAGCATGTTGCCAACAATTCCATGCGTGTGCTGGTCAGAAATAATCTGAATTATTATGATATCTTGTTGTGCCAATTTTGGATGAAATCCATTTTTTAGTATAGAAGTTACATGTATTTTAAAAATGGACATATCGGCAGGCATAGAATCATGTTGGCAGCACTGCCTTGTATTAATTACTCCAAATTAATCTAGAATGTCAGGTGCTATACGTGTGCAAATTATAGAGCTGTTGGCTTGCATACTTTCTGATATATTGATATTAGGGTAAAAAGAATATAGACAGCATTTATTAACAGTTGGCAGCCCTGATTGCTCTTAACAATACTTATAGTCATATCTGTTATGGTACACATAGCACATACGAAATTTGGTTGAAATCCCACTGATAGTATAGAAGTTACATGTATTTAAAAATTGGTACTATCAGCAGGCTTAGAATCATGTTGGTAGAACTGACGTATATAAGTTACTCCAAATTAATCTAAAATGTCAGAATATACGTGTGCATAGTTTAAAGCTGTTGGCTTGCATACTTTCTGATATATTGGTATTTGGATAAAAAATAGAGAGAGCAATTATTAACAGTTGGCAGCCCTGGTGGCTCTTAAGAATACGCTCAGTCATATCTGTCTATATACAGATATTACATACAAAATTTGGTTGAAATCCAATTGATAGTGTAGAAGTTATATGGATATAAACATTGGACCTATCAGAAGACTAAAAATTGTTTTGGCAACACTGTCATGGTTGGCCTCCTGGAAATTAAACTGAAATAGTATTATCTACATGTGTGACAATTTTGGAATAGCTCCCATGCATACCTTGCAAGATATCCAACATGGAGCTCAAATTTCTAGTGCGTTTTTTCAGCAGTTGGTAGCACTGACATCATTTTCAAATATGGACGTGAGCTATTCCGGTGCACATCTTTACTCATACTAAATTTGGTTTTGATTGCTGCAGCCGTTTAGGAGTTGATAGGGGGGACACACACACAGCCAGACAGACAGAAGGACAGACAGACAGACAGACACACACACATTTTCCCGGATCGATCTCATAAGTCTACTTTTTCCTCATTTTTGCAAAATGTGAAAAGTAGGCTAAAAATAACAGTAGGGTTCACATAAGGAAAATACACTGAAATAAATTCAGAACACAATAATAATGCTTCTTATTTCCCTGCCTGCTTCGAAATGGAGACTGTTCGTTCCATTCGTCATCTATAGTGTAAGCAAATTCAAACAAGGCATGCTTTGGAAGCATGTCAAAACAAACATGTGGTTCACGATCCACAAGTTGACTACCCTTAGGTCAGCAACTGATTCCTATCAAGTTAAACCGTGTATTTGTCTAGTATTCCTCTCCTAGGGATACTTTATCTCAAGCACGTTGCATTGGTCCAAAATGTAAACAATCATGATCAAGGTTAATCAGTTGATTAATATTTAATTCAAGTTTTAACCCACGTCGATTTAATAAAAATTTATATTTCATGATTTAGGTTTCGGATTATTACTATCATTATTTAAGAGTATTATTGAATGACCAACAATGCAAGGCTAATGGACTGAAAACTAAACACAACAGGATGCACGTGGCACCTGTTTGTCAACAACAACACAAGTTATAATTCCTAATCGTAAGTCTTTGACAGTTCCTCACAAGATGCATGATTCGAATAATCATGGCAACATTGAGCGCTAAGCGGCTCCAATATCATAACAAGAAGTTCCGTGAAGAACTATACAGCCTACCTTTCATGCCAATGATTATTCTACAGTATATGAACCTATCTAGAATAATGACAAAATTAAGTTGGTAATATCGAAATATCAAATTAGTTCAAAATATACCTGGTATAATGTAGCCTGATAGAGCACTATAGTTGGCAGCCCTAGTGACTGAATATATTCTTAGGTCCATCTCTTAAGGTACAGAATACAAAATTAGGTTCAAGTCCAATGGACGTTACATGCAGTTAGACACTGGATCTATCAGCACGCGTAAAAGCATGTTGCCAACAATACCATGCGTGTGCTGGTCAGAAATAATCTGAAATATTATGATATATTGTTGTGCCAATTAAGGATGAAATCCATTTGTTAGTATTGAACCCATGGGCCATAGGGTCCATGACGGTCGAATCCATGTCCTTAAGGAAGAAATGAAAGAAAAGTATAGTTTCCTAAAGGAACGGAGAGAGATTTTAAGCCAGGAATATAGCTTAACATTGTGCAAGCGACTAGGGACAGATGCTCCTTAGATGAGATCACCCCACTCAACATTTCAGAGAGGGTCGGTCACGAGTATTAATAACTGAGTGGAATCTTCCACCGTGATAGAAAGAGAAGCCTGAATCGGAATTCAAGCTGACGTGGCTGGAAATTGACAACGTCGCATACGCGCCAGAAGAGGAATAATTAAAATTAACACGTTTACGAGCATAATAATGAGTAAACAAGCACAGTACAGTGAATCATTTTGAATGAGAGATTTTTCAGTATAGAGAAACCATGTAATAATTGTGCAGAAATAAACTGCCGACGTAAGACGACGTCATCGGTGAATTACCTAAGCCTCTGTGGAGGGGAGAGAACAAAAAGAATGCAACTCCCACACAATTGAGGACGAGAAATTAATTAATATCTCCAAATTGCACGATCGATTCTTAGGTGCAATAAGATCATTTGACATTGAGAAGACGAGCTTTCGGAAGGTATAATTTTTATATTTGTGGCACCATTATTTTAGAAGTTGACCACAGGAAAGGCTTGAGTCTTATTTTTTTGTAGTAAAACAGTATAAAGCTTCGGGCGTTTCCAAGCCAATCATGCAGTATTCAGACAGCCAGAGGGCACGTCGCTGCGTCACATCGCATACAGTCCTACGAGCATTCCGTGAGGGGAAGTGCTGCTCCACGACGTAGAAGTAATCATTCCGACAGTCCGTGAGGGGACGTAACTCTGCGTTACATCGATAACAGCTACCAGTACTCCTTGAGGGGAGAAAACGCTGTTTCACACCACCGAAGTAAGATCCAATAGCCACAGGCGTCACAGTAGTAACGACTTGCTTGCCTTCCATAAGGGGTGGTCAAGACGAAATCTTAAAGTATCGCCGCAGTGAAGTATTAGGAAAATCCTAATTATAGGATTTAGGCCCGACTGTATACAAGTTAAAGTGAAAATTCGCAAGTTATAGTCAGAGCAGGCTGCGTACGTCGGACTTAAAGGCGATAGGTCGTTAAATGTGCGAACGAACAGATCATAACGTACGAAAGTATCGTACCAGACAGATAAACTGTTATTTAAATTGAAGCAACCTAAAAAGGAAGAACAGAATAAGTTTCGAACGTAGGAGCGTTAAAACAGTTTCAAATAAATAGAATAGGAGACTATAAACATTAGCTCCAGATATCAGGCGAACAATTCTAATAGTACTAGAATCAAGAAGTGCTAGCTGTTAGAAACTAAATCTATAGGTCTTAGAGGAGACCTCGATCCATATAGACTTTCGTTAGGATCGATAGACAGATCTACAGAGAAGCCGTTCAAGCTAGATCAATAGCCAGTTATCCAGGATAGGAATAGCAGAATTGAACTCCAGGGAACAGTAGATGTTTCGGGACTTTCGGATTCTTCAGAATAGGAAGCCGACATCGGATAAATCTCATCCTTGGAGACGGGAATTAAAGAAGATCACGTGTGATAGGCTCAGAAGTACGGCCTAGTGATCGGGTAATTGTGAAGTGTAAAATAATCAAGATTGTGTGTTAAATAATATTTTTAGTGTTATTATGTGTTCAAAAGGGACACACCAGTATATAAAAATGTCGTCAATATTAAGTGTTCTAGATATAGGTCAAAAAGTGTTTTTACGTAAGATGAATACCTTCAATATGGTGTAAAAAGTTCAAAGTGGGCCCCAAAAATGAAACGCCACACCAGATTTAAGATCATGGGATGATCTGAAAATATGTAAGTACAAAATTCATTTTTATTTTGGTGTCAGAAATTGATTGTGTACAACTCACCGGAGTTTTGAGTGAAAGGGATGTGTTTTAATGAATAAATACTGAATAATCAAGAATACGGTCTGAACAATAATAAAATAAATAGAGAAATTATGAATAATTATGTAAAGAATAAATCCCGTAGAGGTAATAGGTGAATAAAGGGTTAAAGTATTTAACAAATGTCATAAGAGCAAGCGAAATATCAGTTAAATATCATGAAAGACATTGAAATAAAGTAAAGTTGAGATATGAAAGAAATAGCTTTTGAGCTTATATAAAGAATAAAGAATAATAATAATAATTAAATATGGAAATGTTAAATAAAAATCAAATAAATTGATATGAACATAAGAACGTTAAGCCTTAACGTATGTGTAAGAAATGAGGTTCAATGGAATATTTTAAAACAGGGAACGATTTATCGACCATGGAAAGATTAATATGTGAATTAAAATAATATTGAATTGTTACTAAAGATATTTTATCAGTTCTTGGGAAGACATTTCGGCTTAAAATAATGCCTTAGCGCATAATGAGCGCAAATATAATATTAAAGTGTCACGCTAGGAACGCGTAGTGGTGAAATACTTGGCACATTACTTATGGAGGGTAGTTGATTGCAGTGAATGATAATTGTATAAGTCCTCTATTTGTGACATGGTATCACGAGGCATTGTGTAGGTATTTAAAAAGGGAGCTAATATATGTTATTATTGAGCGTATGTCATATGGGCCACGGCCGACTCTAAATCGCACTTTGTAATAAGTCCTCTGTACGGGATTAGTTCCCGAGGCACCTGAAGAGATTCGAATGCAGGATCTTCTTATGATAAAAGCCCCTGAAATTCTCCGTCGTCGTATGTGTATTTAATCTTCCCAATCAATGAGGACCCTCTCATAATTAATAAATGCCAAGGATATGATAATGGTCTGTGAACCAAAGAATAGTTGTTTGAATGTTACGGTACAATAAAGCCTGGTCTCCTCAGAACTGGATAGAATGGAAAGGTTTGTTTTGAAAGCCTTGAAAATAAGCTACTAAAATGTTGGGTCAGACGGGAAATCTCCACCACCCTAACAGGTCATAAATCGCACCCCAGTAGTAGAGACTAGCTCTTTTAAAGCGAGATGGAACAGAGACCGTCTCGTAAGCTGTTGTAAAGAGAGACGAATACACCAGGAGTGTTTAGAGTTGTAAACGACCCGGGCATTGAACCGAGGCCCTTAAAGATGGATATTTCGTTTGCCGGTTCAGATCGTAGTTTCTTATATGATAATGGTCTATTAAGACATAAGAGATAAATAACAATCCCTATTGTAATAATGTATGGACGTGGGATTCCACGAGTTGATTGAAGGCAACTGAGTTCGGGAGTAACTATAGTTTTTTGACTGTGTCAAGTACCTTCACGCTCTGGAGTACACAATTGATTTTCTGATTACCTTAATATGTTTGTGAAGTAAAGAGAGATGATAACAACTGAATGTGTGGACATGCCCAAAAATATTGAGTTAGATAATTAACCTATATTTTTAAATATAATTATATATTTGTTTTAAAGAATAAGAAAATATAAAAGACAGTGTTTGAGGTGTACAAGAATGACACCGTAATAATGTAAATGCATGGAGCCAAAGAGCTCGGAGTTATGTAAACTTAATGTTAGTGCTTTATGGAAGTGAGACTAAGTAAGAATTGATGGTTTATGTGGAAACCACAGGTTTTGAATACAATATTTGTTTATTTTATTTTGTGATCCCTTGTTCATTTGGAACAAGCAGTTGATATTTTGGTCAGTAATTAAAGTGTTAAAATGTTTGTAGCGCCATTAATTTTATTAATTAAATATGTTTAAATAGGAGTTGATTTTGTTGTTATTTTTGCAAGTGTATCCTCTAATTAATCCAAAATATGTGAGTCACAGAGTGGGGGAACTTACCGCTGCCCCGAAATCCCGAATTGAGCTACGCTGGTATACTGTGATTGGCATATTTCTTGCTAAATGGGCACAGGGGGATATATAAATACTGTGCTGGATTAATAACTAGAGGAACACTTAAGTCGGTCATATCATGTAAAATTAAAGTAATGATAGGAAAAGCTACAACGAAAAATATTAACTGACCGCATGGGTCCCTGGAAACTCATACCGAGCAGCCCTGAATATATGAATATATATTATTAAACCCCCTAGCAAAACTAAACATGGCGCCCAGTACGCAGGGCTGAGTTTTCCTAGGGAAAACCCGAGTTTTCTCGAAAAATCAAAATTTTCAATTTTTGAAAAATGGTTTTTCGAAATTTTGAATTTTAAACACTTCCATAAAGGTTTATGATATTGAATAAAAGTAGTAAAAGGGTACGTTGTAAGTGAATACCCGTACCAAGGTAATATTTTAAAAGAAATTGGGACACACGAATTCAGAGTATCATCTCTCAAGCATGTACTAGTGTGGTGGCATTTGTGGCCCACTGTATTCTCATAAGATGGTATTGAGTGAGGAATTGCAGGGGCTTTTGGAGGCGATAAAAGCCGATAGTAATGAGAAGTTGGGGGCCATAAACAATAAATTGGAAACAATAGACAATACATTGGGTCTCCAAAAGGAGGAAAATAACCAAAGGTTAGGATCCATGAATCTAAGTTTGGAGTCAATAAAAACTGATAGTGCTAATATGAGCACTAAATTAGAGAATATCGAAGTTAAAAGTAATACCATGGAAATTAAGTTAGAAGCTATCGAGGCTAACTGTGTAACAATGAACAATGAAGTAAAGGCTGAGATAGATAAAATAAATAACAAGTTCCAAGGTTTTGACACCATGTTTGGGGACAAGTTAACTGAGTTAAAAGGGGAAATCGCAAGTAAGATTAAAGAGGAAAGTAAAGGATTTTACTCAGGAATACAAGTCCAAATAGAGACTATGAACAAAAATATGGTAGAGTCCCAAAATACGTGTAAAGAAAATTTTAAAATTTTAGAAACTAAATTAGTTAACATAGAAACAAAGGGTGATGAGTGTGAAAAGAAACTTGTAACCCAGATCCAAGGTGTGCAGAAAGAATTGGAAGCTCAGATAAAATCTAACAGCGATATTTGTAAGGCATCCCGGGATGAAATAAAACAAAGCGTGAATGAGCTAGGAGATAGATTTGAAGGGGTTGAAGAGAAAGTAGGGATCCTCGAGAACAAAATCGGTGTAGTTCAGACTGAGGTAACTGAGATGAAAAATCAAAATCTAAAGGATGTTAAGGAGATGAAAGATCAAATTGATCATTTTACCGGGCAGGTAGATGAGAATCTGAAGACATACGAAACGAAAATAGATCAAAGATTAGGTGTATACGAGGGGCATCTCCAGAGTGAAAGAAAACAACGAGAGAACGAAAGTAAGGAAAGTACCCATAAAATAAATGAAATAAGTCAGGGTATTATTGAGGTTCAGGAAACCATCGGAACATTAAAGGTTCATGTAGGAAAAACCAATAAGGAAATTAATCAGGTCCAAGATGAAATGATGAAGTTGTATAAGAGTCAAGAGAAGACTGAGGGAAGGCTTGAAGGAATGAAAATAGATATGGTCAAAGGACGAAAAGAAGTGGAGAAGCAAATAAAGGAGATACGAGAGGGCCTGGAAACCATAGGTGACGTTAAGCCAGAAATTATAGACCAACATGCTAAGATCATTAAGAAAGAGGTAGAAGACCAAATAAATGGATTTAGGGATAGCTTCAGGGATGAGAAATTCCAACTCAAAAAGATAGAGGAAGATATTAAAATGAATCAAGAAAGAATTCAGAATGAATTAAGATCCCGATTGTAGAGGACGGAACTTAAGAATAGTCAAATGGAAATCCAACTCATGGCAAATGAAGAAAGTGCCCGAAGAGAAAGGAAGTTAGAATTCGAAAATCAGGAGGAGATTCCAAAGACAGGATGGGTAGATTCCCGGGAACAAGGCACCGATACGGAGAGGGACTTAGGAGGGGAGAGCCCTTATAAGATCCCAGGATATCCAATGGCGATGTCAACCCCGTACACGAATCAGACAAATGGCCAAATAATAAACATTATAAAATCCAATGAGGACAGACCAGTAAAGTTTACGGGTAACAACATGTCTATTACTCCAAAATACTGGCTAAAAGAAGTGGCAGAGTATCTAAATGAAATGAAGGTTCCTCAGGATCGGAGACTGAGAGCTATTGAAAAGCTGTTGGCAGGTGATTGTCTCACCTGGTTCAGAAGCTTCAGATACACTTTTGATACGGTGGAAGGCTTTAGGGAAGCATTTTTAAAGCGATATTGGGCAGCGGATGTCCAAGAAAACTTAAGGCTAGATCTGTACTCTAGGAAGTACAGCACCAATGCACCGACTAAATACTCGGAATTTTTCACCGCTCAGCTGTGTAAATTCCGCGAACTGGATATTGCTCCGGCAGAAAACGACCTGTGTGCCGCCATTGCGAGACAGCTTCCATATGAGATTCAGAGGCTGCTAATCTCATCCAAAGCCAGAAGTGCTGTGGAAGTGGAAAGCGTATTACGTCAGTTAGATATGACGACTTCGCACGTAACACCTCGGCATCAGAGACAAACTGAGCAAGTACACATGGCCAGCAGTCAGGAAACTGGAGAAAAACCAGCGACCAGGAATCAGTCCACCAGTACGGATACTCAAGGACGAGATCGAGAGTATGGGCACCAGGAGCCTAGAAGGATACAGCCATATTACCGGGGAGGATATCGAGGAAGAAATTCTCGAACTACGGGTTATAGGCAACAGGAAAGCCGACCCTATAACAATAACCAGCAAAGGCCGGATAATAGAAAGAAATGGGAGAATTATCCCAGGAGAAATGTAAGGCCAGACGATAGGGATGATGAATATCGGGCCGAAATAGAAGAAAGATATCAGGAGAGTCTTCGTTATATGAACGAAAGACCAGATGAACCTGATAGGCAAAAAGTCCGTTGGAGTGAGGCAATCAAGAACAGGAAATCACCCGACCGACTAGATGGAGCTCAAAGCTTGGAACTACAAGCTCAGTTGAAGAATGAGGGAAAAGGGAGCCCTCAGGATAAAAAAAAACTCCAAATTTAAATTGTCAAAAGTGGAAACATACCAGGAGCTGGGAGGAGGTAGAAATTGTAAATTGGATAGCCAGACCAGATGAACTAATTAACGAGGATGTGGAAGGAATCCCACCTGTTAAAAGAGAACTACCTATAATTATGCTTAGGATAGAAGGATTACGGGTCAGAGCATTGATTGATACTGGATCCACAATAAGTTTAATTACACCAACCCTTTTAAATGAATTGGAAATAAGGGGCCGAGTACTAAAGATTCCCACATCAAGTGTAAAGATTAAGGGAATTATCCCTGAAAAATTTTTGACATGTAAATTTCAGGTATACATTGATTTAATCATGGGTAACGCTGAAATTTCGCAGTGCTTTTTGCTGGTAAATCAATTACCGTATAATGTCATATTAGGTATTGATTTTATCCGTGAGAACAAGGTCATCATAGACCTAGCGCAAAATTGCATTAGAATTCAAAGAGAGGATGTGGATGAGCAAAACATTAACCTACAGGAACAGGATGCGAAAATAGCAGAACAGGTATGGCATATGGAAGAAGTGATTGAGGAAGATTATAAGGACATAGAAAAGATATTTGAAGTCCTCAACATAGAACTCGAAGATAATGTGGAAAATGAGTTCGAGACCAACCTGTCAGGAAAAGTGGAGGAAGCTAAAGTCAGCCTCGAAATTAAGGAACAATTAAAGAAATTATTATTGGATTATAGGGACGTATTTGATTCCAAGCCAGGGAAGATTGAAAATTTTAAATACGCGTTCCAAGTCAACGATTGGGCACCGTTCAAACAAAAACCATACCCGGTTGCGGAAAAACATTACCCACAAACCAAGAAAACACTGCAGGAGATGATGAATGCAGGGGTTATAGAAAAGATGGCGACACCATATGTTAGTCCATTAGTGATTGTGAGTAAACCGGATGGCTCAGTAAGGGTGTGTTTAGATGCCAGAAATCTAAATGCAAAAATTATACCAGAAAATGATTCGGCACCACCCATAAAAGAAATACTGAGGAAATTTAAAGGCAAGAAGATTTTTACAAATATTGACATGACTTCTTCGTATCATCATCTCGAACTGGAAGAGAAAACCAGCTTGTTGACTGGATTTCAGTTCGATCAACAAACATACTGCTTTAGAAGATGTCCGTTTGGATTGAAAACTGCAGGATCCGCATTAATAAGAGCGCTGGATCGAAACCTGTCAGAGGAAGTGAAAGAGTGCACTATCCGATACGTAGATGACATTTTGCTTACCTCGGAGAACATTGAGGAACATTTAGAAAATTTGAAGAAATTATTAGAAGACCTAAGAAGGGCAAATTTTAAGATAAATTTAAAGAAGTCGAACTTCTGTCAAAGGCAAGTGACATTTTTAGGGCATGTGATTGACAAGGATGGTGTTAAACCAAATCCATGCAAATTGGAATCGATAAGGGATTTTCCAAGGCCTTTGAAAGTGAAGAACGTTCGCCAGTTTTTGGGATTGATTGGGTTCTTCTCAGGACATTGTCCATCATACACCAAAACTGTGGCACCACTACAGGACCTTCTGAAGAAGGGGGGCAAGTGGAAATGGACGGAGGAAGCAGAAAAAGCATTCGTGGAAGCCAAGGAAATGCTCTTAAATTACGTGAAGCTAGGATATCCTGATTTTAATCAGAGATTTATCATTCAGACAGACGCATCCCAGATTGGAATAGGGGCAATGCTATATCAGGAGAACCCGGAAAACCCTGATAAGAAGAACTATCTAGCTTTCACAAGTCGGAGACTGAAACCACACGAGAAAAATTATACGATCAGCGAGATCGAGCTGTTAGCGATATTGCACGCGTTGCAATACTGGCGGAAGATCGTATATGGGTTTCAGGTCATTCTAAGGACGGATCATAAAGCCTTAACCTTTTTGATGAAGACTGATTTATCCAGTCAAAGGTTGATGCGTTGGGCTTTATATATTCAACAATTTGATGTCAAGATAGAGTACTGCCCAGGAAAGGAAAACATAGTTCCAGACTACTTAAGTAGACAGCCAGAGTCCATAGAAGAGGAAGTAATGGCTATAGATTTGGAAGACAGGGATCAGCGTACTCTTAATGAGTTAAGAAGCATTAGTCAAAGGCAACGGGAGGATCCATGGATGAACATGCTCATATCATTCCTTGAGGGAAGCTTGATAAGAGGAACACCAGCGTACACTGAAGCTGAGAAGATAGCACAAGACTACACGTTTTATAATGGGTTATTATATAAGTTTGTGGACTCTGACCATACGAAATTAAGGATTGTTGTACCTGCAATTTTGCAGAGGAAAATAGTATGGTTAGCCCATAGATCGTTCGGACATATGGGAGTCGACAAAACAGTCTCGATGCTGAAAGAAGCATTTATATGGCCGAGACTGAGAGAAACTGTAAGGGATACGCTAAAGACATGTGATCTATGTCAAAGGATTAAACCTAATGCATTTCTGATGAGACAGAAGCCTATACCATTGTTGCCCGAAAGGCCCGGCCAAATCATATCTATTGATAATTTTGGACCTTTGCCTAAGGCAAGAAGAGGAAATCGACACATAATGGTGGCTATGGATGTCTTCACTAAAATGGTTGTCCTTGCTCCCATACAGAAGACTAGTACCAAACAGGTGTTAAAACGACTTAAAGAAAAAGTGATACCGATTCTGGGGAAATCTGAGAATTTGTTGTCGGATCACGGCAGTTGTTTCACCAGTGTAGAGTTCAGACGAGAATTAGAAAGACTTGGAATACGTCAAATTTTGTCAAGTATTCGCCATCCTGAGGCAAACCCTGTAGAGAGAGTTATGAGAGAAACGGCCAAGTATTGTAGAATATACTGTGCCGAAGAAAATTGGAAGTGGATAGATATTTTGGATATTATTGAATTTTGTATAAATAATACAATCCATGAATCCACCGGAGAGATACCCATAACGTTACATCGGAATGAGCAACCAGAAAGACCTTGGAATCTGGTAATTCCTAGACCAGCAGACGCTCAGCCGGGAAGAGATGTACGAATTAGGAGAGCCTTTGAGCATCTTAAAGCTCAAGCCGACAGGAGGCAGAGAAGAAATAGGCATAAGAGGTATCATCGACCATTATTAGCAGGAGAAATGGTGTTAGTGAAAAGACCGGCCATTTCGGATCCAGGGAATCGTGTGTACAAGAAGTTCCAGAAAATGTACCACGGACCATATCAGATAATCAGAGATTTGAGGAATAACGCATATAGAATTCGGCATTGTGAAACGGATCACGAAGTGACTATGAATTCAGCAAATTTGAAATTATATTACCCTCCCGAAGATTTTGATGAAGAAAATGAACAAGCCCTGGTCATGGAAACATTTAGAGATGAATCCGCTTTTGACATAGACAAGAATAAGGAAGAAATAGAAAATAGAGCTCAAGCATTCGAGTGTGAATGCGAATTGGAGAAAGTATATTGGGAAATTAAAGAAATAATTGAATTTATTGAAGAAGAAAATTCCAATTTAAGAAAAGAAAATGATGAAATAAGGAAACGGGTAGGGATAGACCAAACCCGTAAGGGAGAATGAGGTTCTGGGAACGTAAAGTCCAGACAAATAAAGAAAGAAAGAAAGGGTAGGGACAGAGCATACCCGACCTACACAATTACCGGATACGACTTAAAAGAAGTAAAAACAACAGTAAATACGGATGACGTTATGATGGATTCGACGAATAGAGTAATAAAAATAAAATTGAAATAAATTTCCTCAAAATTATCGAAAATTTATTTACCTAAGGAGGGGAGAGATGAACCCATGGGACATAGGGTCCATGACGGTCGAATCCATGTCCTTAAGGAAGAAATGAAAGAAAAGTATAGTTTCCTAAAGGAACGGAGAGAGATTTTAAGCCAGGAATATAGCTTAACATTGTGCAAGCGACTAGGGACAGATGCTCCTTAGATGAGATCACCCCACTCAACATTTCAGAGAGGGTCGGTCACGAGTATTAATAACTGAGTGGAATCTTCCACCGTGATAGAAAGAGAAGCCTGAATCGGAATTCAAGCTGACGTGGCTGGAAATTGACAACGTCGCATACGCGCCAGAAGAGGAATAATTAAAATTAACACGTTTACGAGCATAATAATGAGTAAACAAGCACAGTACAGTGAATCATTTTGAATGAGAGATTTTTCAGTATAGAGAAACCATGTAATAATTGTGCAGAAATAAACTGCCGACGTAAGACGACGTCATCGGTGAATTACCTAAGCCTCTGTGGAGGGGAGAGAACAAAAAGAATGCAACTCCCACACAATTGAGGACGAGAAATTAATTAATATCTCCAAATTGCACGATCGATTCTTAGGTGCAATAAGATCATTTGACATTGAGAAGACGAGCTTTCGGAAGGTATAATTTTTATATTTGTGGCACCATTATTTTAGAAGTTGACCACAGGAAAGGCTTGAGTCTTATTTTTTGTAGTAAAACAGTATAAAGCTTCGGGCGTTTCCAAGCCAATCATGCAGTATTCAGACAGCCAGAGGGCACGTCGCTGCGTCACATCGCATACAGTCCTACGAGCATTCCGTGAGGGGAAGTGCTGCTCCACGACGTAGAAGTAATCATTCCGACAGTCCGTGAGGGGACGTAACTCTGCGTTACATCGATAACAGCTACCAGTACTCCTTGAGGGGAGAAAACGCTGTTTCACACCACCGAAGTAAGATCCAATAGCCACAGGCATCACAGTAGTAACGACTTGCTTGCCTTCCATAAGGGGTGGTCAAGACGAAATCTTAAAGTATCGCCGCAGTGAAGTATTAGGAAAATCCTAATTATAGGATTTAGGCCCGACTGTATACAAGTTAAAGTGAAAATTCGCAAGTTATAGTCAGAGCAGGCTGCGTACGTCGGACTTAAAGGCGATAGGTCGTTAAATGTGCGAACGAACAGATCATAACGTACGAAAGTATCGTACCAGACAGATAAACTGTTATTTAAATTGAAGCAACCTAAAAAGGAAGAACAGAATAAGGTTCGAACGTAGGAGCGTTAAAACAGTTTCAAATAAATAGAATAGGAGACTATAAACATTAGCTCCAGATATCAGGCGAACAATTCTAATAGTACTAGAATCAAGAAGTGCTAGCTGTTAGAAACTAAATCTATAGGTCTTAGAGGAGACCTCGATCCATATAGACTTTCGTTAGGATCGATAGACAGATCTACAGAGAAGCCGTTCAAGCTAGATCAATAGCCAGTTATCCAGGATAGGAATAGCAGAATTGAACTCCAGGGAACAGTAGATGTTTCGGGACTTTCGGATTCTTCAGAATAGGAAGCCGACATCGGATAAATCTCATCCTTGGAGACGGGAATTAAAGAAGATCACGTGTGATCGGCTCAGAAGTACGGCCTAGTGATCGGGTAATTGTGAAGTGTAAAATAATCAAGATTGTGTGTTAAATAATATTTTTAGTGTTATTATGTGTTCAAAAGGGACACACCAGTATATAAAAATGTCGTCAATATTAAGTGTTCTAGATATAGGTCAAAAAGTGTTTTTACGTAAGATGAATACCTTCAATATGGTGTAAAAAGTTCAAAGTGGGCCCCAAAAATGAAACGCCACACCAGATTTAAGATCATGGGATGATCTGAAAATATGTAAGTACAAAATTCATTTTTATTTTGGTGTCAGAAATTGATTGTGTACAACTCACCGGAGTTTTGAGTGAAAGGGATGTGTTTTAATGAATAAATACTGAATAATCAAGAATACGGTCTGAACAATAATAAAATAAATAGAGAAATTATGAATAATTATGTAAAGAATAAATCCCGTAGAGGTAATAGGTGAATAAAGGGTTAAAGTATTTAACAAATGTCATAAGAGCAAGCGAAATATCAGTTAAATATCATGAAAGACATTGAAATAAAGTAAAGTTGAGATATGAAAGAAATAGCTTTTGAGCTTATATAAAGAATAAAGAATAATAATAATAATTAAATATGGAAATGTTAAATAAAAATCAAATAAATTGATATGAACATAAGAACGTTAAGCCTTAACGTATGTGTAAGAAATGAGGTTCAATGGAATATTTTAAAACAGGGAACGATTTATCGACCATGGAAAGATTAATATGTGAATTAAAATAATATTGAATTGTTACTAAAGAGATTTTATCAGTTCTTGGGAAGACATTTCGGCTTAAAATAATGCCTTAGCGCATAATGAGCGCAAATATAATATTAAAGTGTCACGCTAGGAACGCGTAGTGGTGAAATACTTGGTACATTACTTATGGAGGGTAGTTGATTGCAGTGAATGATAATTGTATAAGTCCTCTATTTGTGACATGGTATCACGAGGCATTGTGTAGGTATTTAAAAAGGGAGCTAATATATGTTATTATTGAGCGTATGTCATATGGGCCACGGCCGACTCTAAATCGCACTTTGTAATAAGTCCTCTGTACGGGATTAGTTCCCGAGGCACCTGAAGAGATTCGAATGCAGGATCTTCTTATGATAAAAGCCCCTGAAATTCTCCGTCGTCGTATGTGTATTTAATCTTCCCAATCAATGAGGACCCTCTCATAATTAATAAATGCCAAGGATATGATAATGGTCTGTGAACCAAAGAATAGTTGTTTGAATGTTACGGTACAATAAAGCCTGGTCTCCTCAGAACTGGATAGAATGGAAAGGTTTGTTTTGAAAGCCTTGAAAATAAGCTACTAAAATGTTGGGTCAGACGGGAAATCTCCACCACCCTAACAGGTCATAAATCGCACCCCAGTAGTAGAGACTAGCTCTTTTAAAGCGAGATGGAACAGAGACCGTCTCGTAAGCTGTTGTAAAGAGAGACGAATACACCAGGAGTGTTTAGAGTTGTAAACGACCCGGGCATTGAACCGAGGCCCTTAAAGATGGATATTTCGTTTGCCGGTTCAGATCGTAGTTTCTTATATGATAATGGTCTATTAAGACATAAGAGATAAATAACAATCCCTATTGTAATAATGTATGGACGTGGGATTCCACGAGTTGATTGAAGGCAACTGAGTTCGGGAGTAACTATAGTTTTTTGACTGTGTCAAGTACCTTCACGCTCTGGAGTACACAATTGATTTTCTGATTACCTTAATATGTTTGTGAAGTAAAGAGAGATGATAACAACTGAATGTGTGGACATGCCCAAAAATATTGAGTTAGATAATTAACCTATATTTTTAAATATAATTATATATTTGTTTTAAAGAATAAGAAAATATAAAAGACAGTGTTTGAGGTGTACAAGAATGACACCGTAATAATGTAAATGCATGGAGCCAAAGAGCTCGGAGTTATGTAAACTTAATGTTAGTGCTTTATGGAAGTGAGACTAAGTAAGAATTGATGGTTTATGTGGAAACCACAGGTTTTGAATACAATATTTGTTTATTTTATTTTGTGATCCCTTGTTCATTTGGAACAAGCAGTTGATATTTTGGTCAGTAATTAAAGTGTTAAAATGTTTGTAGCGCCATTAATTTTATTAATTAAATATGTTTAAATAGGAGTTGATTTTGTTGTTATTTTTGCAAGTGTATCCTCTAATTAATCCAAAATATGTGAGTCACAGAGTGGGGGAACTTACCGCTGCCCCGAAATCCCGAATTGAGCTACGCTGGTATACTGTGATTGGCATATTTCTTGCTAAATGGGCACAGTATAGAAGTTACATGTATTTTAAAATTGGACATATCAGCAGGCATAGAATCATGTTGGCAGCACTGCCTTGTATTAATTACTCCAAATTAATCTACAATGTCAGGTGTTGTACGTGTGCAAAGTATAGAGCTGTTGGCTTGCATACTTTCTGATATATTGATATTAGGGTAAAAAAAATATAGACAGCATTTATTAACAGTTAGCAGCCCTGATTGCTCTTAACAATACTTACAGTCATTCTGTTATGGTACACATAGCACATACGAAATTTGGTTGTAATCCAACTGATAGTATAGAAGTTACATGTATTTAAAAATTGGTACTATCAGCAGGCTTATAATCATGATGGTAGAACTGACGTATATAAGTTACTCCAAATTAATCTACAATGTCAGAATATACGTGTGAATAGTTTAAAGCTGTTGGCTTGCATACTTTCTGATATATTGGTATTTGGATTAAAAAAATAAAGAGAGCAATTATTAACAGTTGGCAGCCCTGGTGGCTCTTAAGAATACGTTCAATCATATCTGTTTATGTACAGACATTACATACAAAATTTGGTTGAAATCCAATTGATAGTGTAGAAGTAATATGCATTTAAACATTGGACCTATCAGAAGGCTTAAAATTATTTCGGCAACACTGTCATTGTTGGCCTCCTGGAAATTAAACTGAAATAGTATTAACTGCATGTGTACCAATTTTGGAATAGCTCCCATGCATACCTTGCGAGATACCCAACATGGAGGTCAAATTTCTAGTGCGATTTTTCAGCAGTTGGTAGCACTGACATCATTTTCAAATATGGACGTGAGATATTCCGGTGCACATCTTTACTCATACTAAATTTGGTTTTGATTGCTGCAGCCGTTTAGGAGTTGATAGGGGGGACACACACACAGACAGACAGACAGAAGGACAGACAGACAGACAGACACACATTTTCCCGGATCGATCTCATAAGACTACTTTTTCCTCATTTTTGCAAAATGTGAAAAGTAGGCTAAAAATATGCTTTAGGCCATAACAATACATCTCCAGATGGACAAGCAAAGTTCCATCTAAATACCATTCTCAAATATCTAAACGTGTCCTCCACGTGATCACGCAAGAATTCACCTTAGCAGTCATCACCATGAGTCAGCTGGCATAAAAATCTGAACGGGAAACCACCCCAATAAATCAACGTGTCAAAACACGGAAACAATCAATCACCTTAAGTGAGAAAATAAGCCTACCAAAAATAGCAAAAGTGTGGCTCCATTCATTAAAGAAATACACTGATAGTATATAAATATCATGTCCATCCGCTTACAACATTTGCGAATTTAATTAAATAGTGGGAAATACAACTTCTTAAACACCCTATACTCAAATAACAATGATGCAAGTGTACATGTATGACTGAGCTCTATGAACTGCTCGATAAAGAAAATCTTTCTAGCATAAACAAGGTATGAAAAATCAAGTGTGCTGCTCTGCAGGTTAAAGCAGTTAACCTTGAGCATCGAAAGCTGTCATCCTAACGAAGTCCAAGTGTTACTTGCTCGCTTCACTGCGTGTCAATGTCTATCAACATGTAGAACAAACTGGTGTAATGCACTCAAAAATGTCCATTATTTCACTCTGTGCATACTATAATACAATGTCTTTATCATTGGGATAACAAGGCTTCGAAACTTGCCTTAAAAAATGAGGTCCAAACATAAACTGCATCGTAGCTTTGCAAAACATACTAAAAGAAAATTATGTTACTTTTGAAAGAGATTAGAAAAAATACTCCACTGTCGCAAAGAAATGAATTCTTCACAAAAGAACGTGCGCAATGCACTAAAAATAATTAAAATGTTCTTACAAACGCCATCCTCATGGCTTACTATTTCAAATGACACTATTTAATGTTGAATGGTCGGTTACAAGTGCTTTAACAAAAGTCACTCTCACTCTCTCAAGTGATTCACCTCGAATCAAGGTTCTGAGTCCTTAAAAATGTATTTTACAAAAACATGGTAGATGCGTAACCTCCACGACATCAAAATGATACGACCGTCAGTGGCGTATTTATTCTTTCAAGAAAAAGGGGCCTCAAAGTTATCAAAAGAAAATGACCTTACTTTGAGCTGGTTAAATCAGACAAAACATTATTTCTTCTCAGCTGATGTCCATTCTAAGGACTGTACAAAATTATGACACATATTCGCACCCCTCTGAGGTGTCTAGCTCATAGACAAAAGCTATCTGCCAAAATGCGGAAGCTTATGGAAATGAAAGTATGCCGTCAGCGGCATCTACAAAATTACAAGACCTACCTAAATGACTGTTTTAACGGTTGACTACAACTAATCCACCCCCGAGACCAGAACCAAATACAAATAGAAATTTAACGTAAACTCACGGCGTCATGTTTCTCACAGAGAAACATCCCAGGCTTCAAATTCATGGATCAATCCTTGTAATCCCAGGTGGTAATGATATTTCCCCGGCCATGGCTTTCGCAATTCTAGTATCGGCTTCCATATTGCTGATGTTAGATGGTCAATGGCTCCTCCATTGGGATATTTACGGCATCATCTCGTTCCTCGTGGTACAGGCGTAAATCAGAATGTCGTCACCGTCAAACATTTTAACGTTCTCGTTGAAGTAACGAAATAGTAGGTTGAAGAACACTGTTTTATCACTGCTGATGTTTAATTTTAGCGACACTGGCTTTGAATGGTGCAGGCTTTATAGAATAAAAAATGGCCATGTGCCTGCTTTACTGAAGCTTTCTTTCACAGATTCTAAAAGCACGTTATTAGCACAATCACTTTAAACATTTAGATGAGATTCGCCTAGACACGGCGTATTTCTTTAGCATTAACAATTTCCACAGCACTCAACGCTGTTAAATAGCACTATAATTTTCACTTTGCTGGAAATTTGTGCGACCCACATTCCACCATGTGGTGATTGCACAATGTACAAGGCGTACAGAAAAATCACTTAATCACTCGTACTTTGACAATATCACTTTATCGAAATTATAATTCTGTAGAAAACAATTTCACAAGCACTGTGGTGCTGATACAATGTAGGATGCTTGGTCAATCCTTCGATACGACTTCCTTAGTCTTTTCACCAACAAAATGTTCATCGGTCACTCGACCGAACTTAGTAACGCACACATCCGTGCGGCTCAAACGCACATGGGATTGTCCTTCCTCTCTGCTTGGCGTGTTCCGGCTTCGAATACCGCCGAAGTCATTTAGCCTTTACTTCCTTCTTCCTCGCGTTTCTGCGATGCAAATACCTTATATTACCCATCATAGTATCATATAGACGTGGCTAATAATGCAGAATTACCAATTATAATATTTCTAAGATGCACATCGTAGATATAAAAATCTGCGATCATGATTAATTCTTTTTACTCTTCCAAACGAAGTCAAAAGTTCTCCTGAAGATGATACATGCTTCCGGAGTGCGTTCAGTGTTTCTCAGTTGGAGTATTCTTATGTTACCAATAAAATTATCACCAGCATGAGATCAAGCGGTCTCATTATACTGAGAAAATTATAGATGTGGCCAGGAAGAGACGTCTCGCTTTCTACGGACATGTCTCAAGGATGAACCCAACAAGACTAACCAACCGGCTTCTGAAGTACAGAGAGAATAGATAGAGCGTGACACCGTGGTTAACAGAAGTTAACAAGGACATCCAAGAACGGAAGATAATGGAAAGTGATATTAGAAGGCGATCACATCTCAGAAAGATACTTAAACAGAAGAGTATTCAGGACAGACCACACTGTAAGAAAACCGGCATCATCTGGACAAAAGAGAGAAAGGAGAAACATAGCCTGAGAATGCGCGAATATTGGGCAAACATCAAGTCCCTCGCCAAGCTGAAAAGTTGAACGTCGTGGTCCTTAGCTGGCCCATTCGATAGAAGAACAAGAAGAAACTAATGAACGAATGCAAGCCGGTAACCATGACAAAAGTATCTCAAGAGGTGACCTCCAACTTTCCATTTATTTCTGTAAGAAGCAATGCCACTGAATTTATAAAATTTCTGTAAAAGTTTGCAAATGGCTATAAGGTTATCATGGAAACAAACATAGACTGTAAAATTCATCAAAGCGCGTAAGGGGGTCATGGGGTACCCTAGAATTTTTAAACGCAAATTACACGTGCGATATGTTGTACAGAAGGTCTATTATATCTCCAAACAGCAACATTATTTTCAAATATTCCTGAGTTGAAATAGTGTTTTTTGCAGTTTTTGGGAATTTGGGCCATTGGAGGCTAAAAATCCTGAATTTTCATGCACCACAAGCCTTTATAATTTATTAAAGGAGTCTTCCAGGGGATGGGAACTTTCCACAATGGTGAGGGTCAGTTTTTATTTGACATATATTGCGTTTCGTCAACAAGGTTTTCAATATTATTTTCACGTCAGGAAGTACACGTTAGGTGAATTTAGTTTGAGAGCACATTTTAACTAATCATATTCTTGTCGACAAACAGGTTCATCGTAAAGATGATTTTGTTTGACACTGTGTAGTTGATATAGCCTATATTTATGTTTATGTACGCCTATAACTCGTGTTCGGGTGTTTGGAGCATCGTAAAATTAGGTATTGTAACCAAGATCAATACACCAATCATTTATAAAACACTTCACCGTAATTTTCATAGAAGGGTTAGTATAGGAAAAAACGTTTCAAAATACATGCTAAAATAGGCAAAAATAAAAATTATTCTAGAAAGACGACCAAAGCATAGGTTGCGCTTCTCAATGTGTGCCACAAAACTAGGGAGTCTATAAAGGGTCTCCAAAAACCACATTTTAAGGCCCTTAAATTAACAGTGTCTGTGATATTCCCAGAAAACTAACTTCGTTCTGATAAACTTATGAAGGAATGACAAGCCCCTAACCATTGCACCAGTAGCTCAATTGATAGCGTCTGGTTATTAATTCCAAAGACCGTTCGAAGAGCGGGTACTTGTGCTAGTATATATATATATATATACTAGCAGTAGTACCCGGCTTCGCCCGGTGGAATGATGATAATGTTTTAAGGTCTCCTTAGAAATATAATGGACTTAAAATCTAAGTCATTTGCCCCCAAAGACAATGAGGGAGTAATATCTAGGTCATTTGCCCTTTTGATAAGGATGATAATAAAAACTACTGTTGAATTGACACGTCAAACTTACAAACTACCGTAATAGAAATACATATTTCAAAATTCACAGGCGAGGAAGACTTATTGTGTGTGGTGATTAATGGTGTAATGGGCGTAACATCTACTGTAGGTCATTTGCTCTTATGATCAGGATGATAAGAGAAACTACTACCGGTATTGAATTGACACTTCAACGTATAATGTATACAATGTACTGTAATAAAAATAACTATATGGTGGCTTCGGTGGCGTATTTGGTAGCATGCTGAGCTTCTATGCCCAAGATAGCGGGTTCAAACCCAGCCGAAGCCGTCGGATATTTTAAGAGCGTTAAAAATCCGTCAGTATGCCTTTCTTCGGAGGGGAAGTAAAGCCGGCGGTCCCATGTCAGATTTATGGCATGTTAAAGAACCTTCCACTAATTACACCTGTGTGAAGCTAAATTGGATAGGTAAACAACGCTCATAGATGTCTACGTCCGTTGCTTAGAGCCGACTGCAGTGGCGTCTATTAGCTAAATTCCGAACTTGGCCTAGTAGTCGTTGACGGTGGCGCTTGGCGGCAAAAGTACGAACTATTTGAAGAATTCTAAGTTGCAGTTTGTACTTAAATTAAAAAACAGATAACACACACTAATACAGTCATCACATTTAACACCGGTTATCAGACAGATTCTACACACACCCAAAGTACACGGGGCTACATGACCGCGTTGTCACAGCCCCTAAACTTAAGAACCAACCAACCAAAAATAAATATTTTAAAAATCACAGTCGAGAAAGACTTTATGCGGCGGTGATTATTGGTATGATGCGCGTAACATCTAGGTCATTTGCACTTATGATGATAATAATAAGGTAATGAAAAAATGACTACTAAACGAACATGGTGTTATTTTAAAACTGATATAGGTAATTCAGGTATCTAGCTTCGATGTCTTCCAAAGTCTCAACCTTATTTTCTGGCTTAGGCCTGTACTGGATGCGTCTAGTGAAAGAGCGTACTGCTCGGCAAAGACAAAGAATATAGGTCCAAGCTGCACGAACCTGAGATGATCGCAGATGATGACGAAATATGATGACACACGTTCGGGGTTCCCCGTCCTATACAGATTGACCGGGAATCACTCCCTGTTTCGCAACGGCCCTGTGCTGGCATCAGCATAGACAGCAGGAGATAACACGGCGGGCTCTGGAAAGTACTCTCAAGTCACCTCGCGATGAATCAGCAAGCTATTCTCACAACTGACCCCCCCCCAGGGTCTCACAACTTGTGGGACGTGGGTTGGCGACCACGGAACCCCAGCTGAGTCTGGCATCGCTTCTACTTCCTGGTGCCGGGCTTATTTCAGTTCTCTTTCCTGTCGGCCTCCCTTGGTCAACTCTTGTTCTCTTCCGACCCAGACTGTATTAGGGTATCCGAGGGCTAGGGAGTCTTTCAATTTCCCGCCTTAATTGGCTTTGTCTCATCTTTCCTGATACCCTCATTCTTCGAGGGGTCTGCCTTCTTTTCCTTTTCATAATATCTCCTGTCTTCTGCTCAAGGCCCTCAAAGAGGCAGGGTGTGTGTAGACCCACCACTTCTGGTACACCCTCAAGGGCTCATGACTGGTGAGTTAGGAAGCTGGCAACCCCGAGGAATTCCTGAGCTACTTGCAGGGAATGGAGTGGTATGTCAGAAATTTCAAGTGGACAGTGTTACGCATCGGGTTCCAAAGGGTAAGTATACACACTTTGTTTTCGATCGGTGAATGATGTAGATTTGTGCCAAAGGGCCTAAATGCGTGGAATGGAGTGGTCTGTCCGAAATTTCGAGTGGACAGTGTTACTCGTCCGGTTCCAAAGGGTAAGTAAACACATTTTGTTTTCGATCTGTGAACGATGTAGATTTGTGCCAAAGGGCCTGAATGCGTGGAATGGAGTGGTCTGTCCGAAATTTCGAGTGGACAGTGTTACTCATCGAGTTCCAAAGGGTAATTATGTAAAATCTGGTTGAGATCGGTGAAACGGTGTAGTTTTCTGCCAAAGGGCCAAAAAGCAGGGAATAGTGTGGTTTGTCCGAAATTTAAAGTGAACAGTGTTACTTGTCGGGTTCTACGGGTAAGTATATAAAATTGGGGTCAGATCGGTGAAACGGTGTAGATTTGTGCCAAACAGCCTAAATGCAAGGGATGGAGTGGCCTCGCCGCAATTTCAAGCAGACAGTGTTAGTCGCAGTGTTCCAAAGGGTAAATATACAAATTTTGGTTGAGATCGGTGCAACGGTGAAGATTTGGGACAAAGGGCCTAAATGCAGGGAATGGAGTGGTCTGTCCGCAATTTCAAGCGGACAGTGTTACTCGCTTGGTACCAAAGGGTAAGTTTCCGAATATTGGTTCTGATCGGTGAAACGGTGTAGATTTGTGCCAAAGTGCCTAAATGCAGGGAATGGGGTGGTCTATCCGAAATTTTAAGTGGACAGTGTTACTCGCAGGGTTCCAAAGGGTAAGTATACCAAGTTTGGTTCAGATCGGTGAAACGGTGTAGATTTGTGCCAAAGGGCCTAAATGCAGGGAATGGAGTGGTCTGTCCGCAATTTCAAGCAGACAGTGTTACTCGCAGGGTTCCAAAGGGTTAAGTATACACATTTTGGTTCAGATCGGTGAAACGGTGTAGATTTGTGCAAAAAGGGCCTAAATGCAGGGAATGGCGTGGTCTGTCCGAAATTTCAAGCAGACAGTGTTAGTCGCAGTGTTCCATAGGGTAAATATACAAATTTTGGTTGAGATCGGTGAAACGGTGTAGATTTGGGCCAAAGGGCCTAAATGCAGGGAATGGAGTGGTCTGTCCGCAATTTCAAGCAGACAGTGTTACTCGCAGGGCACCAATGGGTAAGAATACGAATTTTGGTTCTGATCGGTGAAACGGTGTAGATTTGTACCAAAGGGCCTAAATGCAGGGAATGGGGTGGTCTGTCCGAAATTTTAAGTGGTCAGTGTTACTCGCAGGGTTCCAAAGGGTAAATATACAAATTTTGGTTGAGATCGGTGAAACGGTGTGGATTTGGACCAAAGGGCCTAAATGCAGAGAATGGGGTGGTCTGTCCGAAATTTCAAGTGGACAGTGTTACTCGCAGGGTTCCAAAGGTTAAATATACAACTTTTGGTTCAGATCGGTGAAACGGTGTAGATTTGTGCAAAAGGACCTAAATGCAGGGCATGGGGTGGTCTGTCCGAAATTTAATGTTGACAGGGTTACCCGCAGGGTTCCAAAGGGTAAGTATACAAATTTTGGTTCAGATCGGTGAAACGGTGTAGATTTGTGTACATAACAGACAGACAGACAGACAGACAGACAAACTTTGTGCTTTATATATATAGATATAAGGATGTTCGTCTGTTCGTCTTTTATGCGTTCAGAAACCATTCATCCGATAGCGATCAAATTTTGGGGAGTTGTTGTGAACACTTCTGGGATGGTTATAGGCATAGTTAAAACAATTTACAATAGAGAGCGCGCGAGTAGTTTAATCAAATGAGTGTTGGCGATGTGTTCATATAGCCTACAATTCATCCGATTGCGACCAAATTTTGATGGGTTGTTTAGCACACTTCTGGGATGGTTATAGGCATAGTTAATCCAATTTACAATATATAGCGTGCTAGTAGGTTAAACAAATGAGTGTTGGCGATGCGTTCATATACAATTCATCTGATTGCGATCAAATTTTGGTGAGTTGTTGTGCACACTCCAGGAAACGTTATAGGCATAGTAAATCCAATTTATAATAGATGGCGCTCGAGTAACTTCAACAAAATGGCGTGCGTTTTGTTTCAACAAAGTCCCACATGCGTTCATATACCATTCACCCCATTGCGATGACTTTGGGTGAGATGTTGTGTACACTTCAGGGAAGGTTTCTGGCTTAGTAAATCCACTTAACAATAGGTAGCGCACGAGTAGATTCAACAAATGAGTGATGACACGCAAAGCGTTTCAACAAAGTCCCGTATGCGTTCATATACCATTCATCGATTGCGATGAAACATTGTTGAGTTGTTGTGTACACTTACGTGAAGGTTTCTAACTTAGTAAATCCATTTCACAGTAGGTAGCGCAAGAGCAAATTTTAAAAATGAGTGACAGCGCACGAATCGTTTAAACAAAATTCCGTATGCGTTCATATCCCATTCATCCGATTGCAATGAAACTTTGGTGAATTGTTATGCACGCGCCAACGAAAGTTTCCAAATTAGTGAATCCATTTTACGATAGTTTAGAGGCAGTTAACGGGAATTGAAAAAAGATTGTTTCCAAAAGCACTTCAAGAAACAAAATTACAAACCCAACACTTTCTTTGATTGGAATTGCAATGAATGCCGGGTACAGCTAGTAACTAATATTGGAAAATTAAATGGCCCCCTACTGATATGGAACTATTATATAGGAAAATACGAACATTGTTGACCAAACATCGAATACACCACTTCAAATATAGGCATACAATAGATGTTATCATTTCTGAGCGTAACATTGTTTTGAAAGACTATACAATCGTGCAGTGAATGGTCACTATAAGTGGGCCGTTCATTCTTGACCGGTACATATTACATGCGCAGTAGTGTCTCCACGCTTAGTGAGTCTTCATACCTTTGTGATCGATGCAAATAAAGTGCGCAATGTGTCCTTGGCAGTGCATGTGCATATTCAGTGGTCTCAGTATTCTACTCGGGCTTTAAAGAGGAATTCTAACGTGCTTACGACCGGCCATGAATGACCGCCCCATCTATACCTTACGCTATTTACGGAACTTTTAAATTGGTTGAATTCGAATAAGAGCTCAACTGATGGGTTACGTCGCCATAATGATAACAATGATGAACACTATTATTAGCGTAATTGGAAGAAAAATGCGCTAATTTGGGAGCTGTGTGCGTTACAACCAAATATTATAAAAGGCAATGAGAGGTTATGTAAAGTAATAATACTTATACTTAATATAATAGCTCGGTCATTTCTAGCAAGCTCTCGCCTACTTATAATTTCATGGCAAGTCAATTATTGTTTTACTGAGTTACACTTGTGTACGCTCAGGGGATCACAACTAGTACGGTGAGGGTTGGCGACCACGGGATCAAAGCTAAGTACGGCATTGCTTTCAATAGCTTTATGCTGGGTTACTACCGGTCATTTTACCTGTAGACCTCCCATGATCAACAATTCTCTGCCGACCCAGGAAGTATTACGATGTATGGCACAGGCCATGCCAATTTATTATTATTATCGTTATTGTTGTTATTATTACTATTATTGTGCTATTTCCTTCCTCCCTTCCTTCTTCCCATCCCTTCCCTTCCATTCCTTGCTTTCTTACTTCTTCTTTGCTTCCTTCCTTTCTTTCTTCCTTGCTTTCTTTCTTTCTATCTTTCTTCTTTCTTTTGTTTCTTCCTCCCTTCTGTTCATTCTTCATTCCCTCCTTCCATATTTTCGCCCTTTCTTTGCTCTTTCACCCTTTTATTCTTTCTTATTTTATATTGTTTCTTTGTTCTCTCTTTTCTTCTTTTCGAGGTTCTTATACTTCTTTCTTCCTTTGCTCCCTTCTTCCTTCCCTTCCTCCGTATGATCTACCCTTCTCCTCTTCTTTTTTGTTTCATCTTTCACTCCGTCCTTATTTTATTTGCTTCCTATTTCTTCCTTCCGTCCTTTCTTCTTGTACTACTCCATTCTTTTCTGCTCTCATTTCCTTCCTATTTATTCCTTTTATTCATTTATTCTCCTCCTTTTCACCCTCCCTTTGTTGACCATTTTCTTCTTCTAGTATACTGTATAGGCTTAGAGTACTTAGTAAGAAGTTCATGGCAAACCAATTTGTAGTAGAACTATATCCTCGCTCTGAGATGTTTGGTGGCAACTACTGAGTGGCATGGGTAATATCCCCGTTATGAGTCCAATAATGAAAGCGTGAAGTGGCCTTGATATTTTGTGAAATGCAAATCTCGTGCAGTGTTTCGTGTTCTGGCCGTCCCCCAATTAGTATCAGCGCAACGTGTCTCACAACATGAAGCAGTGGCGGCCTTGTTCAGGCACAAACAGGCGTGATCTACCACTCTGTAGCCTTACTCAATACGAGATGAGGGATCGTGGGTTCGAATCCTTGTATCATCACGAACTACAACCACGACAGAGCTGGGAACACTGTGGACAAGTCTGTGACTACCTGCTTGACATTTTGAAAATGATTGGACTAAATTACAGGGATAGGAGGATGATCTGCAATCTATACAGAAACCAGACAGTAGTCATTCGAGCCGAAGGACATCAGAGAGAAGCTGGTATTCAGAAAGGTGTGAGGCAAGGGTGCAACTTATCACCCATAGTTTTCAATCTTTGCATTGAACAAGCAATGAAGGAAATTAGAGAGAAATTTAAAGTGGGAGTGAAAATTCAAGGAAATATAATTTCAACTCTGAGATTTGCTGAGGACATCGTCATCTTGGTCGACACGCCTGAGAATTTGAATGAGTTTTTGAATGGTATGGACTCCGTCTTGAGGAAAGAATTCATGATGAAAATTAATAAATGTAAAACAGAAATTTTGGAATGAGCCGAAATAAATCAGAACCCTCTATGGACATCGAATTGGCAGGTGAAAAACTGAAGGGAATAGGAGACTTGTGTTACTTAGGAAGCAAAATAACCAGTGATGGACGAAGCAAAGAGGATATAAAAAGTAGGTTGGCTCAGGTAAGGAAAGAATTTCTACAGAAAAGGAATCTGTTGACATCGAATATAGATTTAGGTATTAGGAAGTCATTATTGAAACCCTTTATCTGGAGCGTGGCACTCTATGGAAGTGAAACTTGGACTATTGGTGCTGCAGAAAAGAGGAGAATTGAAGCGTTTGAAATATGGTGTTACAGGAGAATGATGAAGATCAGATAGGGTTACAAACGAAGAGGTATTAAGACGAGTGGGAGAGGAGAGATGTTTCTGGCGACTGCTAATGAAGAGAAGAGATAGGGTGGTAGGGCACATAGCCTACTAAGACACCCGGGAATAGCAAGCTTATTTATCGAAGGAAGGGTCGAGGACAAGAACTGTAGGGGTAGACTAAGGTTAGAATATGTTAAACAGATTGCCTCGGATGTAGGGTGTGGTAGCTATGTAGAGGGGAAACGATTAGCTCAGGACAGGGAGGCATGGAGAGGTGCATCAAACCAGTCAAAAGACTGAAGACTCAAACAACAACCTGTTCGATGAGGATCTTTGAGAATCGGTTCACTTAAAATACCTAGGATATTAAGTGCTGGTGGTGGTTCTGATATAGGGATATCAGTGTTAATAACTAGTTCTTTGTCTTCTCCTTCACCGTCTTCACCTTCTGGTAGTATCAATGTTATTGGTTTTACGTCCCTTTTAACTACTGTACTGTTAGAGACACCGGAGTGCCGCAATTTTGCCTCTAACGGGATATTTAACGTGTCTAAATCTACTTTCACGGTCCCCTCACATTTTGCACCCTCGAATGCCACCTGACTGCACCAGGATTCGATCCTACAACCTTGAGCAGAGCAAGCTAAAAGTTACCGCTGCGCCTCGCAGCCATTCTTCTTCTTCCCCTCGTCGTATTCGTCTGCTTCTTTAACCTTATTCTTCAACTTTCTGCTCGTTCCCGACGTCAGCAACAATTCAGACTGTGTCAACTCCGTTGGGCACTACTCAGATTTGCTATGAAAGTTTTTAGAATGTTTACTAAAGGATTCTTCTCCTAGCAACATTCCTCTTTCCTGGTATTCAACCTTGAAAAATAGCCTGCAGTAGCTGGTGTCTGTTTTCATTCCTCATAACATAACCAAGGTAGGCCTACCGGAGATTGCTTTTTACCACAGTGTTTAGAACTTCCTTGTCTGCTCTTTGATTATTCTGAGAATTTACTATATGGTCTCTCCATAAGCACAATTTACAACCTTCAATAGTCATACCTTAAATGCTCTTGCAATTACAAATTCTTCTACAGTAATGGCACAAATCTAGAATATGTTATCCGCAGGTTGTCTGGGATTGATTTTCCTACGGTTTGGCGTTCTTTCCTCGCATGTCGCTTCTGAGATTCAACTCTTCGCCGTTGGTGTTCAAAGTTCTTCTGGCCTTCGAAGGCAAGGTGACGCTTCGAAGAGACGGTGACCTCCCAGTTGTCAAGGTTATTGTGTTTTTGAGGTGATTGCATGGCATTGGGGCTGGGGTTTGGAAGGAAGCTTCTGTGGCCTTGAGCAACCTACCATCCCAGCATTTCCCCAGAAAGCAAAACATGCTATATCTGGTCTAGAATGGCCGGGAGTGAGATTTGAAAACACTCTCTTCTGAGCAATCCTTACTAGGCTTTGTGAAACCCTCATACCTTGATGACATTTACTGTAGGGAGCTTGGTGGCGCAGCAGTCAAGCTGCTTGCCTCTCACTCAGGTGGACCAGGTTCGATTCCCAGTCAATGCATGTGAGATTTTTGAAGTGAAATGGCATGTCCCGTGGTTCGGATTCCACTTGGCTCATGATTGCGAGATTAACGGCTACGTAAAACTAGACGCATCCTGAAATTCACTGTGCCTCTTCCAAGAACCAGACCAGGACCTTAAATGTGGAAAGCAACTAAACTCGCCACTAAGCTACGGCAGCTGTCCTTTGGCCAGTCAAACCTACGTTTAATATCTTCCTTGCTTCGTCTATCACTGTTTATTTTACTTCCCAAGTAGCAGAAGTCTCCTTCCTCTAGAGCAGATATGCAGGAAGTATGGCATGGACATTAGAGATGAAAGAGTCAGAAGAAAATAAATGGTGATGTTGAGCCTTCAGTCATTTGACTGGTTTGATGCAGATCTCCAATCCCCTGTCCTGAGCTAAGGATGAAACGTTTCACGTCGTCTAAAGAGCATCATCAGGTCAATTCACAAAAATAAATATAGGCTATATATAACAGTTTTTGTTGTTGTTTCATTTGAGGAGCTTGGTCAGCGTGGCCATTAGGCTAAACCCTGTGTTTTGGGTGTGTTTGGAATTTTTCTGATGATCTGTGGTATTGTTGTGTCTATAGTAGGGTTTGCATTTTTAAATTCAGGTGAGGATTGAGGGGGAGGCGGCCGGCATTTTACTGACATGGAAGTGGGGTGGTAGCCTGCATGGGCCGGCTGATGGCCATTATGGCTCAAACCTCTACAACGAATTAACAACAATGAATATTTACTCACTTGCTTCTTTTCTTTCTTTCTTTCTTTCTTTCTTTCTGAAGAATGCAAACACATTTGCCATTGAAAACAAATGGTTTTTAAATATCCGTATTGATGTTAGAATTAACCGTTTAAAATTATACGCCAAATCAATACATAAACAACTATATATTTTATATATTTTGACATGTTTCGACCTTCAATGAGGTCATCTTCAGCTTAAACAGAAGGTCAATTAAGAATTGAAAACTAAAATAGCATGTATGACTTAAAACTAAATTAGAAATGAAAAATTAATGATAATAATTGTAATAAATAAAATATAGTAATAAAATGGATATCCTTACAAATGCAGTATTAATTAAATAAATATAAGATTGGTCTTTTTACAATAATTTTAGAAAAAGTAGTTAGAAAATAAGAACTATTAATGGTGAGTGTAAAAATGTTAAGCTTTAAAATGTTTTATCAAAATATACAAACAAAATCATTTAGAAAAATCACGTTCTAAAATCAATAAACTAATTCAATTCAGGGGTTGATTAAATAAGTTGAATCCTCTTCAATACGGAGTTTATTAACAATTTTGAATAGGTGCCAACCAGTATTACGATGACATGAATTAACCTTGTTGTATGGGATGGAGAAATTCGGAAATTCGTATAAGAATTTGAGATGAAATGCCCGATGTGGATATGTGGCAATTCTAATATTTATCCAAAACGTTAAGAAGGTAATGAAAAAACGGTATTCTTGAAATGGAATTAAGGTATCAGATGTTCATCTTTAAATTTTCCAAACAGTGTTAGGTTATGTATTTTCCGCTTTAATGCAATCGTCGTATTGAAATTCTCCCGTAGTATGTAATGCATACATTAAATCAGATCAATGCAGTAAAGGTGGCTTGTCATTATTGTTTATGTATTGATTTGGCGTATAATTTTAAACGTTTAATTCTTTATTTATTTATTTATATATTTATTTATTTATCTGTTTATTAATTCATTTGTTTAATGATTGATTTGTTTGTTTATTCATTTATTTTATTACTTATTCGTTTAGTTATTTATTTATTTGTTTGTTTATTTATTTACTTATTTGTATAATTATTTCTTTCTTATTTGTTTATTTACATATTAATTAATGAATGAATGAATGAATTAATTAATTAATTTATTTATTTAATTAGTTTATTTATTTATTTATTTATTTATTTATTTATTTATTTATTTATTTATTTATTTATTTATTTACTTATTCGTGGATTGTTAGAACGAATATATCTCATCATTTTTATAGCCTATCTTAAGTTTGCTGTTACTGTTTATTTCCAGAACTGAACCTTGTTTTAATGGATCCCATCCCTGTTTTCGCCCCTGCACGACTATCATGTTGTTGTAGCCATATTGTTCCTAGAGTTCCCGGATGTTACAAGCCCGCGGAGTTAGGTGGTAAATGTCACTGCGAGTTCGTGGAACCGTAGCTACTGCATCTTCGTGAGCCATGCACATCGCATCCGTGTCTTAATAGTTCCAAGGTCATGCGTGTCTGTATCTTTATGTAATACTTGTTCAATTATTATTTACCTTAAGCAGCTGTTTGGCGCTTCTTTAGAAAGTAACTCGCCATTGCATTATCCTCTTCACAGGCATGAATTACAATCTCGCCAACCAATAATAAGGTGGATCACGATTTGAGCTGTACTTGTATTGGCGGGTGAAAGTGGGGAGCATAAGTACAGGCCTCGTTATATCAAAATGCAGCAGCAAATTTCAATCTTATACTTCTCGTTATTTATGTGTGATTTGGTGAGGGTGTTAACATTTTTCAATTATGCTCGTTTTGCAGGAACGTGTTGTTGTTGATTCATTGAGATCACGTAGCCTCGTGTACTTCAGTGTTAGTGGAATTAATCTGATAACCTGTGTAATTGCGACGTCTGTATTAGTATTACAATTTATAGAATTTAAAGGAAATCATGCAAATCTGAAGATGCATATAAAACATTTTCTCAGAGAAAACAAAATTTAAACTGAAAATATAATTAGTTGAGCCTACAAGTTTATACAAACGCAAATTCAATTTTCCTTCTTATTCATTGATTTTATGGCCTGTTTGCCATCTCTTGATCAACACAGTACATTTGCATTTTTCTGTTGGCACAGGCTAGAGTAAAATGTGATTTTTCACCGATGTATCAGTCTCACTTATAGCTGTGATCATATGGAAGCTACTGAGGTATGGGTGGTGCTTAGTAATGCCATTCGGGGCACAGTCAGTGCCTGTGGATGCTGTGAAAGGTTCTACTCATAGGGTTAGTACTGCTGTTCTGACTCAGTGAGGAAAGCAATGACAATCTACCTCATTCCTCATATTGCCTAGTACACCTCAATATAGCGCTACCTTGGGTTTATGTGGGTATCTACCCACATAACCTAACGGCGGTACTTTTTGAGGATCCAACCAGCCTTCGGGCTGACTACCTAACAGACAGACAGTGTTTTTACTACTGTACATAAAGCATTTATATAGAACGTGTTATTCGAATAAGCCATCACACAATTTGAAGAAATAGTAATCAATGATGTGCATGCCACACACAAGGTTGAACCATTTAGTGGCATATGTGATTGCTCTTCCTGCCCTGTGTGGATTTGATATCCTATCTCGACCTGTCTTTATCAGATTGTAATAATTTAATTTAATAATTGTAAATTTACAGGTTAAACCAATGAGTAGGAATTGTAAGGAAATTCATAAAATGTGTACAGGCTTTATGAATTTTGTAAACTGTGTAGGCTATATTGCAACGATTGAATAAATAATAATAAATAATTTAAAAAAAATCTCAGTACGACTAGGATTAGTTGTGGCAATAATATAGGTAGAAATCAAAGCAAAGCCAACTCTGTACAGGCCATGGAGGTCCTGGGAGTAGTGGAAGGTAGGGGATTCCACTTTTTGTGACAACGGCACTAGTTGTCAGCTCCTCGCCCGGCCGTCTTTGCTCCCAGGAATTATTCAGGAGTAGGATTAGTGAATCCCAGGGCTATTTGCGTTTCCGAAATTGGTAGTTTTGTTTCTAAAATCTACTACGTGGGTTGGGATCGAACCCACCCCATTTCAGTTAGAAGCTCAGTTCCTCTACTGACTGAGCGACGCAGAATAATGTAGGTAGGCCTACCAGCACAAAGAAAGGACAATTTTTAAAAACTATGTCTGTGTTTCCTTGGAAAAGTTTAAAACTAGTTTACAGCTTTTATGGCAGCATTTGCCCGGAGTTGGAAATGAGAAACGACGAAAATTCATTTCAAAGTCACCCGACACGTCTACCGAGTCTTCAGATAGCTTTGCTCCATGACCTAGCACTGCAACTTAGAGGGCATTAGCTATTTTCTATCTCGGGAAGTAAATCCCGACTGTGGTCAAATATCCAAGTCTTTATTATTACGTTAAGACACTTAGCCTATGTTTTTCTCTGCGTAGAATACCAAATGTATAATGATGCATGTTTTAACATTTAGATTAGTTAAGTTTACAATAATTAGTTACTTTCTTCTTCTTCTTCTTCTTCTTCTTCTTCCTCTTTTACTTCCTCTTCCTCTTCTTCTTCTTCTTCCTCTTCTTCTTCCTCTTCTTCGTTTTCTTCTTCTTCTTCTTCTTTCGGATGTGTTTACTGTGGACCACGCTTGTTCAACTCTTGGGTTTTGATTTTTGCCGAGTACTGACGCATCTTTTCCCGGTGTATTGCTTTCCTTTCCTCCGACCAGGGGGTTCCTTGATTTAACCTGTTGAGTGCTTCGCCCGTCTATAAACGGCGCGCAATAACTTATTTTTTACATATTCCCCAATCGCGAGTGCCGGGTTGATTTCTGACATGTTCTCCCATCTGTTGGGCATTATGTAGTACTACACGATTTTGGGTTTTTACTTCCGGATGTAACTAACACAGCATTTTGTAGACGTCTGTGCTCTACAGCTGGAGTTCATCTGAGATGTGAACAAGCATGGCGAATTAACAAAGAAATCCGTCAAGTCGCGTTGTGATTTCGGATAAAAGAATATCAATATTTGTGATAAAGAGGAGCAACAAGTATTAGTAGCCTACTTTATTTTAGGAAATAATATTATTTTGGATCTTTAACTGGTATGGAAATGACGCAGACGTGGGCAAAAAAATACTAATTTAGTTTCGTCTCAAAATGAAAATTAATCTGTCGTTATTGTTTGAGTATTCAGTCTTTTGACTGATTTGATGCGGCACTTCATGCCTCCCCGTCCTGAGCTAATCGTTTCATCTCGACATAGCTACCACTCCCTTCATCCGAGGCAATTTGTTTAACATATTCGAACCTTGATATACCCCTACAATTCTTGTCCTTGACCCTTCCTTCCATAACTAAGCTTGCTATTCCTGGGTGTCTTAGTATGGGTCCTACCAACCTGTCTCTTCTCTCCCACTCATCTTAATATCTCTTCATTTGTAACCCTAACTACCCTTCTGTTCTTCACCATTCTGTTGTAACACCACAATTCAAACGCTTCTAATCCCCTCTTTTTGCTGCTCCAACAGTCTAAGTTCCACTTCCATAGAGTGTCATATTCCAGACAAAGGCTTTCAAAAATGACTTCCTAATACCTAAGTCTATATTCGATGTCAACTGATTCCTTTTCTATAGAAATGCGTTCTTAGACTGAGCCAACCTACTTTTTATATCCTCTTTGCTTCGTCCATCACTGCGTATTTAGCTTCCTAAATTACATATTAATATAAATATAGGATTTTGAATTTACATGTAGATTAATAAAGACCCAAAAACATTTTAAGTTCCCCTGGTAAGTTAAATATTACGACTTCCACATTTTTTTGAAAATTCAAATGAAAATGCTCAGTACTTAAAAGGTTTGTCCTGAAAACCATAGACTTCTTTAAGAATATGTCTCTCAGTTTGTGTGTGTTGTAGGTATGTTAATCCCAGTTCTTTGATGTCTTTCTCAGCTTCAGTTAGTCAAGTGGTACGGATCGTCTTGTTTCTCCAGAAGGTGAACAGATGGTTGGTCAGTCTGTTCGAAGACAATCTTGCCGCATGGCATTTAAAAGCTACAGAGTTGTGCAAATTATTAGACTCCAGTAAAGAATTAAAATCAGTCACAATTGTTTCTTTTTCAAAATCATTTTATTTTATTTTCATTAACCTACTTAGTAGCCTAATGTTTTTCCCCCTGTGTACTTACAATGTTTTCCATATAGAATTGCATCTGGAAATTTTCAAAATTGGAAACTCTGAGGGACACCTGAGCTAGGTCCATTTTTCCTTTTTTCATTGACTTTGGGATGTATCCTCTAAATTAAGTGATTTCAATCCATTTTTCTTGAATCTTTGAATAGTTCATGAGTGGACAATCGGTAATAAAAGGCTTTCAAACTCTCTGGTATAAATCCACACGAACATTAGAATAAAGTAAGCAAATTAAAACGTGTGGTATTCTGCAATAACAAGGCTCCTCTTTTAGTGGAAACTGTAAAAAAAAAGTTTACTGTCAGGTTCTTTAAAAAGTGTTATCGACGACTTGCAAACCATTTCTACCGTATAAAGTCACAAAACGTGAATAGTAAATGTCGGAAAACTGCCATTGAGTCTAATAAATTGCACACCTCTGTACCCTTCTTTCTCTGGCACAGTTAGAAACCCTCTATATTTGTACGTAGAGCTCTGAATTGTGTTTTCACCGGCATTCCTCATCTTCTACTACGGTACTGGTTCTAAGCTGTTTCTGAGAATTCTTCTCTCTCT